>CM052711.1:74196865-74298178 GCA_028551405.1 Uromys caudimaculatus | reverse complement strand
CTTAAAGTTCACCAAAGAATTCATACAGGAGAGAAACCTTATAAATGTAATGAATGTGGCAAATCTTTTACTAAGTCCTCAAAACTTCATGTTCACTACAGAATCCATACAGGAGAGAAACCTTACAAATGCAATGAATGTGGCAAATCTTTTAAATGGAACACAAATCTTAAAGTTCACCAAAGAATCCATACAGGAGAGAAACCTTACAACTGTAATGAGTGTGGCAAATCTTTTAAACAGAACTCAGAGCTTAAAGTTCACCAAAGAATTCATACAGGAGAGAAACCTTATAAATGTAATGAATGTGGGAAATCTTTTACAGAGAACTCAAAACTTCAAGTTCACTACAGAATCCATACAGGAGAGAAACCTTACATATGTAATGAATGTGAGAAATCTTTTACCACCTCCTCATATCTTAAAGTTCATCAAAGAATCCATACAGGAGAAAAACCTTATAAATGTAATGAATGTGGCAAACATTTTACCCAGTACTCAGTTCTTAAAGTTCACTGCAGAATCCATACTGGAGAGAAACCATACATATGTAATGAATGTGGGAAATCCTTTACCAAATCCTCATATCTTAAAGGTCACTACAGATTTCATACAGGAAAGATTTAATGAATGGGATCAATCTTTTACACAGTCCTCCAAATTTCCAACTCACTACAGAATCCATACAGGAGGGAAACATTACTAATGTAAGGAGTATGTCATATCATTGACTAACTCCTAAAACCTTCATGTTCACTATAGAATCCACACAAGAGATAAATTTTAGAAGTGTGAAAAGTGTGGCAAGTCATTTAACACATCCTTACCTTTCCTAGTTCATTAAAGAATGCATGTTGGAAAACAACCTTATAAGTATAATGAATGTGGGTAATACTTTTCTTGGTCCTTAAATTTTCAATGCCACCTCAGAATCCATACTGAAAACAAGACTGACTATGTAAAGAACTTGGAAAATCCTTCACACAGAAATTATGTCTTCAAACATAACACAGCAAGCATACTAGTGAGAAACCTTAAAAATGTAAAGGACATTGCAACTATTTTAGCCCAAACACAAACCTTCAAGCATATAGATCAATGCATGAATCTAATTTGATAGGTAATTACTGTCCCAGAGTTCAAAAGAAACATTATTAAAAATGAGAAAATAAGTGTCAGAATTTTAACAATGTTGAAACCTCATTCATTGTCAGAAAACTTCAATGGTGATACCCGATTTTTGATATAATTGGCAACATTTTACTGTCAAATGTACTTATATTCATATTAAGTAGTTATTTCAAAAATAAAATATGAAACAGTCTTCACCCAGCATTAATTTGACATCATTGATTAATATAGTTATAAAATTCACTTTCAAACTCATTAAAGAAACAATATTTTAAAGTGTAAGTATTTATGCAAAAATAATATTAATAACTATTCTAAAACAAATATGTCACATAATGTTCATTATAGTTTAGTATGGTAGAGTATTGGTAGAGTATTTGTGAGAAGTATTATTTGTGAATATTATTGTGTCCTTAGTGTTTGAACTTTTCATATAATAATTTTTAATTTCAAATTAATCCCTTATTCGTCACAATTGTCAATAAATATATTATAACTCTCTTCTATTGCTATTGCCTTGGTGTTATTAGTGTCCGTTTTATGTCTATTTTATGCTGGGATGGTGTCATTCAAATCTTTAGTAAAAGGGAATGTCAAGGTGGGAATATGGGAATGGGTGGGCGGGTAGGTGGGAGGAGGAATTCCCTCACAGAGGCGGGGAGGGGGAGGGGACACGGGGTTTCCAAAGAAAAGGGGAATCATCGGAAATGTAAATAAAGTATCAAAAAAAATCTTTCAGTTGTTGATTGATAGTGCCAATAGAAATGTCAAAAAAGATAAATTTGATTGCTTTACACAAATTCTAAGAAAACATTTGGAAGGGTATTTATGGGGAGAACCATTAAGTTTCCAGAGTGTGTGGGTGCATGTGTGTATATGTGCATTTGTGTGTGTGTGTGTGTGTGTGTGTGTGTATTATGGTTACTTTTATTACAAAGAATATAGCTTCTTGTCTAAGGCAAACTTCTAAGTGGACCCATTGTTTGGGGAAGGGATTGAAGCTTGAAGATAGCAAATGCTCCTTTGGTCTTAATGTTGATGTTGATAGTTTGTTCTGAATATTGTCCATCTTAGAATTCTTAGTCATAGAAGTTATGTCCACATCCTATGAGGTCACAAATATATGATGAAATGGGCCATGTCCTCTTTACTGCAAATGCCAATGTATTTAGTACTTTAGTCTCTGTTAGCAACTTTGGATTGCAAGCAAGCAGTACAAGTATATTTAGGGCATTTGCATTTAACATTTATTATGAAGAGGGCAGCAATAAACAGGGCTGAGCAAATATGCATGGAGTAGGATGGTGAGTCCTTTGTCCATATGCCAAAGAGTGGTACAGCTTAGTCATAAGGTAATTTCAATTTTAGTTTTTGAGAAGACACCACATTGATTTTCATAGTTTATGTGCTAGTTTGTAGTCTTGCAAATGTGAATGTAGTTTCTCTGCAACATTTAATGTTAATTACTTTGGTGATATTTGCTGTTGTGACTGAAGCAAGAAGGCTTCTCAGAGTTGTTTCAGATCCTAGGGCCATTTATAAATGAGTCATTTTTTATCATTTAATTCATGATTTCTTTATATATTCTAGATATTTAATCCTCTGTCAAACATAGAGCTGACAAAGATCTTCTCCCATTCTATGGAGTTTCTTCTTCACTCAGTTTTTGTTTGGCTTTGCTAAAATCTTTGAGTTTCGTAAATTCCAACTTGTCAATTATTGGTTTCACTTCTTGGAAAAAAGGGGATTCTATTCAGGAATAGATAGAATAATATCTGTCTTTCAAGTCGACAGATAATATGTAGATAGATGACCAAAAGATAGATGATATATAGATATAAAATGGATACATATATAGAGAGCTATATATATGCATATATGTACATAATACATATCTAAATATGTACATACATGTAATCATATGTAGAAATTGAATATATTTTCTGAAAAGGATAACTTTTTAAGAATTAAAAACAGATTGACAACTGTGAATTTATATATCTAAACATATACAGTATATCTACCTGTTTATCTCTCTATCTACATTTATCTATGTCTATATATACATATATTATATATTATATATATAATATATATCACATAGATTAATTTCTAGTTTTTATATATTTATTATTTACTTGTAGTTATATTGATATATGACCAAGTTATAAATGATATATAGATGATACACTTATAGGTATGGATATAGATATTGTTATAGGTATAGATATAGGGCATAGTCTATGATTTATTCCAACTGTTTCTGTGTTTCTGGTTTCAGGTTTATGTGTTTAATTCCATTTCCCATAGTTTTGGTAAAAGTGAAAATCATGATGATGAATTTATCATTTCTAGAAGGTTTTTAGTTGAGTTTTTGGGCTGTCTGTTATATAATGAGATGTCATCTGCAAATAGGGATAGCTTAACTTGTTCTTTTCTTATTTGTATAACTTTAATTAATTTAATACACTGCTGTTTTTATTGCTGCTGCTGCTGCCACCTGTTGTAGAAAATATTATAAAAGAGAACTGCTATGTTCCCATGCTAGTGCCTACAACTAGCAGGCCACAGAACAGGCTCCAGGCCACCAGGCTTCTACCCAGTGCATCTCACTTGCCATTTCCTCTGTGCTGGAGCTCCTGAGTCCCTGACAGATATCTGCCACCAGGCCCACACAACCACACCCCACCCCACAGCCAGTCATCTCAACACCCAATTTCCCAGTAGAATTAAAACTCTTAAACATATAGTTAGCCAATCAGATTTATGTATTAATAAAGACCCAATATACAAGATGCCAATACAATAATTTCAGAGCCCATTGATAATGATAAAAGCCACCTAGATTAAACAACTTAACCCAAAATTCTAACCTCTATGATAACATAAGCATCAGTGGCACTACACCAGTTCATGTCCCCTGTCATCTTCCTTCTCCTCCTCCACGCTCTTACCTGTGACACCCTTAGCTCCACCTCCCTGTTCCCTGTCCAATCACATAGAAAATCCTGTAACAACCACCAAAGCTTCTGCCATTTTTTGCTGCCATCACAACTCAATTATTCAGCTTTCTAACTTTATCTCCAATTCTGTTGGATTTCCACATCAGATGGGTATATGTCTTAATTAGGATTATGATATCCTGATGAAATATCATGACTAAAATTAAGTAGGAGAGGGAAGGAAACTGTCTTACAATTCCACATCATGATTCATTATTGATGGAACTCAGGACAGAAACTCAAACAGAGCAGAAAACTGAAGGCAGGAAGTCTTTCAGAGTCTATGGAAAAGTATTGTTTACTGGCATGTTCTTTGTGGATTGCCCACTGTGCTTTCTTATAGAAACCAGGGACACCAGCCCAGGAAAAGCACCAGGCACATTGGGGTGGGCACAATCACATCAACTGCCCATTAGGAAAAAACTTGCAGTCAGTAATTATGGGGAGATTTCCTCAATTGGGGTTCTCTCATCTGAGATGACTTATGTCAAGTTGGATAAAATCTAGGTGTCACAGTTCTATTGAGACATATATTCTAATAGATTGAATAGACACTGGGTTTACCACATTTCCAGCATGCAGTTAGACATTGTTTAATTATCTAGTTTCAAAAACTAAGTCAATCTCTCAAATTTCTTTGTAACATTTATTCATTACACTGTTTTTTTTTTTTTTTTTTTTTTTTTTTTTTTTTTTTTTTTTTTTTTTTTTTTTTTTTTTTTTTTTTTTTTTTTTTTTTTTTTTTTTTTTTTTTTTTTTTTTTTTTTTTTTTTTTTTTGTCTAGAGAAGCATAGTATTACAGAGCAAATGGATTATATTAATTTTAATACTTTTTGTTATTCTATGCAGGAAGATTTTGCCTGGATGTATTTCTGGTTCTCACTTTAGTGCCTGGTTCTGACAGAGGTTAGAAGAGGGTATGAGATAACCAAGAACAAGAGTTGTAGATAGATTGTTGTGAGATGCCATGTGAATGGTGCTAATTGAACCAGTGTTCACTAGGCAAGCTTCCAATGTTCTTAACTATTGAATCATCTTTTCAGCCTACTCTGAATGTATTCATATCATAGGATTGATTATCTCTATGAATTAAGACAAAACTGTATCTTAAGAGATTCATAGTAGGATAAAAGTTAAGAGATCATGTTCTGGCAGATCTTCCACTTGTCTGTGCCTTTGAAGAGCACACAGTCTGAAGGCATCCCAGGATATCAACTGAACTGAGGGCAACAGGTCATGAACACTCCAAAATAACTGCAACAGCTGGGAACCTGAGGAGCTCAGCAGACTTGGGACCCCCCTCCCCATGAACTCCACCCTCTTTCTAGCCTGTACCTTTTACCAGGGCAGATCATCAGCTTGACTACTCCTCTGAATACCCCACAGTCTGAAGGCCTCAAAGAATATCATGTATATGCAGGCCAACAAGAAAGGGACTCTCCCAATTAACTGCAACACTTGGGAATGCCAAAGAGACCAGTGGTCTCAGAACCCATTCTTTTAACCTCAAATTCTACATTGCTTCTGTTCTGTACCTTCAGCCATGGCACATCATCAACTTAATGGCTCCTCTGAAGACACCAAAATCTGAAGGCATCCCAGGAAATCTGATGCAATCAGGGAAACCGATCAACAGCTTGTCTGTCCTAGGAAGACCCCACAGTCTGAAAGCCTCCTAGTAGTGCTGCTCTAGGATAACTGATAGAAGCCCTTAAAGAAGAAACAAATAAATCCCTTGGAGAAACAAAGGAAAGTACAATCAAACAGTTGAAGAAGTTGAACAAAGCAGACAGGACCTAAAAATGGAAGTAGAAACAATAAAGAAATCAAATGGAGGAAACCCCCAAAATGGAAATAGGTCAGGAATCCCAGATGAAATCATCATGAACAGAATAGAAGAGATAGAAGAACCAATCTCTGGTGTAGGATATAGTTTAGAAAATATTGACACAATGGTGAAGGAAAATTCAAAACATGAAAAAATTCTAACCCAAAATAGCCAGGAAATTCAGGACACAATTAAAAGACCAAATCTAAGAATAATAGGAATAGAAGAGAGTGAAGATTCCCAGCTCAAATGACTCGAAGAAATTGTCAACAAAATCATAGAAGAGATGACCATAAATATACAAGAAGCCTATAGAGCACCAAATAGATTGGACCAGAAAAGAAAATCCTCTCATCCCATAAAGATCAAAACACTAAAGCACAAAATAAAGAATATGAAAAGCTGTAAGGGGAAAAGACCAAGTAACATATAAATGCATACCTATCAGAATTACACCAAACTTCTCACCAGAGACACTTTCGATCAGAAGATCCTGGACAGAGGACATGGAGACCCTAAGAGAACACAAATGCCAGTTCATGCTACTATACCAGGAAAAACTCTCAATAATTATAGATGGAGAAATCAAAATATCTGTGACAAAACAAAATTTAAACAATATCTATCAATGCAGCCCTAAATAGGACTCTAGAAGGAAACTTCCAACACAAGGAGGGTACTTACTCTAAAGAAAAAACAAAATATTAATCATCTTTCAAAAGACCCAAAAGGAGAGAATCACATACATATAATGCCACCTACAACAGCAAACATTAAAATAACAAACGATCATCTGTCTTTAATATCTCTCAACATCAACAGACACAATTTCTGAAAAAAGAAAAAAAAATAAGCTAACAAAATGGATAAGCAAACAAGATACAGCATTTTGCTGCTACAAGGAACACACTTCAGTAACAAAGACAGGCACAACCTCCAAGGAAAAGTCTGGAAAAAAGTCTTACAAGCAAATGGTACCAAGAAACAAGTGGGAGTTGCCATTCCAATATCCAATAAAATAGACTTTCAACCAAAAGTTACCAAGAAGATGGGGAAAGAAATTGAATATACATCAAAGGAAAAGTCCACCAACCAAAAGTTTCAATTGTGAACATCTATGGTCCAAATGTAAGGGCACCCACCTTCATAAAAGAAACTTACTGTCTGTCTTAGTCAGGGTTTCTATTCCTGCACAAACATCATGACAATGAATTAAGTTGGGGAGGGAAGGGTTTATTGAACTTACTCTTCCACATTGCTGGTCATCACAAAAGGAAGTCAGGACTGGAACTCAAGCAGGTCAAGGAGCAGGAGCTGATGCAGAAGCCATGGAAGACTTCTGCTTACTGGCTTGCTCGACTCAACTCCTTTGCATGACCCCTTCAATCCTGGGCTATCAATTACAACTGAGGCTGCACCTTTACCAATGGCCTTCTGCAGCCTCTCACAGTGCCCAGACCTCAGCTACTCTTCATGACTTCTTCATGCCTTCAAAACCAGCATCACCTTGCTGACTCTTATACATTGCCAAGCCCAGCCACCACGCAAGGTACAACCTTGGCTATCTCTGGAATGCAGCCTCTGTGCTCTCAGAAAACACTTCTCAGAAGATTTCACCTCATTGTTGCTGGTCTCTTCCCAATCATCGCCAATTTCTTAGCTCCAGCTAACCAGCATCAATAGTCCCAGCAATACAATGGTTTTCCTTTAGTAGTTCTGGTATCTTGTTAATCACAGCTGATTTCTTCAGCCCCAGTTAACCAAAATCTTAAATCAAACTAGCAATGACCCTGACAAGAGTCTTTAATATTCCCTCTGAAATTTCACAAGCCAGGCCTCCATCTTCTGCACTGTTCTCAACATTATCTTCCAAGCTCCTACACTGTCTCAGTCAGGGTTCTATTCCTGCACAAACATCATGACCAACAAGCAAGTTGGGGAAGAAAGGGTTTATTCAACTTACACTTTCACACTGCTGTTCATCACTAAAGGAAGTCAGGACTGGAAGTCCTGACCAAGCAGGTCAGGAAGCAGGAGCTGATGCAGAGACCATGGAGGGGTGTTTCTTACTGACTTGCTTCTCTTGGCTTGCTCAGCTTGCTCTCTTATAGAACCCAAGACTACCAGCTCAGGGATGGTACCACCGACAAGATGCCCTCCCAACTTGATCACTAATTGAAAAAATGCATTACACCTGGATCTAATGAAGGCATTTTCTCAACTGAAGCTCCTTTCTCTGTGATAACTTGAGCTTGTGTCAAGTTGACACACAAAACCAGCCAGTACACTTACCAAACCTCAAAAGACAAACTGAACCCCACACAATAATAGAGGCAGACTTCACAGTGGGCAGGTCATTGACACAGATACTAAACAGAGACATAATGAAATTAATAGAGATTATGACCCAAAAATATTTAACAAATACATAGAGAAAATTTCAACCCCAAACAAAAGAATATACATTCTTCAAATTATCCCATGCTACCTTCACAAAAATAGATCATGTAATTGGTCATAAATCAAGCCTCAACTGATATAAAAAGATTGAAGTAATCCCATGCATCCTATCAGATCACCATGGACTAAGGCTAGATTTTAATAACAAGGGAAAGAACTGAAAACCCACATATCTTTAGAAACAGAACAACTCTTTACTTAATGATACCTTGGTAACAAAATAAGGAAATTAAAGACTTTCTGGAATTCAATGAGAATAGTAACATAGCATACAAAAACTCATCGGGCAAAATGAAAACAGTACTAAGGCCTGGGCCACCAGGGGTCCATAGCCAAGGAGCTCCAGGAGAAAGCTACCCTCCCAGGAGCATGGAAAAGCTGTGAGTGGGGCTAGGGAGAGAACCACCACTCACCAAGAACCGCCCAGGACTAGCAGGATATTGGCCTGAAGAAAACTCAGTGACAGGAAACCTCTGAACCTTCCGGTTTCCATCTATGGGTGGAGACCTCTGTCTGGGCCACTAGGGGTCCATAGCCAAGGAGCGCCAGGAGAAGGCTACCCTCCCATAAGCGTGGAAAACCTGTGAGTGGGGTTAGGGTGAGCACCACTGCCCACCAGGACCCGCCCGAAACCCTGGGGTCACAGGGAATGAGGTAAAGTCAGGTACAGGAACTTTATGGTTTCCATCTGTGCCTGAGGACCTCAGCCTGGGCTGCAGGGCTCCAGGAGAGAGCTGGTATCCCAGCAGTGCTGACACATCTTTGAGCACAGGCAGGGCCACTGCTTCTGTTCAAGCTCACTGGATCAAGAGGAACCCTTGCAGAGCCATCAGGACATAAGAGCCAAGGGACAGCTGGGGACAGGATCCTTCTGGTTTCTGTCTGCACCCCAGAGCTGACCCTGTACCACGGCTCTCCAGGCCCAAGTATCTCTCATAGACAGCTGGTCTCCAAGGAGTATTGACACAGAGGACCACAGGAGGGGCAAACCAGACAGTGTAAGACCAACTAACATCAGAATCAACAAGATGGTAAGTGGCAAGGGTAAGAACATAAGGAACAGAAGCCAAGACTACTTGGCATCATCAGAACCCAGCTCTCCCACCACAGCAAGCCCTGGATACCCCAACACACCAAAAAAGCCAGACTCAGATTTAAAATCATTTCTCATGTCAATGATAGAAGACTTTAAGAAAGAAATTAACACCCTTAAAGAAATACAAGACAACAGAGATAAACAACTAGAAGCCCTTAAAGAGGAAACACAAGAATTCTTTAACACCATTAAAGAATTACAAGAAAACTCAATCAAACAGGCAGAATTACAGGAAAACACAATCAAACAAACAACTGAAATGCACAAAACTATCCAGGAACTAAAAATAGAAATAGACACAATAAGGAAATCACAAGGGAGACAACCCTGGAGTTAGAAAACCCAGGAAAGAGAGCAGGAGTCATTGATGAAAGCATCACCAACAGAATACAAGAGATAGAAGAGAGAATCTCAGGAGCAGAAGACACCATAGATAACATCGACACAACAGTAAAAGAAATGCAAAATACAAGAAGCTTCTAACCCAAAACATCCATGAAATCCAGGACACAATGAGAAGACAGAACCTAAGGATAATGAGTACAGAAAAGAGTGAAGATTCCCAAATTAAAGGACCAGTAAATATCTTCAACAAAATCATAGAAGAAAACTTCCCTAACCTAAAGAAAGAAATGAACATGAATATACAAGAAGCTTACAGAACTCCAAACGGATTGCACCAGAAAAGAAATTCATCCCGTCACATTATAGTAAAAACACCAAATACACAAAACAAGGAAAGAATATTAAGAGCAGTAAGGGGAAAAGGTCAAGTAACATATGAAGGCAGACCTATCAGAATTATACCTGACTTCTCGCCAGAGACTATGAAAGCCAGAAGATCCTGGGCAGAACTCATACAGACCCTAAGAGAACACAGCTGCCAACCCAGGCTGTTATACCCAGCAAAGCTACCAATTAACATAGATGACAAAACCAAATTTACACAATATGTTTCCACAAACCCAGCCCTACAAAGGATAATGGATGGTCAACCTCATCTCAAAGAGGGAAATTACATCCTAAAAAAAGCAAGAAAGTAATCTTTCAACAAACTCAAAAGAAGATAGCCACATAAAAGTAAAAATAACATTGAAAACAACAGGAACCAACAATCACTATTCCTTAATATCTCTATACATCAATGGACTCAATTCCCCAATAAAAAGACATAGACTGTCAAACTGGATCCATAAAGAGAACCCAGCATTTTGCTGCATTCAAGAAACACATCTCCATGATAAAGACAAACACTGCCTCAGAGTAAAGGGCTGGAAAACAATTTTCCAGGCAAATGGTCCCAAAAAACAGGCTGGAGTAGCCATTCTAGTATCGGATAAAATCGACTTTCACTCAAAAGTCTTCCAAAAAGATAAGCAAGGACACTTCATACACATCAAAGGAAAAATCTACCAAGAAGAACTCTCAATACTGAACATCTATGCTCTAAATTCAAAAGCACCCACATTCATAAAAGAAACTTTCCTAAAGTTCAAAGTACACATTGTGCCTCACAGAATAATAGTAGGTGACTTCAACACCCCATTATCATCAATGGACAAATCTTGGAAACACAAACTAAACAAAGACACAGTGAAACTAACAGATGTTATGAACCAAATGGATTTAACAGATATCTATAGAACATTTCATCCTAAATCAAATGGATATATCTTCTGCTCAGCACCTCATGGTACCTTCTCCAAAACTGACCATATAATTGGTCACAAAACAAACCTCCACAGACACAAGAAGATTGAAATAATACCGTGTCCCTATCAGATCACTACGGATTAAGGCTGCTCTTCAATGGCCACAATAACAACAGAAAAAACACATACACATGGAAGCTGAACAATGCTCTACTGTATAATAACTTAGTCAAGGAAGAAATAAAGAAATAAGTTAAAGACTTCCTAGAATTTAATGAAAATGAAAATACAATATACCCATACTTACAGGACACAATGCAAGCAATGTTAAGAGGAAAACTCATAGCTTTGAGTGCCTCCAAAAAGAAACTGAAGAGAGCATACACTAGCAGCTTAACAGCAGACTTGAATGCTCTCGAACAAAAAGAAGCTAATGCACCCAAGAGGAGTAGGAGGCAGGAAATAATCAAACTCAGGGCTGAAATCAATCAAGTAGAAACAAAAAGAACTATAGAAAGAATCAACAAAATGAAGGGTTGTTTCTGTGAGAAAATCAACAAGATAGATAAACCGTTAGCCAGACTAACCTGATGGGACAGAGACAGGATCCAAATTAACAAAATTAGAAATGAAAAGAGAGACATAACAACAGATTCCGAGGAAATTCAAAAAATCATCAGATCTTACTACAAAAGCCTATACTCAACAAAACTGCAAAATCTGGATGAAATGGACAATTTTCTAGACAGATACCAAATACCAAAGTTGAGTCAGGATCAGATAAACCATCTAAACAGTCCCAAAATGACTAAAGAAATAGAAGCAGTCATTAATAGTCTCCCAACCAAAAAAAGCCCAGGTCCAGATGGGTTCACTGCCGAATTCTATCAGACCTTCAAAGAAGGACTAATACCAATACTCTTCAATCTATTCCACAAAATAGAAACAGAAGGAACAATACCCAATTCCTTCTATGAGGCCACAGTTACACTGATACCAAAACCTCACACAAAGACACAACAAAGGAAGAAAACTTCAGACCAATTTCCATTATTAATATTGATGCAAAAATACTCAATAAAATTCTCGCAAACCAAATCCAAGAACACATCAAAACGATCATTCATCATGATCAAGTAGGCTTTATCCCAGGGATGCAGGGATTGTTCAATACCCGGAAATCCATCAATGTAATCCACTACATAAACAAACTCAAAGAAAAAAACATATGGTCATTTAATTAGATGCTGAAAAATCATTTGACAAAATTCAACATCCATTCATGATAAAAGTCCTGGAAAGATCAGGGATTCAAGGCCCATACCTAAACATAGTAAAAGCAATATACAGCAAACCAGTAGCCAACATCAAACTAAATGGAGAGAAACTCGAAGCAATCCCACTAAAATCAGGTACTAGACAAGGTTGCCTCTCTCTCCCTATCTATTCAATATAGTAATTGAAGTTCTAGCTACAGCAATTAGACAACAAAAGGAGGTCAAAGAGATACAAATTGGGAAGGAAGAAATCAAAATATCACTCTTTGCAGATGATAAGATTGTATACTTAAGTGACCTGGAAAACTTCACCAGAGAACTGCTACAGCTGATAAACAACTTTAGCAAAGTGGCCGGATATAAAATTAACTCAAACAAATCAGTATCCTTCGTATACTCAAAGGATAAACAGGCTGAGAAAGAAATTAGGGAAACGACAGCCTTCACAATTGTTATAAGCAATATAAAGCATCTTTGTGTGACTCTAATCAAACAAGTGAAAGACCTGTGTGACAAGAACTTCAAGTCTGTGAAGAAAGAAATCGAAGAAGACCTCAGAAGATGGAAAGCTCTCCTGTGCTCATGGATTGGAAGGATTAATATAGTAAAAATGGCCATCCTGTCAAAAGCAATCTACAGATTCAGTGCAATCCCCATCAAAATTCTAACTCAGTTCTTCATAGACTTAGAAAGAGTAATTCTCAAATTCATTTGGAACAACAAAAAACCCAGGATAGCAAAAGCTATTCTCCACAACAAAAGAATTTCTGGAGGAATCAGCATTCCTGACCTCAAGCTGTATTACAGAGCAGTAGTGATAATAACTGCATGGTATTTGCACATTGACAGGCAGGTAGATCAATGGAATAGAATTGAAGACCCAAAAATGAACCCACACACCTATATCACTTGATCTTTGATAAAGGAGCTAAAACCACCCAGTGGAAAAAAGACAGCATTTTCAACAAATGGTGCTGGGTCAACTGGCCATCTACATGTAGAAGAATGAGAATTGATCCATTCCTATCTCCCTGTACAAAGCTCAAGTCCAAGTGGATAAAGGACCTCTACATAAAACCAGAAACACTGAATCTAATAGAATAGAAAGTGGGGAAAAGTCTTGAGCACATGGGTACAGGGGAAAAGTTCCTGAACAGAACACCAATAGCTTTTGCTCTAAGATCAAGAATCGACAAATGGGACCTCATGAAACTGCAAAGCTTCTGTAAGGGAAAGGACACTGTCAATGGGACAAAATGGCAACCAACAGATTGGGAAAAGATCTTTACAAATCCTATGTCCAATAGAGGGCTAATATCCAACATATACAAAGAACTCAAGAAGTTAGACTCCAGAAAGCCAAATAACCCTATCAAAAAATGGGGAACAGAACTAAACAGAGAATTCTCAACTGAGGAAATTCGCAGGGCTGAGAAGCACCTAAAGAGATGCTCAACATCCTTAGTCACCAGGGGAATTCAAATCAAAACAAGTCTAAGATTCCACCTCACACCAGTCAGAATGGCTAAGATCAAAAACTCAGGTGACAGCAGATGCTGGCTAGGATGTGGAGAAAGAGGAACACTACTCCATTGTTGGTGTGATTGTAAGCTTGTACTACCACTCTGGAAATCAGTTTGGTGGACCCTCAGAAAAATGGACATAATACTACCTGAGGACCCAGTTATACCACTCCTCGGCATATACCCAGAAGATGTTCCAACATGTAATAAAGACACATGCTCTAGTATGTTCATAGCAGCCATATTTATAATAGCCAGAAGCTGGAAACAACCCAGATGTCCCTCATCAGAGAAATGGATACAGAAAATGTGGTACATTTACACAATGGAGTACTACTCAGCTATTAAAAACAATGACTTCATGAAATTTTCATGCAAATGGATGGAACTTGAATATATCATCCTGAGTGAGTTAACTCAGTCACAAAAGAGTGAACATGGTATGTACTCACTGATAAGTGGATATTAGCCCAAAAGTTCGGAATACTCAAGTTTCACTTTACAGTAACCACTGGACTGAGAGTAAGGTCCCAGATGGAGGAATTCGAGAAGGTACTGAAGGAGCTGAAGGAGTCTGCAGCCCCATGGAGGGAGCATCAGAGTCAACTGCCTGACTCCTCCGGTCCTCCTGGAGGCTAGACTACCAACCAAAGAATACACTTTGAAGGACCCATGGTTTGGACCACATGTGGCAGAGGAGGGCCTTGTTGGCCATCAGGAGGAGGAGAGGCTCCAGTAAAGGGGAATGTCAAGGTGGGAATATGGGAATGGGTGGGTGGGTGGGTGGGAGGTGGAATTCCCTTATAAAGGTGGGGTAGGGGTAGGGGACAGGTGGTTTCCAAAGATGAGACATAGAAAGGGGGAAACATTGGAAATGTAAATAAATTATCAAAAAAAAAAAAAGAAAGAAAAAAGAAAACAGTTCTAAGAGAAAATTTTATACCACTAAGTGCTCTCATAAATAAACTGGTGAGATCCTACACTAGCAACTTAAGAGCATTCCTGAAAGCCCTAGAACAAAAAGAAGCAAACACAACCAAGAGGAGTAGATGGTAGGAAATAGGCAAAATCATCCAAATAGAAACAAAGAGAACTGTGGAAAGAATCAGCAACACCAAAACCATTAGTGTGAACACCTGATCTCTGATCTTTGATTCACAGTCCATGATTCCCACTTCAAAATCTAGACATAAAAGGTGATTATTTTAATGAGATTCTCCCTCCAAGCTCAGGCATTTGAATAATTATTCTCCAGTCTGTGGTGCTGTTTGAAGGGGCTTAGTTGCTGATGTCATTTTGGAAGGAGTATATCACTAGAGACAGTCATAGAGAGTTTAAAGACAACATAGAAAGTAAGATACAGTACTGTACATCTGTAATCTCAGCACTCTTATAGCAAGAATTGAGAGAGAGGCAGTGGAGTTTTTGGATGTTAATTCATGGATCTAACCCTTATCTATATCTGTTCTCATTCTAGCTCTCAAATAACAGACACAAAGACCCATTTTGTTTATGACCAACCTCAAACTTAGGCTGGGAAGGTTCTGAACCTTATGCTAACCTTATGCTGCTAATATCCAGACAAATGATGTTTCACTTGCCAGTCTATTTTTCCTGGATTTCTCTGGTCCATGTGTGTCCTTGTGTATGCTCTCTTATCTTGACCTCACAGCAACTTCTCTTTGTCTCTCCATGCCCTCATATTCTCTCTACCTTACATTCTTATTTTGCTAAAACTCAGAAGACATGTATGAGTCTGCTAATGGTGATTCAACATAAGTTAATCAATAAAGTTAATAAAATAAGTAAAAACTACAACATAGAAATGACACAGTAATCTCTCAGATTCCAGAAATGGCTTTGACAAAATACAGCATCATTACATTAGAGTTCTAGATAGAGTATGGATAGTAAAGATGATTTCTAATAAGTCTGAGGGCAATAGCATTCTGAAAGGAGAGAAGCTCAAACAATTCCATTAATATAAGGAACAATAGAAGAATGTCCATTATCTGAATAGATATTCAATGTACTTCTTCAAATCATATCTAGATCAAAAGGATATTCTAAAGAATTTTAGATACAGATTGGAAAGGTATCCACATATCCTCTTTTTTTTTTTTTTTTTTTTTGGCTTACGGTTTATGGTTCCTCTGAACAGCATTGTCAGCCCTATGGTCATTATATCATATATGTATTATACATATATATATACACACATATATACACATATATATGTATATACATATATATACATATACGTATATGTATATGTGTGTATGTATGTATATATATATATATATATATATATATATAAAACACACAAATATGTCTTTTGTGTAATTTTAAGTAAATACAAAATTATATTTTGATGTGGCTTTATTAATACCACCTTTTTATTGTGTGTCAAAAATCTTACTTCTTCAGTATTGAGTTTGCTCCCTCCCAGTTTAGAATATCTTTTTTATGTTCTACTTTATATTACCCTAAATTTGTACCATCCCTATCCATAATATTATACTAAACTAATATGGATTAGGAAAATGAGAATTATTATTCTACTATATATGATCAGTTGTATGGAATTTCATAAGCAGATTTTTTGTCACTGAATCAAAATATTTTCTGCAAACAATAAAATCCCACTCAGAGATATTTTAATGTACTTGTAAATGCATTAGCTAAAAATACACACACACACACACACACACACACACACACACACACACACACACACACACATATATATATATATATATATATATATATATATATATATATATATATATATATATAAAAAATCTAAAAAAGACAAACATGAGAATGAGAGTGGTGAACATGAAATGTTACCTTTCATTAAGTTCTTAGCATCTACCATAGAGTCTGGGTTTGGTGACTGTATACGGGATGGATCCCCAGGTAGGAAAGTCTCTGAATAGCCTATCCATTAGTCACTGTTCTACACTTTGTCTCCATATTTGCTCCCATGAGTATTTGTTCCCCTTTCTAAGAAGAACTGAAGCACCCACACTGGTCTTCCTTCTTCTTGAGCTTCATGTGGTCTGTGAATTGTATTTTATGTATTCCGAGCTTTTGGGCTAATATCCACTTATCATTGATTGCATACAATATGTGTGATTGGGTTAACTGACTCAGGATGATATTTTCTAGTTCCATCCATTTGACTTAAAATTTCATGAATCCATTGTCTTTACTAGCAGAGTAGTACTCCACTGTGTAAATGTACCATATTTTCTGTATCAATTCCTCTGTTGAAGGAAATCTTAGTTCTTTCCAGCTTTTGGCTATTATCAAAAAGGCTCTTATAAACATAGTGGAGCTTGTGTCCTTTTTATATGTTGGAGCATCTTTTGGGCATATGCCCAGGAGTGGTACAGCTGGGTTCTCAGATAATACTATGTCCAATATTCTGAGGAACCACCAGATTGATATTCAGATTGGTTGTGCCAGCTTGCAATCCCACCAGCAGTAAAGGGGTGTTGTTCTTTCCCACATCCTCACCAGCATCTGCTATCACATGAGTTTTTTTATCTTAGCCATTCGGACTGGTGTGAGGTGAAAACTCAGGATTGTTTTGATTTGCATTTCCCTGAAGACAAAGAATGTTGAACATTTCTTTAGGTACTTCATGGACATTAGATATTTTGCAGTAGATAGTTCTTTGTTTAGCCCATTTTTAATAGAGTTATTTGATTCTCTGGAGTCTAACTTCTTGAGTTCTCTTTATATATTGAATATTAGCCCTCTATTGGATGTAGGATCAGTAAAGGTCTTTTCCCAATATGTTAATTGACATTTTGTCCCATTGACAGTATTTTTTGCCTTACAAAAGCTTTGAAATTTTATGAGGTCTCATTTGTCAATTCTTGATCTTAGAGCATAAAGCATTGATGTTCTGTTCAGAAACTTTTCCCCTGTGTCCATGAGTTTGAGGCTCTTCCCTACTTTCTCCACTATTAGTTTCATTTGTATTTGGTTTTATTTGGCTTTAATCTGGCTTTATGTGCTGGTCCTTGAGCCACTTGGACTTGAGGATGTTACAAGGATATAAGAACGGGTCAATTTGCATTCTTCTACATATTGACCACCAGTTGTCCCAGCACTATTTGTTATAAATGCTTTCTTTTTTCCACTGGATGATTTTAGCTCCTTTGTCAAAGATCAAGTGATCATAGGCATGTGGGTTGATTTCTGGATCTTCAATTCTATTCCATTTATCTTCCGTCCTATCTCTGTACAAATGCTATACAATTTTTATCACTATTGCTCTGTAATACAGCTTGAGGTCAGGGATGGTGATTTCCCCCAGAAGTTCTTTTACTGTTGAGAATACTTTTCATTATCCTCGGGTTTTTTGTTATTCCCAATAAATTTGAAAATTCCTCTTTCTAACTCTATGAGGAATTGAGTTGGAATTTTGATGGATTTGCATTTTAGATTGCTTATGACAAGATGATCATTTTTACTATATTAATTCTGCCAACCCATGAGCATGGGAGATCTTTCCATTGAGATCTTCTTCACTTTCTTTTTTCAGAGACTGGAAGTTCTTGTCATGCAGATCTTTCACTTGCTTGGTTAGAGTCATGCAAAGGTATGTAATATTATTTGTGACTGTTGTGAAGAGTGTAATTTCACTAATTTCTTTCTTACTCTGTTTATTCTTTGAGTAGAGGAATGCTACTGATTTGTTTAAGTTAATTTTATATCCAGCCACTTTGCTGAAGTTGGTTTTTAGGTTTAAGTGTTCTCTGTTGAAATTTATGAAATCACTTAAATATGCTATCCTATCATCTGCAAATAGTGATATTTGACTTCTTCCTTTCCAAGTTGAATCCCTTTGATCTCCTTTTGTTGTCTAATTGCTCTAGCTAGAGCTTCAAGTATTGTATTGGGTGTATCGGGAAAGAGAGGTCAGTTTTGTCTAGTCCCTGATTTTAGTGGGATTGGTTCAAGTTTCTCTACATTTAGTTTGATGTTGGCTACTTGTTTGCTGTATATTGCTTTTACTATGTTTTGGTATGGGTCTTGAATTCCTGATCATTCCAAGTCTTTTACCATGAAGGGGTGTTGTATTTTGCCAAATACTTTCTCGGCATCTAATGAAATGATCATGTGTTTTATTTCATTGAGTTTGTTTACGTAATGTATTATGTTGTTTAAATTTCATATATTATAGCATACCTGCATCCCTGGGATGAAGCCTACTTGATCTTGGTGAATGATAGTTTTGAAGTATTCTTGGATTTGGTTTAATGAATTGTGTTGAGTATACTTGCATTGATATTGATAAGGGAAATTGGTCTGAAGTTCTCTTTCCTGTTTAGGTCTTTGTGTGGTTAAATTATTAGTGTAATTGTGGGTTCATAGAATGATTTGGATACTCTTTCTTCTGTTTCTATTTTGTGGAAGAGTTTAAGGAGTATTGGTATTAAGTCTTCATTGCTGGTCTGATAGAATTCTCAACTAAACCCATCTGGTCCTGGGCTTTTTTTTGTTTTGTTTTGTTTTGTTTTGTTTTGTTTTGTTTTGTTTTGTTTTGTTTGGGAGACTTTTCATGACTGCTTCTATTTCTTTAGGGCTTATGGGACTGTTTAGATGGCTTATCTGATGCTGATTTAACTTTGGTACTCGGTATCTGTCTAGAAAATTGTCTATTTCATCCAGATTTCCCAATTTTGTCAAGTATAGGCTTTTTTTTAGTAAGATCTAATGATTTTTTTGAATTTCCTCAGTTTCCATTGTTATGTCTCCTTTTTCATTTCGGATTTTATTAATTTGTATACTGTCTGTAAGCCCTGTGGTTAGTCTGGCTATGGGTTTATCCATCTTGTTGATTTTCTCAAAGTACAAGTCCCAGATTTTGTTGATTCTTTTTATAGTTCTTTTTGTTTCTACCTTATTGATTTCAGCCCCGAGATTATTTCGTTCTATCTACTTCTCTTGGGTGTACATACTTCTTTTTGTTCTAGAGCTTTCAGGTGTGCTGTCAAGCTTCTAGTGTTTGCTCTTTCCAGTTTCTTTTTGGAGGCACATAGAGCTTTGTGTTTTCTTCTTTGCCCTGCGTTCATTGGGTCCCGTAAGTTTTGGTATGATGTGTCTTCATTTTCATAAAATTCTAAAAAATGTTTAATTTGTTTCTTTATTTCTTCCTTGAACATGGTATCGTTGAGTAGGGTATTGTTCAGCTTCCATGTGTATGTGGGTTTTCTGTTATTTTTGTTGGTATTGAAGACCAGCCTTAGTCCATGATGATCTGATATGATGCAAGGGATTACTTCAATCTTTTTATATTTGTTTAGGCCTGTATTGTGACCAATTATATCATCAATTTTGGAGAAGGTACCATAAGGTGCAGAGAAGAAGGTATATTCTTTTGTTGTAGGATGAAATGTTCTATAAATATGTGTTCAAACTGTTTGGTTCATAACTTATGTTAGTTTCACTGTGTTTCTGTTAATTTATTTCCATGATCTGTCCAATGTTGAGAATGGGTTGCTGAAGTCTCCCACTAATATTGTGTGAGGTACATTGTGTGCTTTTAGCTGAAGTAAAGTTTCTTTTATGAATGTGGGTACCCTCGCATTTGGAGCATTTATGTTCAAAATTGAGATTTCATCTTGGTAGATCTTTTCCTTTGATGAGTATGAAGTGCCCTTCTTTAACTTTTAAAATAACTTTTGGTTGAAAGTCGATTTTATTCAGTATTAGAATGACTCCTCCAGAGTGTTTATTGAGACCATTTACTTGGATATGTTTTCTCCAGCCTGGTACTCTGAGGTAGTGTCTGTCTTTTTCACGGAGATGCATTTGCTGTATGCAGAAAAATTCTGGATCCTATTTACATATCTAGTTTGTTATTCTATGTGTTTTTGTTGTGGAATTGAGTCCATTGATGTTAACATATATTAAGGAAAAGTGATTGTTGCTTTCTGTTATTTTTGTTGTTAGAGGTGGAATTATATTTGTGTGGCTATCTTCTTTTGAATTTACTGAAAGATTACATTCTTGCTTTTCCAAGCATGTCGCTTCCCTCCTTGGGTTGGTGATTTCCATCTATTATCCTTTGTAGGGCTTGATTTATGGAAAGATATTGTGGAAATTTCTCTTTTATGAAATATCTTGGTTTTTTTTATCTATGGTAATTGAGAGTTTTGCTGTGTAGAGTAGCCTGGGCTGGCATTTGTGTCTGTATGACATCTGCCCAGGATCTTCTAGCTTTCATAATCTCTGGTGAAAAGTCTGGTGTAATTCTGATAGGTCTGTCTTTATATGTTACTTCACCCTTTTCTCTTACAGCTTTTAATATTCTTTCATTGTTTAGTGCATTTGGTGTTTTGATTATTATGTGACAGGAGGATTTCTTTTCTGGTCCAGTCTATTTGGAGTTCTGTAGGATTCTTACATATTCATGGGCAGCACTTTCTTTGTTTTGGAAGGTTTCTTCTATAATTTTGCTGAAGATATTTACTGGTCCTTTAAGTTGGGAATCTTCATACTCATTTATACCTATTATCCTTAGGTTTGGTCTTCTCATTGTGTCCTGGATTTCCTGGATGTTTTGGGTTAAGCTTTTTGCTTTTTGTATTTTATTTGATTTTTGTATCCATGTTTTCTATGGTATCTTCTGCACCTGAGATTCTCTCTTCTATCTCCTGTATTCTGTTGGTGATGTTTGCATCTATGACTCCTGATCTCTTTCCTATGTTTTCTATCTCAGGGTTGTCTCCCTTTGTGATTTATTTAATGTTTCTATTTCCATTTTTAGATCCTGGATTATTTTTCAATTCCTTCACTTGTTTGTTTCTGTTTTCCTGTAATTCTTTAAGGGATATTTATGTTTCCTCTTTAATGGTTTCTATCTGTTTAACTGTGTTGTCCTGTATTTATTTAAGGGAATTATTTATGTCCTTCTTAAAGTCCTCTATCATCATCATGAGAAGAGATTTTGGATCTGAATCTTGTTTTTCTAGTTTGATTGCATATTCAGGACTTGCTGTGATGGGAGACCTGAGTTCTGATGATACCAAATAACCTTAGTTTCTGTTGCTTGTGTGCTTCTGCTCGCCTTTCTCCATCTGCTTATATCTAGTCCTACCTGCCCTCACTATATCTGACTGGAGCCTTTCCCTTTTTTGATAGTTGTTGTGTCAGAACTCTTCATAGTCCAGCTCTCTTTGTGATCCTGTGATTCTGGGATCCTGTGAACCTGAGTTCCTGGGTGTGTCAGAGCTCCTGGGAGTAAAGTTGCCTCTGAGATCCTGAGATCTTTGTGTGACCAAGCTTCTGAGATCCTGTGATCCAATGATCCTGGCTGTGTTAGTGCACCTGGGAGTTGAACTTCCTCTGGGTATTGTGGGACTGGATGAAAAGGCAGTGCCCAGCTTCTGCTCAGGGCATCATCTCAGTTCAGAATGAACCCATTCCACTGCCTGCCAGGCAGGGTTCCTGAATTCCTGGATCCTGTTGGTCCCAGCTACTCCTGGTGATGAGGCAGATATTGTGGCAATCTCAAATATTATCCTATGATCCTGGGCATGTTAGAGCACCTGAAAGTAGAGCTTCCTCTGGGTGTTGTGGGACTGGGTGCAGAGCTAGCACCCAAGGTCTGCTCAGGGTACCAGTTCAGACCAGAAGAGTATAGCTATGTTTTAGTAGTGCCATATTACCCTCAATTTTGTTGATTATGTTCTTTCCTATTCTGTAGGCCATTTGGAGGTCTCTCATGTTCACAGGCCTGGTAGTCTCTAATAGCTCATGGACTCTGGGACTGCAGGTGGAGCTAGTATTCCATGATGGCCCCAGACTTCTGGGATTTCAGGTAAACAGGGTTTTTCATGGGTGGCAGCAGGCTTCCAGGTTTGCCAGCGGAGAATGGATTCCCAGACATGTTCAGACTTCTGGATGTCCATGTCGTTAGCAGGCCTCCAGGGAGCAGGCAGAATTGTGGATCCTGATGGCTGCAGGCATCTAGGATTGAAGTGATATAGATTGTATGACGCAGCACAGAGTGGATAGGACTGACATCATGTCTTCTATGGTTTCCTGGAAATCCTGTATGGAGGGGATAGGGACTGTCACCTGGTTGTCCTGAATGGAAGCAGACATCCAGGGAGGCAGGCAGAGCTTTGGACTGGGGAATCAAATGCAGATCTGGAATTCTGAAATTAAAATTTAAATGTGTAATTGTTCAAATGTCAGGTCAAGAAATTCATATTTAATTTAAAATAAAATTTTACATAGTAATATGGTTGGAAAATTTATTGTATACACATTAAGTCTTTTACCTTGTTGGAGAATTATCAGGTTTCTTTAGAATTTATCTCTCAGTGAATATTCCTTAACACATGACAAAATATTGAAATCCTCTATTCTTATGTGCCTGATATGCCTTTTACCTGAAATACTTAAGATTTTGTTGTATATCTTTCCTTATTTTATTTTTTAAAGTTTTTGATCATATTCTATATTTTACTTATTATATATATGGCTCACTGCTTCCCTCCCAGTCACCCCCTCCCACAATCCTTCCCTGATCCACTGTCCCCTTCTATTTTGAGTTGATAGGGGTCCCCTGGATATTTCCCCAAGCTGGTGCTTCAGTTGTCTGCCAGGCTAGGTGCTTCCTCTCCCACTGAGGCCATACAAGGCAGTCCAGCTAGTAGAACATATACCATGTATGGACAACAGCTTTTAGGATCTCCTCTATTCTAGTTGTTCAGGACCCACATGAATGTTAAGATGCACACCTGCTACATATATGCCAAGGTCCAGTCCTTGCATGTTTCTTGGGTGGTGGTTTAGAATCTTAAGTCCCCAAGGGTCCAGGTTGGTTGTCAGTGTTGGTGTTCCTGTGGAGTTCCTATCCCTATTCAGGGACCGCAATACTACTTCTTATTCTTCCTTAAGAAACCAAAGCTTCATCCACAGTTTGTCTGTGGCTGTCTATATTTGTCTAAGTCAGCTGCTTGGTGGAGCCTCACAGAGGACAACATTCTTCTGTCTACAAGCATAACAGAATATTGTTAATAGTGTCATGGATTGGTGATTGCACATGGGATGGATGTTAATTTTGTCTAGTTATTACGTGGAATTTCCCTTAGTCTCAGCTCCATCCTTAGTGCCTGCATTTCTTGTAGACAGGATAAATTTTGATTTGAAAGTTTTCTGGGTGTGTTGGTATCTCTATCACTCTATTGGTGTTCCATTCTGGCTATAGGATGCAACATCTTCAGGTTCCATATCTGCAATATAGTGAGATACAGCTTAGGTCACCTCCAATTTATTCTTGGATTCCTCCCTTACCCATGGTATCGGTCTCATCCTGGAGATGTTCCCCACCTCCTATGACAGTCAGTTTCAGATTTCCATTTATCTTCATAAACATGGAGCCTTCTCTGATGTCCTTATCTACACCTGATTCTGAAACCCACATTCCCCTCCCCAACCTAATACTCTCCCAGTTCCCTCCTTCCATCTGCCTCTTATAACTATTTTATTTCCCTGTCTAAGTGAAATTCAAGCTTCACCAGTTGGGCATTCCTTCTTGTGTAGGTTTCTTGGGTCTTAGTAGTGTAATATGGTACATGTATTTTATGACCAATATTTACATGTAAGTGAGTACATACCATGCATACCATTTTGCGAATGGGTTACCTCAAGCAGGACAAAAATCTCAAGTTCTATCCATTTGCCTGAAAAATTCATGAGGTCGTTGGTTTTTCTAGCTGAATAGTATTCCATTGTGTAGATGTACAATATATTCTTTATCCATCCTTCAGATGAGGTTAGCATTGAGTTCTAAAAGAAACGTTGTAGTTCCTCATTTTTTCTTTCTGTCATTAGAAAGATGATTTCTTTCCATATTGATAATTCAGAGGGAAGAAGATCTTTAAATTAATGGGTGATAGTTGTCACAATTATGTCTCACGTTATACTGTTACACTGAATAATTAAGGAAGGCATTCTTAATATTATAAAATACATAACATTTCATAAAATATCTTCTAATATCCATTATGTTCATGAAATTATTTCTTTGTAAGAAAATTGCTGCAGTTCTGACCTGTTTTACTATGATCCTCAGATTGGTGTTATATCATGCATTATGGATGTATATTGCTTTCACATAACTACAAAATATCATATAATGATTTGCTTTCATTACTTTCAACTCAGTATTGTGATAATACCAAGAATCTCTTCCCCAGCGCATATACAGAGGATTACTTCCTGAACAAAATAACACAAAGACTTCAGATCTATATCGATACAAGTTCTGGGCATATAGAGGTGACAGTACAGAGTATGAAATACTTGACCATGGAAATGATCTGTTTGCAAAGCACATCTATTTCATTGCTAAAAATGATCAAGAAGCCCTAACTTCTCCTGAAGGAACTCAAGTCTGGGGCACACTCATTTTCCTAATTGGAAGTTTCTCTAAGAAAAATTTCACAAGTTTTGAAACACAAATCTATTCTACACAGAAATATATAAACATTAAAAAGAGATATTTGGGTGAATAAATTGATATTCCTGATGTACGTATCACATAATATAACATTAAACAGTATTTCAATGCTTTATGAACAATAGAGATTTTGGAGTAAAGAAGAAGGTATTGATTGTCATCACTGTGAAGGATATTTCTCTCAAAATTTATGGCAGCTCCCTCAACAAATAAATCTACTCAGGAACAAGTGTTACCATTTAGGTCAACATAAGAAAGTGTCTATGGATGCAATGAAACCTGGAAGATATCATGTTAGAGGTACTTGTACAAACCGAAACACATTAAATGGTATTAATATGGGCTAAATTAAGAAGCATTTACTAAAGTATTACCAAAGCAATCCAAATGGAGAGACGTTTTACCATGGTAATGTCTTACTACATGATTCTATTCCAGAAACAATTATAAATGAAAATAAGATAAGTAACTATATTCCAGAAAATTCTTATAGCAATGACGGAAGAATGGCTACCTCTAATCACTGCTCCCAGTCTCCTTTGCAACTGCACACCATAGAAAAACATTATACATATAAAAAGAAGTATGACACTTTAAGTGAATCTTTAATAATGGAATGTGGACTAAAGGAGATTTGAACAGATACATTTGTGAAAAATACAGGTTTGTCTCAATTGAATCATTAAATTTCCAGAGGCAACAGAAACCATTTAAATATAATAAATATGGGAAATCATCTACCCAGTCCTCAAATCTTCAAACTCACTACAGAATTCATTTACAAGAGAAAACTTACAAATATAATGAATGTGGAAAATCCTTTTCCTGGTCATCAAGTCTTAAAGATTTCCATGAAATCTATACTGGATACAGGCTTCCTAAATCTAATATGTGTAGAAAATCTTTTATAAAGTCCTCAAAATTTCAAGTTCACTACAGAATCCATATGGGAGAAAAACCTCACAAATGCAATGAATGTTGCAAATATTTGATATAGAACTCAAATCTTAAAGTTCACCAAAGAATCCATACAGGAGAGAAACCTTACAAATGTAATGAATGTGTGAATTTTTTTTATTCTGTCTTTTATTTTAATCTTTTATTTATTTGCAATCCAGATTTTATCCCCCCTAGGTCCATCCTCTGAATGTTCCACTTCCCATACCTTCTTTCTGACCCCCTCTCTCCAGGAAGATTTCCCCACCACCCACCCCTCACCCCACCAGAACTTTAAATGCCCTGGGGCCTACAGTCTCTTGGGGGATAGGTGTGTCTTTTATAACTGAACCCACATGAGGCAGTCTTCTGCTGTATATGTATTGGGGGCCTCATATCATCAAATGCATGCTGCCTGGTTTGTGGTCCAGTGTTTGAGAAATCTCGTGGGTCCAGGTTAATTAAGACTGCTGGTCCTTCTACAGGGTTGCCCTCCTCCTCAGCTTCTTCCAGCTTTTCCATAATTCAACCATACTGATCAGCAGCTTCAGTCCATTGGCTGGGTGCAAATATCTGCATCTGAATTTTTCCAGTGCTTTTGGAGGGCAGTCTTTATAGGTCCCATTTTGTGAGTACTCCATAGCCTCAGTTTTAGTGTCAGGCCTTGAGGCTTTCACTTGAGCTGTATCCCATTTTGGACCTGTTGCTGGACCTTCTTTTCCTCAAGGTCCTCTGCATTTCCATCCCTGCAGTTCTTTCAGACAGGAAAAATTATGGGTCAGAGATTTGATTGTGGGTTGGCAACCCTATCCCTCACTAGATGCCCTGTCTTTCTGCAGTAGTTGGGTTCTCCCTACTGTCAGGCATTACATCTAAGGTCCCTCCCTTTGTGTCCTGAGAACCTCTTACCTCCTAGGTCCTGGTGAATTCTGGAGGGTCTCCCCAACCTACTCTTGACTTAACTTTGTTATATGGTATCTGTATAGAAAACCATCCATTTCATCTAGATTTTCCAATTTGGCTTTTGTAGTAGGTCTGATGATTTTTTTGAATTTCCTCCATTTCTGTTGTTATGTCTCCCCTTTCATTTCTTATTTTATTAATTTGAGTATTGCCTCTGGGCCCTATAGTTAGTTTGGCTAAGACTTTATCTATCTTGTTGAATCAAAGAACCAGCTTTTGGTTTTCTTGATTCTTTGTATTGCTCCTTGTTTTTATTTGTTTGATTTCGGCCCTGAGTTTGACTATTTCCTTCCATCTACTTCTCTTGGATATGTTTGCTTATTTTTGTTCTAGAGCTCTCAGGTGTGCTGTTAAGTTGCTAGTGTAAGATCTCTCCTGTTTCTTTATGAGGGCACTTATTGCTATGAATTCTGCTCTTAGCACTGCTTTCATTGTGTCCCATAAGTTTGGGTATGATGTATCAACATTTTCATTAAATTCCAGGAAGTCTGTAATTTCTTTCCTAAGTTATCAATGACTAGAGAGTTATTCAGTTTCCATGTTTATGTGGGATTTCTATTGTTTTTGCTGTTAATGTAGTCCAGTCTTAGTCCATGGTGATCTGATACGATGCAAAGGATTATTTAAAACTTCTTGTATAGGTTGAGGTTTTTTTGTGATCAATTATATGATCGATTTTGGAGAAGGTACCATGAGGTGCTGAGAAGAAGGTGTACTCTTTTGTTTTAGGGTGAAATGTTCTGTAGATATCTGTTAAATCCATTTAGTTCATAACCTCTATTAGTTTCACTGTGTCCCTGTTTAGCTTCAGTTTCAATGACATTTCCACTGGAGAGAGTAGTGTATTGAAGCTACCAAATATTATTGTGTGGTGTTCAATGTGTTTGGACCTTTAGTAAAGTTTCTTTTATGAATATGGTTGCCCTTGCATTTGGTCATATATGTTCAGAATTGAGACTTTCTCTTGGTTGATTATCCCTTTGATGAATATGAAGTGTCTTTCCTCAGTAACCCTGATAACTTTTTGTTGAAAATCTTTTATGTGATATTAGTACAGCAACTCCAGTTTGTTTCCTGAGACCATTTGCTTGGAAGTCCATTTTCCATCCTTGTACTCTGGGATAGTGTCTGTCTTTGTTATTGAATCATGTGTCTTTTTTTATTTATTTAAATTTTAATTTTTTGATACTTTATTTACATTTCAAATGTTCCCCCTTTCCAGGTCTCCACTTTGGAAACTCCCTATCCCCTTGCCCTTCCCCCTGCCTCTATGAGGGTATTCCTCCACCTACCTACCTGCCCACCCACTCCTGTCTTCCCACTCTGGCATTTCCTTATACTGGGGCCTCTAACACCCTCAGGCCCAAGGGCATCTCCTCCCCCTGATGGCCAACAAGGGCATCCTCTGCCACATATGTGGTCCGAACCATGGGTCCCTCCACGTGTATTCTTTGGTTGGTGGTCGAGTCTCCTGGAGCACCAGGGGGTCAGGCCAGTTGACACTGTTGCTCCCTCCATGGGGCTGCAAACTCCCTCAGCTCCTTCAGTCCCTTCTCCAATTCCTCCATCTGGGATCAATGGAATACTACTCAGGTATTAAAAATAATGACTTCATAAAATTCATGGGCAAATGGATGAAACTTGAAAATATCATTCTGAGCGAGGTAACTCAGTCACAAAAGAATGAACATGGTATGTACTCACTGATAAGTGGATATTAGCCAAAAGTTTGGAATCATGTGTCTTTTATGCAGCAAAATGCTGGATCTTGTTTGCATATCAAGTCTGTTATCTTATGTCTTTCTATAGGTGAGTTGAGTCCATTAATATTGAGAGATATTAAAGACTGATGACTGTTGGTTTTTGATATGCTTGTTTTTGTACGTGGCTTTATGTGCTTGTGGTTCTCTACTTTTGGTTTTGTTGTGAGATGCTTTGTATCTTGTCCTTTCTTTCATGCAAATACCTTCCTTGGCTTAGAGTTTTCCTTCTAGGATCCTCTGTAGGGCTGGATTGGTAGATAGATACTGTTTGAATTTATTTTTGTCCTGGAATAGCTTGTTCTCTCCATCATGTTGATTGAGAGTTTTGCTGGGTGTTGCCTGGGCTGGCATTTGTATTCTGGTAGAGTCTGCATGACCTCTGATCAGATTCTTCTGGCTTTCTTAGTCTCTGTTGAGAAGTCTAGTATAATTCTGATAGGTCTACCTTTGTATGTTACTTTGCCTATTTCCCTTGCCACTTTTAATATACTTTCGTTGTTCTGTGCATTTAGTGTTTTGATTATTATGTGACAAGAGGATTTTCTTTTCTGGATCCATTTATTTGGTGTTCTATAGACTTCTTTTTTAAAAAAAAATAATTTTTTAAATTTTTTTGATACTTTATACATTTCCAATGTTTCCGCCCTTCTTGGTGTCCTCTTTGGAAACTACCTATTCCCTCCCCCTCCCCTACCTCTATGAGGGTATTCCAACTCCCACCCACTCTTGTATTCCCACATTGACATTCTCCTTTACTGTGGCCTTTCCTCTCCCTGATGGCCTACAAGACCCTCCTCTGCCACATATGTGGTCTGAACCATGGGTCCCTCCATGTGTACTCTTTGGTTGGTGGTCCAGCCTCCAGGAGGATGGGGGGGGATCAGGCCAGTTGACATTGTTGCTCCCTCCATGGGGCTGCAGACTTCCTCAGCTCCTTCAGTCCCTTCTCCAACTCCTCCATCTGGGACCTCGCTCTCAGTCCAGCAGTTACTGTGAAGTGAAACTTGGGTATTCCGAATGTTTGGGCTAATATACACTTATCAGTGAGTACATACCATGTATCCCACTAAAATCAGGGACTAGATAAGGTTGCCTCTCTCTCCCTTTCTACTCAATATAGTAATTGAAGTTCTAGCTACAACAATTAGACAACAAAAGGAGGTCAAAGGGATACAAATTGGAAAGAAAGAAATCAAAATATCACTCTTTGCAGATGATATGATCGTATACTCAAGTGACCCAAAAAACTCCACCAGAGAACTGTTACAGATGATAAACAACTTCAGGAAAGTGGCAGGATATAAATTAACTCAAATCAGTAGCCTTCCTATACTCGAAGGATAAATAGGCTGAGAAAGAAATTAGGGAAATGACACTCTTCACAATTCTCACAAACAATATAAAGTATCTTGGTGTGACTCTAACCAAACAAGTGAAAGATCTGTATGACAAGGACTTCAAGTCTCTGAAGAAAGAAATTGAAGAAGACATCAGAAGATGGAAAGCTCTCCTGTGCTCATGGATTGGCAAGGTTAATATAGGCTTCTTGTACCTTTATGACCTTCTCTTTCTTTAGGTTGGGGAAGTCTTTTTGATGAATTTTTTAAAGACATTTTCAGGTCCTTTGAGGTGAGAATCATCATACTCCTCTATTCTGATTAGTCTTAGATTTGGTTTTCTCATTGTGTATTGAATTTCTTGTATGCTTAGGGTTAGGAGTATTTTACATATTGAATATTCTTTGACAGTTGTGTCAATCTCTTCTACAGTATCTTCTTCACCTGAGATTCTCTCTTCTATGTCTTGTATTCTATTGATACTTACATCTGTAATTCCTGACCTCTTTCCTAGGTTTTCCATTTCCAGGTTTGCCTCTGTTCATGCTTTCTTTGTTTCTACTTCCACTTTAAGTCTTCAACTGCTTAACTGAATTCCTTTACCTGTTTGACTATGTTTTCCTGTATTTCTTTAATGGATTTACTTGTTTCTCCTTTAAGGGATTCTACCTGTTTACCAGTGTTTTCCTGTATTTCTTTTAGTGATTTATTTATATCCTCCTTAAAAGACTATTTTCTTCATGAGATACAATTTTAGGTCAGTTTCATGATTTTCAGGTGTGTTTGTGTATACATGGCTTGCTGTGGTGGGAGAATGGGATTCTGATGATATCCATGTATATTGGATTTTGTTGCTTATAGTCTTGCATTTGCCTTTCGTCATCTGGTTATCCTTGGTGTTCTCTGGTCTGGGTAAATCTGTTTGGAGTCAGCCTCTTTTGTTCTGGGTTGTTTCAGGCCTCCCCAATAAACCTGCAGCTCTGGCTATAGCAGAACACCTTTGAGGCCTTCTAACTGGGGGCTTTTCAGCGGGGTATAGAAGCTGCTAATCTGCTGCCTTGGCTGCAGTGTGTATGTGTGTGTGTGTGTGTGTGTGTGTGTGTGTGTGTGTGTGTGTGTGTGTGTGTGTGTTTATGGATAAAGTCACTGGTATTACGGGGAACATAGCTTCTGGTCTAAAGCAAAATTCTAAGTAGATCTATTTTTTTGGGAGGGGTCAAAGCTTTAAGATGACAAATGCTTGCCTTGTCTAAATATTGATGTTCATCGTGTGTTCTGAATATTGTTCACCATAAAATTTTCACTCATTTTGTACAAAGGCCATGAGGTCACAGGCAGATGATGAAATGGGAAAAGGCCTTCCTTTACTTATTTCAAATGACAATGTATTTAGTACTTAAGTCTCTGTTAGCAACTTTGGATTTCAAGCAATCTGTACAAAGATATTTAGGTCATTTGCAGTTCATATTTATTGTGAAGGAGCAGTGATTAGCATGTCTGAGCAATACTCTATGAAGTAGGATAGTGAGTCTTTTCTCCGTATACCAAGGAGTGGTAAACATCTGGGTCATGTGTTACATTTAAATTTAGTTTAAGAGAGTTCTGTACAGTGATTTCCACAGTTGCTGTGCTACTTAGCAGTCTTGCAAACATTTATGTATTTTCCTATTTCCCTGCAACAATTTTTGGCAAATGCTTCCATGATATTTGCTATTATGACGGAAGCAATCTGCCTTCTCAAAGTTGTTTGAGATTCTAGAGTCATTTTTTATCAATTAATTTATGATTTTATTATATATTCCATATATTTAATCCTCTGTCAAACGTAGAGCTGACAAAGATCTTCTCCCACTCTATGGAGTTTCCTCTTCATTCAGTTTTTGTTTAGCTGTGATGAAGCCTTTTAGATTTATATATTCCAACGTGTCAATTGTTGGCCTTAATTCATGGGGAAAATGAAGGATAATTTTAAGTAGATAGGTAATAGAGGGATGACAGAAAGATAGATTATATATAGATGTATAATGGACTCATTTTTATATAGAGAACTACATAGGTAGGTATATATGCATATATATGCATAATATATATCTAAATATGTATATACATATGTAACATATAAATATATTTTCTGAATAGGATCCTTTTTCATTTTTTATATTAATTAATTTATTTATTTATTTTAAGCTCCAGATTTTATTCCCCTCCTGGCCCACCCTCTAAATGTTCCACATCCCATATCTCCTTCTTGCCCCTCTTTCTCCATGAGGATGTCCTCACTCCCCACCCCCACCCCCACTCCACTAGACCTCTAAACTCCCTGGGGCCTCCAGTCTTTTGAGGGTTAGGTGCATACTTTCTGACTTAACACAGTTCCAGCAGTCCTTTGCTATATATGTGTTGGGGGCCTCATATCAGCTGGTGTATGCTGCCTGGTTGGTGGTCCAGTGTTTGAGAGATCTCATGGGTCCAGGTTAATTTAGATTGTTGGTCCTCCTACCTAGTCACCCTCCTCCTCACCTTCTTCTGTCTTTTCTCTAATTCAACCAAAACAGTCAGCACCTTCTGTCCATTGGTTGGGTGTTTACAAGAAATAAGGTCAACAATTGGACAACTGTGAATTTATATATATTTATATATAAATATATACAATATATCTACCTATCAATCTCTGAATGTGTTTATCTCTCTCTCTCTCACTCTCTCTCTCTCTCATATACATAACATATAACTAAATTACTATGCATGTATGTATATACATATATGCATATATAATTTATCTCTAGTTATATTGGCAAAGATCAATATATAAATGATAAAAATATAGATGAAAGCCGGGCAGTGGTGACACACATCTTCAATCCCAGCACTGAGGAGGCAGAGGCAGGCGGATTTCTGAGTTTGAGGCCAGCCTGGTCTACAGAGTGTCCTGTGGTCCAGGACAGCCAGAGCTCCACAGAGAAACCCTGGCTTGAATAACCAAAAAAAAATCTATCTATCTATCTATCTATCTATCTATCTATCTATCTATCTATCTATCTATCTAGATATAGATGATATAGGAATGGATATAGATATTGTCATATAGATATAATATAGGGCATAGTTTGTGATTTATTCTGACTTTTTCTGTTTTCCTAGGTTCAGAATTATGTGTTTCATTCCATTTTTGATAGTTTTGGTAAAAAGTGAAAATCGCAGTGATGAATTTGTTTGTCCTTTCTAGGTTTTCAGTTGAGTTTTTGGACTGTCTATTATATAATGAGATGTCATTTGCAAATAGGGATATCTTTATTGGTTCTTTTCTTATTCGTATAACTTTAATTTCCTTCTTTTGCCTTCTTGCCACAGCGAGAATGTAGACTATAATACTGAATAGGTATTGATATAATAGACATCACTGATTCATTTCTAAAATGAGAGTGATTGCTTCAATTTATTTTTTAATTTAGGAAGATATTGGAGGTAGGATTTACATCTATAGGTCCTCTTTTAAAAATCTATTTATTTATTTACATCTAAAACACTGTCCCCAGTCCCAGTCCCCTGTCACAGGATCCCTCCTCCCATTCTCCCTCCTCTTCTCCTGTGAGAGAGTGGGGTCCCTGGGCACCCCCTACTATGCTTCATCAAGTATCTCCAGGTTTAGTGGCATCCTTTCCCACTGTGATCAGACAAGGCAGCCCTATTTGCCTGGGGCTGTTGTCCAGCCCATGGATGCCCTTTGCTTGGTGGCTCAGTCTCTGAGAGCTGTCAATGGTCCAGGTTAGTTGACTCTTTTTGAGTTTCTATCCCTTAAATCCTTCCCCTAACTCTTCCATGAAAGTCCCCTACTTCTGTTCAATGTTTAGCTGTGGGTATCTGCATCTGTTTCAGTCAGGTGTTGGATAGAGCCTTTCAGATGGCAGTTATGCTAGGCAAGAATAATATAACATCTATAACAGTGTCAGGGATTGGTGCTTGCCCAGGGGATGTTTCTCAAATTGGTCCAGTTATTGATTAGCCATTCTTTCAGTCTCTCTTACATCTTTGTTCCTGCATTTCTTGTAGATAGGACAAGTCTTGGTTTGAAAGTTTTGTGGGTACATCTGGTCCTTATTCATCCACTGGGAGACCTGCCTCTCTACGGGTGTTTTCATCTTCTGGTTTTCATGTCTCCATTGTTAGGCATCTTGGTTAAGGTCACCTCTATTAACTTCTGGGATCCTCCATGCTCCCAGAGCTCTGAGGCTTCCTAAAGGTTCCCCTATGCCTCACCCTGGCAGCTTCAGTTTTCCATTCATTCTGCTGTCACTCTCCTGACTCTACCTACAAATAATCCTCATTCCCCATTCCCCTCCCTATCCACCCTTCCACTCAGTGTCCTTCCTCCCTCGCCTTCCTATGGCTATTCTCTGTTCTAAGTGAGATTCAAGTATCCTCGCTTGGTCCTTCCTTTTTCTTTAACTTATTTTGGTCTGTATCATAAGCATCCTGTACTTTTTGGGTAATATCCACTTATCAGTGTGAACATACCATGCATATTCTCTTTGGGTCTGGGTTACCTCACTCAGTATGATATATTCTAATATCATTCATTTGCCTGCAAAATTCATGATGTCCTTGTTTTTAACATCAGAACAGCATTCCCTTGTGTACAAGAAGCACATTTTCCGTATTCATTCTTTGGGTGAGGGACATCTGAGTTGCTTCTAGTTTTTATTATTATTATTATTAATTATTATTATTATTATTATTATTATTATTATTATTATAGCTTATAAGAACATATCATGTGTCCTTGTGTTATGGTGGAACACCTTTTGTGTATATGCCCAGGAGCAGTATAGGGGGGGTCTTCAAATGTACTCAAGGCTGTTCCCCATGTTCTCTTCTATTAGATTTAGTGTATCCAATTTTATGTTGAAGTCTTTGATACTGATAAATATGATTCAGGTATTCAGGTGACTGTAGCATCATAGAATGAGTTTCCAATGTTTCATATGCTTTTATTTTGTAGAAAAGTTTGAGTAGCACTGGTATTAGTTCTTTGAAAGTTTGGTAGAATTCTTTGCTAAATTTCTCTGGTCCTTCACTTTTTGTTGAGAGATTTAAATGACTGTTTTTACTTCTTATGGGTTTTAGGACTGTTGAAATAAATGGATTACTTGATGTTGACTTAATTTTGGCAAGAGCTGTCTCTCTAGAAAATCATCCATTATGTTTAGATTTTTCAATTTTATGGAACTGGACTTTTGTAGTAAGACCAAATTTTTTTTTTTTTTTAATTTCCACCATGTCTGTTGATATGTCTACCTTTCCATTTCTGATTTTGTGAATTTAGATAATATCTCTCTTCCTTTTACTTAGTAAGGCTAAGAGTTTGACTAGTTTGTTGGTTTTTTTTTTTTTCAAAGAATCAACAATTTTGTTGATTCTTTGTATTGTTCTCATTGTTTCTAGTTGCTTTTTCTCAGCTTTAAGTTTGATTATTTTTGCCATCTTCTCATGGGTGTATTTGTTTCTTCTTTCTAGGGCTTTTAGGAGTACTTTTAAAATTTTAGTATGAGTACTCATTTTTTTTTTTTTTTTATGAATGCACTTAGTATTATGAAATTTCCTCTTAGCACTGGTTTCATTGTGCCTCATGAGTTTGGGTATGCTATGATTTCATTTTCTTTGAGTTCTAGAAAGACTTTAATTTCTTTCTTTCTTTTTTTTCTCAACCAGTGATTACTAAATAGAGAGTTGCCCCATTTCCAAGAGTTTGTTTGCTTTCTGTTGTTACTGACTTCCAGCTTTAATCTGTGGTGGTCTGATAAGATTCAAGGAGTTATTTCAAATTCTTTTATATTTTGAAGCTTGCTTTGTGGCAAACATTATGGTCAATTTTGGAGGTGCTGCGCAGAAGGCATACTCTTTTGTGTTTGGATGAAATATTCTATAGATATATTAATTCCATTTGATTCATAATCTCTATTAATTTCATTATTTCTCTGTTTAGCTTCTATCTCGATTACCTGTACTCTTGTGGAAGTGGGGTGTTAACGTTTCCCATTATTAATGTGTGTGATTTGATATGTGATTTAACCTTTAGTTTTCTTTCTTTTATGAAGTTGTGTGTCCTTCAGATTGAAGTATATATTTTCAGAATTGAGATATCATCTTGGTCAATTTTTCCTTTGATAATTATAAAGTGTCCTTCCTGCATCTTTTGATTACCTTTGGCTGAATATCAGAGTTTTGACTGTGAAATAGCAATGGCCTTATTTGTGATAAGTAGAATCTAGAAACAATCCAGATGTTCCAGAAAGGAATAATTGATACAGAAAATGTGGCACATTTACACATTGCATTACAATTCAGCTGTTAAGAATGAGGACACCATAAGTTTTGCAGGCAAATGGATGGAACTAGAAAATGTCATCCTGAGTGAGGTAATGCATATCCAAAATATCATAAATGGTATGTATGCAGTAATAAGTCGATATTAGCCAAGATAATACAGAATTACCAGGATATAATCCCCAGAACTCAAGAAGGGTAACAAGCCAAAGGGCCCAAGTGAGGATGCTTCAGTCCCACTTGGGAGGGAGAAGAAAGCAATTACATGGGGCAGAGGGAGGGAGGTTCATGGGTGGAAGATGGGACAGGGAGGGGAAAAGAGGAATATAATTAGATATTGGAACAGGGAACAGGAGTGATGTCCTGAGGGTCAGCAGAATTAATGGCAACAGGCCACCTTGGATGTTTGAGGTAGGGGGGACCCTCTCAAATGTACCAGAGACCTGGGAGGTGAGAGACCCTCAGGACTCAAAGGGAGGGACCTTATATGGAATGCCCAACAGTGAGTAGAGGAAACTTGTAGAGTCCACCTCAGTAGAATGATAGGGTATCAAGTGGAGGGACGGAGTTTCTGTCCAAGAGTCAAAAATACTGACCCAGAATTGTTTTTGTCTAAAACAACTGCAGGGATGGAATTGGAGAGGAGACTGAGGATAATGAGTTCCATTGACTGGCCCAAATAGGGATCCAGCACAAGGGGAGGCTTCAAGTCATGACACTGTTACTGATGATATGGTGTGTTTACACTCAGAGAAGCCCAAAAAGCAACTGACTGAGACAGAAGCAGATACTTACTTCCAACCAATGGACAGAAGTCAGGTACATCTGTGGTCGAATTAGGGAAAGGCTGGAAGAAGTAATGGAGGAGGGCTACCTCATAGGAAGACCGTCAGTCTCAATTAACCTTGACCCTGAGATCTGTCAGATACTGAGTGTCCAACTAGGCAGCATAGACTAGCTTGTCTGAGGCAACTGACACCTAAACAGCAGGGGACTTACTTGGTCTGGCCTCAGTGAGAGATGCACCTAACCCTTGAGAGATTTGAGGCCCCAGGGAGTGGGGAGACCTGATGGGTTTGGGAGTGGGTGGGGACATACTCTTGGAGATAGGGGAGGAAAAATGGGATGAGGTACTGTGGGAGAGTGGACTGGCATGGGGATAATGACTGGACTGTAAAAAAAGATTAACGATAATTTGAAAAAATCCCCTCCCCCCTAAAAAAAAGAGATCATGTTCTTGCCATGAAAGTTTGGTGATGACATGTCTTCGATGTTTTATATCTGATATAGAAGTACAGATGAAGCTCCTAAAAGTATCTTCTTACCATCTAATGTCTCTAGTCTAGATTGATATAATGGTTAAAAATGAATCAGATTAAGAGTCAGTAGTAGAATAATAAGTAACATCTGTGTGTATAACTGTGATATTTGTTTTGAGATAATTAAACCCTGGTGATTCTGGCCCAACAAATGGTTTAATATACCTAGGTACTGAGATTTTTGAATACACTGCTGAGTGGTAGTAGACCTAAATAAATAAATAGATTCCTGTTGGTTATTCCATTTTTATTGGTTATTTTATCTATTTTCAGTTCAAATGTTGTCCCCCTTCCCAGTCAAAGCCCTTATCCCCTCCTCCATCTACCCTGCTTCAATGAGGTTGCTCCCTCACCCACACCCCCCCCCATCCTCTGTGCCATAGAATTTCCCCAGCTGTTTCATTGACCCTCCACCAGGCCAAGTGAATCCCCTCCGATTGATGCCAGATAAGGTAATCTTTTGCTAAATATGTAGCTGGAGTCATGGGTCCCTCCATGTAGACTCTTTGGTTGGTGGTTTGTTCCCTGGAAGTTTTGGGGATTCTGGTTAATTGATATTGTTGTTCTTTCTGTGAGGTTGATAACCCCTTCAGCCCCTTCCATCCTTCCCCTAATCCTCCATTGGGGTCCCTGTGCTTAGTCCAATGGCTGGCTACATACATCAATATCTGTATGGGTCAGACTTTAGCATAGCCTCTCAGAGAACAGATATATCTGTCAGCAAGCACTTCTTGGCATCAAAAATAGCATCTGTATTTGGTGTCTCCAGATGGGATGGATCCCTAGGTGGGGCAGTCTCTGGAAGGCCTTTTCTTCAGTCACTACTTTTTCTCCCTACATTTCCTTTTGACAGGAGGAATTCTGAATTAATATTTTTGAGATGGATGGGTGGCCCCTTCCCCCAACCAGGGGCTGTGCCTATCCCCTGGATATCATCTCTGCATGTACTCTCTCCCCCTTTTTGGATATTTTTGCTAATGTCATCCATGTTGAGTGCAAAAATATATCTTGCCATAGCACATTCCTGTTGCATTTTCTCTGTGTTTGCTTTAATGTGAACAGTTTTCTGTATTTTCCCCATAGATAGATTTCTTCCTCCAATATAGAAACATTCTTTCCTACAGCAATCTCTTTAAATTGGAAGGTAAATAATTCAAAATAGCTTAAGGAAGTTCCTGGAAATGACAAGATTCATTAAGATACAACCTGTCAGAGTAAGCAATAAAAGTGAACGCTCCTCACACACAGGGAAGCCAAGCTGAATAAATAGAAACTAGCCAAGTTGCTGGAAAGAGGTTTATACCAAATAAGGCATCCAAACATAGCACACTTCCATGAGTTGAACTGCCTTCAGGTTTAGCATTGTGAACTGATTTCCAGGTTTTTTGAGCTGCCTGCCATACTTCTGTAAGCATTGGTGATGCAACTGTCTTTGAATTAGTTCTGTTCATTGTCAGCCATACTCTGTAAGTAACCTCAATGAAGCTCACTAGTTCTACAAATTGAACTTTGGTGGGATCTGTTCTTTCCTCTCATATGTGTCAGAGAACAACTAGGGCAGAGGTGGCATAGTTTTTCTCCATGAAACATATGAGTCCCAGGTGTTGAATTTAGGTCTTCAGTTTGGGGAGCAAGTACTTTTCCTTATAACTGGTTTTTAGCACCATCCACATGGCATTTCACAACCATCTGCCCACAAGTATTGTTCTAGGATAGCTCAAACCCTCATCTAACATCTGCCAGAACCAGGAACTGAAGTAGGAAACAGCCATTGTTTGTGTGTCTGTTTATATGTATGAGACAAAATCCTCATACATATAAAATAAAAAATCATGATAGTATATTATAAAAAAGCTATGGTGTATTAATTTACTGTGAATAAGTTTTCTTCCATATGCTTTCTTACATATTCTGAGATGACTTACACAGAAAGAGCATTCTTTTATTTGGCAGATAACAAAGCAGAAAATTGTGTAAGATTAATCAAGAAAACCATACAGCAAAAGAGGCAAAATTCCTAATAATCAAGATCTTACAACATGTCCAAATATTTTAGATTTTATGCATTTATTCATCATTGATGTAATTAATAAATAAGTAAGGGTCACATGTCTTCTCTGTACCCAGAAAGCTACTCAACTCTGTCAGTGTACACAGGTTGAAGAATAGGTACCACACTAGAACTGTTCTTGCTGGAAGGGCAATAAAATTTGGATCTGAATTGGAATGTGTAACTTGCATACATTTGCCTACAAATGAGGAGAACAAAAATAAGGGGTAAAAAAAAAATCTGGACATTGAACATGGCCATCCCTATAAAAGGAAGTGAAAGAATGAAATTCTGCATTCAAGATGAGTTACTGTCATAACACCCATGTTGTTTCTTGGGTGCAGGATAAAAATGAGAGACATGATTTACAAGGAGAACCAAATTACCCCACTTGCTTGAATATTCTCTGAAGCAAAATATTTAAAGTTACTATAATACCTATAACTATAACAAGTTAATAGAAGCAATGTAGCATGTTACAATAATCAGAATGTTTATTTTCAACTGCACTGGATGTCCTGATTTGCACCCAAATGTGGTAATGATAGGATACTAGGTCTTTGCACTTCATGAATCCCAAACACGTAAATGAGATTAATATCTTCACAAAAAGTCCTGGAGTAAACTTTGATTATATCCTGAAATTGCACTAAGAAACTGTCATATGTAAGCTCAATGGTGAGCGCTCAAAATTTACTGAATTTTTACTGATCTTGGATTTTTATATCTTCAGAGAGAAATAAATTTCTGTTCTTTGTAAACCTTACACTCTGTTGTAATTTGGCATAACACTATGTCAAATTGAGACAGAGGATTGCTTAATATGATATTATTTTCTAGGTTTTCACAAAATTTTTTCCACACATGCTACCTCTTTCTAATTATGTTTTGATCATCATATCAGAGGCTCACATTCTCCAAATATTTTCTCTTTAAGAGCCAGATCTTGGTTGCTCCTGATTTCCTACAGCTTGTTCAACAAAGTTTGTGTCATTATTGTCAGTGAGGCACTATGAGAAACTCATCTGAACAAGTGACCAGAAAGACATTGCTGGTACTACAATGGGTACAGTTCTACCTTCTTTCCAGGGACTAGATATCAGGGCTAGGTTTCTGGTTTGTAAATAAGACATATTCCCCAGTGTTGAGAAGGAAGTAGTATGAAATTGATAAAAGAGAATTAAGCAGAATCTACTGAATAAAACATTGGTAGGACTCAGGTAAAGATGGATAAGAATGGATATTGAGAAGGTTTTAGCAAGAATAAATGAATATGGTGTAGTCCATTATCTTCTTTACAAGGAGCATGGTGGCAGGAAAGGAAAGCACCTTTCCTTTCTGGAAAAGTCTTATTGGATAAGTAGTTGGAAAAAACATCTTGATCTGGAGGCAAAAAGAGGGGGAGACTGGCCTAGAATAGACTTTTGAAACTTCAAAGAATATAACCAGTAGCATTCTTCTTCCAATAAGGATACATCTTCTAATCTTTTGAATCCTATCAAATAATTTCACTACCTGCTAACTAAGCATCCAAATATATCAGACTACATGAAATATCTTATTCAAATCATCACAGCTGTGAAACCAGAAATGGAAAAACTGCCACTAGAACATCAGGAGCACCCTAAGGAGGCCAGCTGTGATTGAACTTCCGGCCTAAGTCATTTTCCCATGGAATTGCGTTTCCTATACATTTCCTTTTATCATTTCTTTACTCTCCAAATAAGCATTTGGCATATATACATTTCATAGCCGGTAGGCCTTCTTTGGTCCTCTGATCTATGGAATATGAACTTTGTTGACTCTAAAAGACCCTGAAACGGCTATCTAGTCAGCTTCTCTGCTCAGTGAACTTAGTAAATCTTGGGCAATGATATGCCCTGTAAGCATCAGGGAGATTACTCTGCTTTTGAGGATTTAATGCATTAAAGGACAAATCAATAGTTCTTGCCCATCATTCACATATTCAGGTAGCTGGTATGGACCACCAAAACAAATCAGCTATTGGAAAATGACAATGGACTATGGTAAACATGCCAGGTGATGGTTATAACTGTAATTATATCATTGATGTGGAAGATTTCTCATTTATATATATATATATATATATATATATATATATATATATATATACACACACACACACACACACACATATATATTCTCATATATATATTATGTGATATATATCATATATATCACATAATATGTCTACATATGTACTTACAAATATACATATGCAACATATGAATATATTTTCTGAATAGGATTACTTTTTTATCAAGAATTCAGGTCAACAATTAACAAATATGAAATTATGTAGATGTATATGTAAATATACTCAGTATGTCTACCTATCACTCTATGTTTATCTATGTTTATATATCTGTATTATCTATACCTATAACATATAGATTAATTTCTATGTATTTATATTTGTCTACCATTTATGTGTATTTTTATTGCTGTCGATCAAGATATAAATGATATAAATTTAGGTGGTATTGGTTTGGATACAAATATTGTTATAGAGATAGATGTATGGCAAAGGCTATGATTTATTCCAAGTGTTTCTTTGTTTCTGGTTTCAGGTTTATGTGTCTAATTCCATTTCTGATAGTTTTGGTAAAAGGTGAAAATCACAATGTGAAATTGTCTCTCATGTCTAGAAGGTTTTTAGTTGAGTTTTAGGGCTGTTTATTTTATAAGGAGATGTCATCTCCAAATAGGGATAGCTTGACTTGGTCTTTTATTATTTGTATAATGTTAATTAATTTAATACACTGCTGATGTTATTGCTACTGCTGCTGCTACAGCTTCTGCCCTCTTTTGCTGCCCTCAGAACCCAACTTGTTCAGCTTTCTAACTCCAACTAAAGACTTGCAGTCCTCCAGAAATGCTGTTGGCTTTCCACATCAGGAAGGTACATGTCTTAGTTAGGAGTATGATTGAGTGGTGAAACTTCATGAGTAAATTAAAAAGGCGAGAGAAGGGTTTATTTTTTTTTTACAATTCCACATCATGGTTCATTGTTGAAGTAAGTCATGACCGAAACTCAAACAGAGCAGATACCTGAAGCCAGGAGCTCATGGAGAGGCCATGGAAAAGTATTGCTTATTGGCTTGTTCTTCATAGATGGCTCAGCCAGCTTTCTTAAAGAATCCATGGACATCAGCTAAGGAATGGAACCAGGCACATTGGGTTGAGCCATATTACATCAACTACTAATTATGAAGAAAACCTACAACCAGATATTATGGGGAAATTTCCTCAATTCAGGTTCCCTCCTCTGAGGTAATCTCTAGCTTATGTCAAGATGGATAAAATCTAGGTATCACAGTTCTATTGAGGCATCTAATCTAATAGATTGAGTAGCCACTGGATTCACAACATTCCTAGCATTCAGCTAGCCATTGTTTTATTACCTAGACTAGAAGACTTAAGTCAATCAATTAAATTTGATTATAATTGTTCATTACACTGGTTTTGTTGGTCTAGAGAACCGAAGTAACACACAATAAATAGTTTATATTAATGTTCTTATTTTTTTGTTATTTTATGTGTATGAGGATTTCCCTGCATGTATTTCTGTTTCTCCATTTAGTGCCTGGTTCTGACAGAGGTTGGAAGAGGCCATGAGATACCCTATAAAAATACTTGTAGACAGATGGTTATGAGGTGCCATGTGTATGATGTTAATTGAACCAGTGTCCTCTAGACAAGCTTCCAATGCTCTTAATTATTGAGTCAACTTTTCTGCCTACTCTGAATGTATTCATATCACAGGATTTTATCTATTAGCTAGGAAAAAGTAGTATATTCTTAAGAGCATCATAGTATGATTAAGATTAAGAGATTATGCTCTGGCAGATCATCAGCTTCTTTGCTCCTCTGAAGACCCCACAATCTGAAGACCTCCCAGAATATCAACTGCACTGAGGGCAACAGGTAATGGATCCTCCCAGATAACTGCAACAGCTTGAAACCTGAGGAACTCAGTGAACATGAGAACCCCCATGAATTCTACCCCCATTTTAGCCTGTGACTTCTACCAGGGCAGATCATGAGCTTGACTACTCCTCTGAAGATCCCATGGTCAGAAGCCCTCTCTGAACATCAGCTGCATGCAAGACAATAGGCAAATGACCCTCCAATTAACGACAGCAACTGGAACCTTAGGAAACCAGCACACATCTTCCCTGCTCAAATTCCAACCCTTTTCAGGAATGAACCTTCAATCAGGGCCGATAATCAGCTTGACCGCTCCTCTCAGTCTGAAGGCCTCCCCGGAGAACTGCTGCAACTAGAGTAACATATCAACAGTGTTCATTCTCCTCTGAATACCCCAAAGACTGAGGGCCTCCAGTGAGGTCTGAGACAGCCAGGGTCACAGGGCTGCCAGGAGACATGCATCAACCCAGGGACACAAGAGACAAGCTCCAGGCAGGGACTCCAAGACAAGTTAACACCAGAGATAACCAGATGGTGAGAGGAAAATGCAGGACCATAAGCAACAGAATCCAATATATTTTGGCATCATCAAAACGTACTACTCCCATCAAAGCAATCCCTGGATACAGCATCACTGACCTCAATATATACTAAAGAGCAATAGTGATAAAAACTGCATGGTATTGGGACAGAGACAGGAAGGTAGATCGTTGGAATAAAATTGAGAACCCAGAAATGAACCCACACACCTAATATCACTTGATCTTTGACAAAGGAGCTAAAACCATCCAGTGAGAAAAAAGAGAACATTTTCAACAAATGGTGCTTGTTCAACTGGCTGTCATCATGTAGAAGAATGCAAATTGATCCATTCTTATCTCCTTGTACAAAGCTCAGGTCCAAGTGAAACAAGGGCCTCCACATAGAACTAGGCACACTGAAACTAATAGAAGAGAAAGTGGGGATAAGCCTCAAACACATGGGCACAGGGGAAAATTTCCTGAACAGAACAACAATGGCTTATGCTCTGATTAAGAATCAACAAATGGGACCTCATAAAATTTCAAAGCTTTTGTAAGGCAAAGATACTAACAATAGGACAAAATGTAAACCAACTGATTGGAAATATATTTTTACCAATCTTACATCAGATAGAGGGTTAAAATCTAACATATTCAAAGAACTCAAGAACTGAGACTTCAGAGAATCAAATAACCCTATGAGAAAATTGGGTAGAGGTGCAAAACAAAGAATTTTCAACTGAAGAATATTGAATGGATGATAAACACCTAAAGAAATGTTCAACATCCTTAGTCTTCAGGGAAACGCAAATCAAAACAATCCTGAGATTCTACCTCACACCATTCAGAAGGGCTAAGATCAAAAACTATGGTGACAGCAGATGCTGGCCATGATGTTGTAAAAGAGGAACATTACTCCATTGTTGATGGAATTGTAAGCTGGTACAACCACTCTTGAGATCATTCTGGCAGTTGTTCAGAAAATTGGACATAGTACAAATTGGGGACCCAGCTATACCACTGCTTGGCATATACCCAAAAGATGCTCCAATGTATAACAATGACAAATGCTCCATTATGTTCATAGCAGCCTTATTTATAGTAGCCAGGAGCTTGAAAGAATCAAGATGTCCTTCAACAGAGGAGTGGATACAAAAAATGTGGTACATTTGCACAATGGAGTACTACTGAGCTATTAAAAACAATGACTTCATGAAATTCTTAGCCAAATGGAAAGAACTAGAAAATATCATCCTGAGTGAGTTAACCCAATCACAAAAGAACACACATGGTATGCATTCACTGATAAGTGGATATTAGCGCAGAAGCTCGAAATATCCAAGCTACAATTCACAGATCACATGAAGCTCAAGAAGAAAGAAGATCAAAGTGTAGGTACTTCAGTCCTTCTTAGAAAGGGAAACACAGTACTCACAGGAGCAAATATGGAGACAGAGTGTAGAGCAGTGACTGAAGAAAAGGCCATCTTGACTCTGCCCCACCTGGGGATCCATCCCATATACAGTCATCAAACCCAGACACTATTGCAGATGCTAAGAATTGCTTGATGTCAGGAACCTGATATATGTGTCTTCTGAGAGGCTTTGCCAGAGCCTGACAAACACAAAGGCAGATGCTGGCAGCCAAACTTTGGACTGAGCACAGGATTCCCAATGAGGATTTGGCAAAAGAACTGAAGGAGCTGAAGGGCTTTGCAACCTCATAGGAAGAACATCAATATCAACCAACCAGACCCCCTCCCACAGCTTCCAGGGACTAAACTACCAACCAAACACTACACATGGAGGGACCCATGGCTCCAACCACATATGTAGCAGAGGATAGCATTGTCTGCTATCAATAGGAGGAGAGGCCCTTGGTACTGTGAAGGCATGGTACACCAGTGTAGGGTATTGCTAGGGTGGGGAAGTGGGAGTGGTTGTGTGGGTGAGGGAGAACCCTCATGGAAGCAGGAGAAGGGGGGATGGGATAAGAGGTTTCTGGAGGGGAAACTGGGAAAGGGTATAACATTGTAAATAAATGTAAATAAAGAAAACATCCAGTGAAAGAAAGAGAGAAAAAGAAATTCAGGCACACACATTCAAACGTGAACAAATTGAACAAAGTGGACCATGATCTTAAAATGGAAGTAGAACAATACAGAAAGCACAAATGATGGCAACCCTCGAAGTGGAAATGCTAGGAAAGTGGTTAGGAACTATACGTGCAAGCATCAATGACAGATGCAAAAGATAAAAGGGAGACTCTCAAGTGTAGAAGATACCTTAGAAGACATGGACAAAATGATGAAAGAAAATACAAAGCAAAAATGTCCTAACACAAATCATCTAGGAAGTCTAGGAAACAATGAAAAGATCAAATCTAAGAAGAATATCAATAGAAGATAGCAAAGATCCCCAGGGTAAAGGACCTGAAAAAGTCTTCAACAAAATCATAGAAGAAATCTTCCACAACCTACAGAAACATCTGGCCATCAGTATACACCTACAGAGCCTATAGAGCACCAAATATATTGGACTGGAAAGGAAAATCCTCTCATCACAGAACAATCAAAGCACTACATGCAAAGAAGAAAGAAAGACTATTAAAAGCTATATGAGCAAATGACCAAATAGCATATAAAGGCAGACCTATCAGAATTACATCAGACTTCTCAACAGAGACACTAAAAGTCGAGAGAAAATAGACAGAGCTCATGCAGACCCTAAGAGAACACAAATGCCAGCCCAGGCTACTATACCTGGCAAAACTCTCAATAATCATAGATAACAAAACCAAAATATTCCATGACAAAACCAAATTAAACAATATCTACCTACTAATCCAGCCCTACAAAGGACTCAAAAAGGAGCATTCCAACACAAGCAGGATAACTATACCAAAGATAAAACAAAATATTAATCATCTCACAAAAAAAAAAACAACAAAAGGACATAATCACATACACGTAATGCCACCTACCACAAGCATAACTGGAACTAACAAGCTTCTGTCTTCAATATCTCTCAACATCAATGAACTCAATTCCCGAATAAAATGACATAAGCTAACAGACTGAATATACAAACAGGATCCAGCGTCTCCCTGCTAAAAGAAACACACCTCAATAATATGACATGCACTACCTCAGAGGAAAAGGCTTGAAAAAAAGTCTTCCAAGCAAATGGTCCCAAGAAACAAGCTGGATTTGCCATCCTAATATCCAATGAAATTAACATTCAACCAAAAGTTATCAAGTGAGATAGGGAAGGGCACTTCATATTCCTCAAAGAAAAACTCCCCTAAGAGAAAGTCTCAATTCTGAACATCTGTGCCCCAAATGCATGGGCACCCACATTCATAAAAGAAACTTATTAAGCACAAAACACACATTGAACCCCACAAAGTAATAGTGGGATACTTCAATACACTACTGTCTCCCATGGACAGATCATTGAAACAGAAAATAGAGACAGTTTGAAAGTAATAGAGGTTATGAACCAAATGGATTTAACAGATGTAAGGAGAACACTTCACCCTAAAACAAAAGAATATACCTCTACTCAGCACCTGATGGTACTAAAACTGACCATATAATCAGTCATAAAATAAGCCTCAAAAAATACAAGAAGATTGAAATAATCCCATGCATCCTATCAAATCACCATGGACTAAGGCTAGACTTTATTAACAACAAAAACAACAGAAAACCCACTACACATGGAAACTGGACAACTCTGTGCTTAATGATAACTTGATTGGGTAAGAAAGAAAAGAAATTAAATTTGCAGCCAACTGTTGTACTGAGGGTGGGGTCCCCGATGGAGGAGTTAGAGAAGGATCTAAAGGAGCTGAGGGGAATTGAAGCCCCATGGAGGGAACAACACAGTACTGCACATCTAATTTCTGCACTCTTACAGCAAGATGGGAGACAGAGGCAGGGGTATTCACAGATTTTGGCATTAATTTACTGATCTCATCTTTATCTGTTCCAATTCTAGATCTCAAATAATTCCCACAAAGACCTATTTAGATGTGAGCAACCTCAAGCCTAGCCTGGGCTGGTTCTGAGCTATTCTAACTACTTTAGGCTGCTAATATCCAGACAAATGTCCTATCACTTGCCAATCTGGTCTTTTCTTGGCTCTCTCTGGTCCATGTGTGTCTTTGACTCTCCATGTAGTCATGATCTCTCTGCCTTCTTTATTCATTGTCTTTCTCCTTCATATCTCTGGCTGGGTTCAGAATCTAGGCTTCTAATTTCCCCTGCCCATTGGTGCTTTATTAACTAATCTGAGTCACCTAGGGATCCTTCTTTATACAACAGTATATAAGAGATGGCTCAGTAATCATGACAATTCTAGTATTCAGACTATAAAGAGGGCTCTGCTCAAGACATAAACAACTGAATATACAGAGCAGAAGACCAATTCCTAACTCATGGAAGATAACCTACTCCAAATCGCACTGTGCATAGATCCTAGCAAGAGATGCTATTACAAACAAGATTAAAGATTAAAAACAATACACAAGGTGTTGGCCTACGTTATGAAAGATGCACATTTGGACTCACAGGATATGAATATATACGTATCTCTGTTTTGCATACAGAAACAACCATACAAACACATAGTCACACCACACACACCCATTGAAAATGTTTTCTAAAGAGTAAGAAATATGTTCATCTTCTCTCTTCCATAGTGAATGATGCCCGTACAAATTATTTATGAATACATTTGAAAGAATTACTGTAGTAGACATGCACAAACTTCTTTTTAGCTTCCAATTTCTCCTGTTCCATGTTCCCACCACTTCTATGTGCTGTAAGTTTATGCTTCCAAACTACATGCCTAGCAATCTAAATAAGGTACAAGTTTTAGATTTATTGTCAGATTTAAACGACCAAGAGTAACTAGGCAAAAGAGATTCAAGGAGGAATTGTTAGGTATGTTTGAGTATGACTGTGTCTGTACAAGATTACCTTCATTTTTTAGATGTGTTAGAAGACACAGACTATATGTGGTAGCTTCATTCCCTAGACAAGGCACTCAGATCTATGTAATAAGAAGTCCAGCTTAGTAAAATCAAGGAGGTGAAGCAGTGAGCACACATGTCTTCGTTTCACTCTGTTCTTGACTGTGAATGGGAAATAAAGAAATGCTTTAGGATTCTGCCACAGTGATTTTTCTACAATGATATAATAACCTGGAATTGCAAGCTCAAACAAACATTTTCTATCCTAAACTGTTTGTTATAAGAACATTAGTGCAACATAAATTAAACTTTGAACAAGGTGATGGCAATAGGAGGAGGAACTTACTGAAATGATGAAATCATAATGATAAAAACTAAATTTCATATCTTCTTTAAAGAAAGACCTGGCATCTGCCTTGGGCCTTCCCATTTTTTTTTTTTTGGTTATTGTTTTTGGATTTTTTTTTTGTTTATGTGACAATATAAAAATTAACAATCTTTGAGCCATGACACACATTCTTTTTAATGAGTGTTTTTCTTCTCATCCATGTTCCTACTTCAATGAGCTCCATGTTTTATGTCCCCTAAATGCATGCTTGATGAACTAATTTCCAAGGTGTAATGGATGGGCATGGTCACTAAAAAGAAGCAAGATCCAATAGAAATTTCTCTTTCCTGGTTACAAATTTTACAATCTTTATTATTTATCTACCAACAAACTAACAAGAATATGGCATGGATCAAATCACTTTAGACATTTAACAATAACACCTAAAAGCAAATTTCAACCCCACTACGGTAGAACAGATATCACAGTAAGATACTTGGCTATTGAGCTTGAAGGGTTTGATTAACATCCTGGAACCCAGGTTAAAACTCTGAACCTGGTCGTACATGCTTGTACAGCTAGCAGTCAGAAGACAAAAACATGTATGATCCTAACTCCTGGAGAGCAGCCAGATTAGTCTACTTGGAATCTCTGTCATACAACAAAATATGGACTGCATTATGTGAGCAAACATGACTGAGGTGGTTCTCTGATTTTATCTACATGCATGTATAGACCTACACATAAATGAACCTACACACAAATACACACACATACACACATGTACATACACACACACACACACACACACACACACACACACACACACACACACACACACATTCTCAACATAGTGAAAATAATATACAGCAAACCAGTTGCCAACATCAAACTAAATGGAGAGAAACTTGATGAAATCCCTCTAAAATCAGGGACTAGATAAGGCTGCCCACTCCCTCCCTATCTATTCAATAAAATATTTGAAGTTCTTGCTAGAGTAATTGGACAACAGAGGTCAAATGGATACAAATTGAAAAGAAAGAAGTCAAAATATCACTATTTAGAGATATGATATTATTCTTAACTGACCCCAAAAATTCCACCAGAGAAATCCTACAGATGATAAATAACTTCAGCAAAGTGGCTGGATATAAAATTTATTCAAACAAATCAGTTGTCTTCCTATACCCAAAGAATAAATGGGGCTAAGAAAGAAGTTAGGTAAATGACACCCATCACAATAGTCACCAACAATATAAACTATATTGGTGTGACTCTAACCAAAGAAGTGAAAGATCTGTATAACAAGAATTTTAAGTCTCTGAAGAAAGAAATTGCAGAAGACATCAGAAGATGGAAAGATCTCCCAGGTTTGTGGACTGGCAGGATTAATATAGTAAAACTGGCCATCTTGAAAAAAGCAATCTACAGATTCAATGAAATCCCCATCAAAATTCCAACTCTATTCTTCATAGAGTTAGAAAGAGCAGTCCTCAAACTCATTTGGAAAAAAAAAACCCTAGGATAGCAAAAATTATTTTCAACAACAAAATAACTTCTGGGGGAATCACCATCCTTGACCTCAACCTGTACTACAGAGCAATAGTGATAAAAACTGCATGGTATTGGTACAGTGACAGAAGGTTGATCGATGGAACAGAATTGAAGACCCAGAAATGAACCCATAAACCTATGGTAACTTGACCTTTGACAAAGGAGCTAAAATCATCCCATGGAAAAAAGACAGCATTTTCAACAAATTTCTCTTCAATCATAACTAGAATTCATGAATAGTTTCCAGACTTTATTTCTGCTGGCTGTCCTGGCTTCACCCTTTATAGCCAGATTCAAAATTGCCAAGAAGCGAGCTATAAGCACATTTGTTTCTGTCAATATAGCCTATCAGCCACCATTAAATTTGTTTATATATTCTTCTGGAACTTACCTCACTGATATTTCCAGAAACTATGACTGGGAAACAATGCTCATTGCATTGTTTCAGCTTCAGTTGGATAATTGTCATACTCTGCAACTCTCACTGTCTTCATCTCCAGCAAGGCATGAACTCATCAAATTGCCCCCTCTGCTCTGCATGATGTACCCTCAAGGAACAAAAATATCCTTGTGATTAATGTTCATGTTTCAGCTTGGCATAATAGTATATATCAGAATGCCAGCACTGAAGAGGTTGAGATAAGAGGCTTGTTCATTTGATCTCAGTTTGGATAACAAAGTGAGATCAATTGGAAAACATGCTTGTCCATATCACTCAAGGGAAACTGGATAGCAGAATGTCTAGAAGAGCTGGCTAGACCAGGCATACACCTGCACTGTGGTTCTAGTGATGCTCCATAAATAGTTTGCATCCCTCCACTTCTAGTATCTTTTCTTTGATATTATATTTGTTTCAGCCTTATGAAGGTCCTATATCACAAAGTCAAATACTTCCTTTATAGAAGGTCTTTACATCTATGTTTGCACAACAACAGCCATTCATAGGGCACTGATATTGGCCTCTTAAGATTTCTCTGTGAAACGTTGAGAAGTAGTCTGAGTCATATAGGAAAGCTGTGAGTCCTCCATCATTCTACCTTCAACCTTGAAGTCATGTGCTTGGGCTTTACCCAATCTTAAATTTTGGCATTTTGTGTGCAAATGATATCATTTGGTCATACAGAAGGTTCAGCAGTGTTACTAAACATGCAGCCAAATTTTATTAGCTAAGTGGTACTCCACTGTGTAAATATGCCACATTTTCTTTATCCATTTTTCCACTGAGGCATACCTGGGTTGTTTCTAGCTTCTAGCATTTATAAATAAGGCTGCTATGAACACTGTGCAGTGTGTGTCCTTGTTATAAGTTGGAGCATCTTTTGGGGTATAAGCCCAGGACCAATATAGTTGGGACTTCCGGTGGAAATTGGTTCCTCCAATTTTTGAGGAACCAACGGATTGTTTTCAAAGTGGTTTAAGAAGCTTGAAATCCTACCACAAACAATAAAATACTCACAAATTAAATCCAAGAACACATTAAAACTGTTATTCACCTTTATCAGTTTTCACTTTTTAAATAGATTTATTACTTAGGTAGTATGTATGGCTTCAATATTTGTTTATAACATTGGGCTCTGCTGACCATATCTTCCTAGTCTTGTGACAGTAAACTCTGTCATGGTCTATTTCTAATCATTATTAATGAACACACTGTAGTGTGCCATTCCTACTTCAATTCCATAATAGTCTCAATATCCTTGTGAGTTAGTTAAGCAAGGCTCTATTTAATGCAATTTCATAACTTAATAAATTGAGTCAGTGGCAAAATTATTTTTCTATTGTTGTGGTAAAAAAAAAAAAAAACATGACCAATGTGCTTTAACAGGAATAGAGTTCACATGTGGCTTCTGGATTCACAAGGAGTAGGCATGACAGAATGACAGTGAAGCAAAAGCTGAAAGCTCCCATCTTGAAGTACAAACACAAAGCAGAGAGAACTAATAGCCATTATCGTAAGCTTTTGATGTCTTAAGATCTATCTCCAGTCACAAGGAATTCCTAATCCTTTCCACACAGTCCCATAAACAAAATCATTCAGACAAATAATCTTATAGGGGATCTTCTCTTTTAAAACATCATAAGCACACTGGGTTATAACAGAATATTCAAGATGGTAATACACCTGACACAGTCATGGCAAGAGTCAAAGCTCAAACTTCCAACTTATGTTTTCATTTAACATGTTTCTGTCCTGTATCATATAGGACATATGAATATATATGATCCCATATATTCCCAGCTTCTCAATAGTTCTTTAAAATGGGCCATGTTTGAAAGGAAGGCCTCCTAAAGCTCAAGAAGTAAAGATCTCAAACCTGAAATTCTTGAAACTGATCAGATGTACTAGGCTAGTCCTTCCCCAAACTTATATAAGTAGTAAATCCTGGTGAGACACTCAGGCATACTGAACTGTCTAGAAGTTTCTCATACCAAAGCACCTGCTTGGAATAGGCTCAGATTCCCTGGGCTGCCTAGAAAAGGCACTGTCCAACCTAGTAGGCTGCTACCCATACTGGGGTGAGTTTCCGTATTGTAGCTGTCTTTGAGTAATTATTGTCCTTGTGAGTAGCTCAAATGAAACATACCACACTTGTTAATACAGTTGTATTCCTCATTCAGATAGTCTGACTGAAACCGGCTTAGATCAGATTGTCCTGTTGCAAATATTGAAACTTAATATTTTCTCCAAATCTGTGTGTAAAACAGGTGAGACTATAATATCCCTGATTTGGTGAGGGAGGTCTTCACCACTCCCTTCTTGGAAGACAAACCTATCTCTATGTTGTTAAAGAACCCATAGCTGCTGACACCTAGATGAAAGGCCCAGGCAGCAAGTTTGCCAGGTTATAGCTCCTAGTCTGTAATGTGCTGAGGGCACAACAGGGAATAGTCTTGCCACAAATGTACCATGAGTCCATGGTAGAGACTGAGTACACCTTAACTGCAATATTATAACATTTTCAGATCTTGAGCACTTTTAACCTTTTGTTTATTGAGTGTCACTGACCAGGAACTTACCAAGCATGCTATAATGTCTGTCCAGTGAGGCTCAGGGACCACATGATTATCTCTGTGACTACAATTATGCACTGACCCACTAAAAATGATGCCACTAGTTTTGTGGAATCAACTCATGCTAGCAAGGAAAGGACTTTACCATTTCATCCCAGGATTCCATTCATATGGATAAAGGTATATGTGTATATGTATGCACACACATATGTGTGTGTGTGTGTGTGTGTGTGTGTGTGTGTGTGTGTATGTATCTATATAATGGGACCTCATGAAACTTAAATGCTTCCATAAGGCAAATTACACAGTCAATAATATCCAAAATGTATAAATATTCAAGAAGTTAACCTTCAAAACACCATATAACCCAATTAAAATTGAGGTATAGAAATAAACAGAATTCTCAATGGAAGAATCAATAATGTCCAAGAAGCACTTGAAAATGTCATAAGTCCTTATCATCAGGTAAATGCAAATTCAAATGACCCTGAGATTCCATCTTACACAAATGAGAATAGCTAGGGTCAAAAACTCAAGTGGCAGCACATGCCGGCAAGGATGTGGAGAAAGAGGGACAGTCAGTTCTCCATTGCTGGTGGGATTGCAAACTGATACAATCACTTTTAAAATCAATCTGGTGGTTCCTCTGAAATTTGAAAATAGTTCTACCTGAAGTCCCAGCAATAGCACTCTTAGGCATATACCCAAAAGATGCCGCAGCATACCACAAAGACATGTGTTCTACTATGTTCATAGCAGTCTTATTTGCAATAGTCAGACACTGAACCAATCTTCATGTCCCTCAACTGAAGAATGGATACAGAAAATATGATTCATTTACACAATGGAATACTCTTCAGCTATTAAGATAAAGGACATCATGAATGTTGCAAGCTAATGGATGGAACTAGAAAATATCCTCAGTGAAGTAACCCAGAACCAAAAGGACATGCATGGAGTATATTCACTAATAAATGGATAATAGCAAAAAGTACAGGATATCTAGTGTACAATCACAGACCTTACACTGTTTAACAAAAAGAAAGTCCTCAGTGAGGATGCTTCAATCCCACTCAGAAGCGGGAAGAAAATAATCATGGGAGACAGAGAGAGGGAGTGGCCTGGGAGAGGGAGGAGAAAAGGAGAACAGAATCAGATATGGTGGGGACTGGAGAGAAGCATAGAATGTAAGTAGAATAAAAGGAAATTTGCAGCCTCAGATGTTAGGGAGGTGGGGGACCCTCTAGAAAGTACTAGAGACTTTGGTGGTAAGAGACTCTCAGGACTTTATGAGGGTGACCTTAGCCAAAATGCCCAATGTTGTGGAGAGGGTACTCAAAGAATCCACCTCCAGTAGATTGACAAGGCCTCAAGTGGAGGGACAATGTTATCAATCCACAGTCAAACTTTCTGATCCAGAATTGTTCTTGTCTTAAAGAATTACAATGACAAAGATGGTGAAGAGTTGGAAGGAAAGTTGATCCAATGACCAGCCCAACTTGGGATCCATCTCATGGTTACCTGATACTGTTATTTTTTCTATGATGTGCTTGTAGACAGCAACCTATTATGACTGTCTTTTTGAGAGGCCCTACCAGCAGTTGACTGAGACAGAAGCAGATAATTACACCCATCCATTGGGCTGAAGCTGGGGACTCTTATGGTTGAGTTAGGGGAGGGATTGAAGAAGCTGAAGTGCAGAGGGGACTCCATAGGAAGACCAGCAGCCTAAACTAACTGGGACCCCAGATATCCCCCAAATGCTGAACCACCATCCAGGCAGCATACACTGGCTGGTCTGAGGACTCTGACAAATATATATATATCTCAGAGGACTACCTGATCTGGACTCAGTGGAAGTACAAGTGCCTAATACTCGAGAAAATTGAGGTCCAAAGGTGGTAGCAGGTCAGTTTGGGGAAAGCATCTACTCAGATTCAGAGGGTGAAAGATTAGGATGAGGAACTGTAGAAGGGGGACTTGGAAAAGGAGGAGCTACTGGAATATATATAATTAATGATGATGATGTTGAGGAGGAGGATGATGATGATGATGATGATGATGATGATGATGATGATGATGACGATAATAATATTTATTTTAGGAGAAAACAAGTGGTTCTTCCTAACCTGATGTACTCAGAGATGATGTCAATTCATTCATGGTGATGAAGCCTCATGATTTTGATCTGTATATTTGTCTCAGTCTCTCGGTCTCAAAGTTTCACTGTATCTGTTTTTTCTTTTCTCTTTTTCTTTGCCCTTTCTTTCTATATTTCCCTTTCCTTTTCTGTTCTTTAGTGGGGGTATATCTTTGAGTACACATGTTTTAAAAACTTTATAGAGGCCAGAGGACCACTTGAGGAAGTACATTTCTTTCGCACATTGTGGGTCTATAGGAAGGAACTTAGGTCATAAGCCTTGGTGACAGGCACTAGTGTTTTTAAGGCATTTGCTCAGTAAAAACTTACTATTCTAATTATGTAGTCACACATTTACCACATTAATAATCCCATTCTGTGGGCCAAGCCTCCAGCTCATGAACAACTTGGAACATATCACCTCCAAATCACAGCACTTGGATGGTAATTATATTTTCAATATCATCTACATATACACAGTGCCATACATGAGCACCTTACACCCACAATTACAACAATAATTTAAAATGTAATAAGCAATTTGACTGAAGAAGTTTGTCTTGACTCACAAATTAAGGGCATCATTCCATCATAGTGGGAAAGATGTCCTATTATGTACCACAGGGATAGAGGAAGAAGAGGATGACCAGATGGTCTCATTATTCTTTAGGCAAGGAACCAAATCATCAGAAAGTAAATTTGTATATAAAACCTCTAGGCTCTACCATGCTGATGCTCCACAGTCCTGGCAAATAACACCACTAGCTGTGGACCAAATATGTAAAGACATGAGCTTTAGGAGATTATTCACATTCAAACCACAACATTTAGTGATAGAGGCTAGTGAGATCATACACAAGAAATGGCCTGACTTAGGGTCTGGTAAGAATTCAGTCTCAGTGCCATGAGCACTCTAGATGCTGGGCCCTTACATTGTATAAAGAATAGAAAGACAAAGAAATTAGGTTGTTACAGTCAACTTACATTATTCAGATATTATCCCTTTTGAGTCAATTTCACCATAGTAACTTAATTCACTCTTTTTAAAATTAATTTTATTATTTAAATATATTTATTTTTTTATTAAAAAACAGTGTTTTTTGCATAATATTCGCTTTTTTGAAAAGCAAAAATAACATCATTTTATTAAATGCACAGAGAGATATAAAGAATTGCTACTCAGTATTTAATATTTTATGTATTAAGAATAATATTTTCCTTAGTTATAAATTTTAGATCTACTTTTCTCTATAATGATATATTCAATATAAAAAAAACAACAAAAACATCTCAGACATTCATATAAAATACATTTTCGTTATAACGACTTTGATTTATCTCTAGAGTACTGAAATTATTAATATGACTGATGATTCTATTTTGGGTAAATATTTTCTCTTACTGGAGTGATTTTCAAGATATTTTCTTTTTTTGACATCTATAGTAACTTTATTTTTTATTGAATGTTTCATTTATTTACATTTCAAATGTTAACCCCTTTCCCTATTTTCCCCTGGAAATCCATTATCTCATCCTTCTTCTCTCTTCTTCTATGAGGGTGCTACTCTACCCACTCACCCACTCCTGCCTCCCTGTCCTGGCATTCTCCTACACTAGGTCATCGAGCTATCCCAAGACCAAGGGCTTCTCCTCCCATTGATGTCTGACAAGGCCATCCTCTGCTACATATGCAGCTGGAGCCATGGGTTCCTCCATGTGTACTCTTTGGTTGGCAATTTAGACCCTGGGAGCTCTGGGGTATCTGATTGGTTGATATTGTTGTTCTTCCTATGGGGTTGCAAACCTCTTCAGCTTCTTCAGTCTTTTATCTAACTGCATCATTGGGGGACCCTATGCTCAGTCCAATGGTTGGATGTGATCATTTGCCTCTGTATTTGCCAGGCTACAGCAGAGCCTCTCAGGAGATAGCTATATCAGGCTCCTGTCAGCAAGCCTTTCTTGGCATCTACAATAGTGTCTGGGTTTGGTGACTGTATATTGGATAGATCCGCAGGTGGGGCAGTCCAGTCTCTGGATGGCCTTTCCTTCAGTCTCTGTTCCACACTATGTCTCCGTATTTCTTCCCTTAAATATTTTGTTTCCCCTTCTAAGAATGACTGAAGCATCCACACTTTGGCCTTGCTTTTACTTGAGCTTCATGTGGTCTCTGAATTATATCTTGGGTATTCTGAGCTTTGGGGCTAAAATTCACTTATCAGTGAGTACCTACCATGTGTGTTCCTTGTGACTGGGTTACCTCACTCAGGATGACATTTTATAATTCTATCCAGTTGCCTATGAATTTCATGAATTCATTGTTTTTAGTAGCTGAGTAGTACTCCATTGTATAAATGTACCACATTTTCTATATTCTCTGTTGAAGGACATCTGAGTTCTTTCCAGCTTCTGGCTATTATATATAAGACTGCTATGAACATAGTAGAGCATGTGTCCTTGTTATATGTTGGAAAATCTTTTGGGTATATGCCCAGGAGTGGTATAGCTGGGTCCTCAGGTAATACTGTATCCAGTTTTCTAAGGAAACACACACAACTGATTTCCAGAGTTCTTGTACCAGTTTGCAGTCTCACCAACAATGGAGGAGTGTTCCTCTTTCTCCACATCCTCGCCAGCATCTGCTATTACCTGAGTTTTTGATCTTAGCCATTCTGACTGGTGTGAGGTGGAATCTCAGGGATGTTTTGATTTGCATTTCACTGATGACTAAGGATGTTGAACATTTCTTTAGGTGCTTCTTAACCTATTAGTATTCCACAGTTGAGAATTTTTTGTTTAGCTCTGTACCCCATTTTTAATAGGATTACTTGATTCTCTGGAGTGTAATTTATTGAATTATTTGTATATATTGGATATTAGCTGCCTATCAGATGTAGCGTTGATAAAGATCTTTTCTCAATCTGTTGGTTGCTGTTTTGTCCTATTGACTGTGTCCTTATCTTACAGAAAATTTTCAATTTTATGAGCTCTTATCTTTCAATTGTTGGTCTTAGAGCATGAGCCATTTGTATTGTGTTCAGGAAATTTTCCCCTGTGCTAATACTTTCAAGGTTCCTTCGCACTTTCTCTTCTATTAAATTCATCAAATCTGATTTTATGTGGAGATCCTTGATGCATTTTGACATGAGCTTTGTACAACAAGATAAAAATGCAATCTTCTACATGGGAAGTGCCAGTTGAAATTGCTGCCTTTGTTCTGCTGGATGCTTTTGGCTTATTTTTCAAAGATCAAGTGACCATAGGTATGGGGGTTTATTTCTAGGTCTTCAATTTTATTCCATTGTCCCACCCAACCCTACATTTGATAGAAGTTAATATGCAAAATTTACAAATAACTCAAGAAGGTAGACTCCAGAGAAGCAAATAACCCTATTTAAAAATGGGATACAGAGCTAAACAAAGAATTATCAAATTATACTTAGTCATCAGAGAAATGCAAATCAAAAACAACTTTAGAACAATCAGAATGGCTATGATCCAATACAAATGCAGCAGCAGATGCTGGTGGGGTTGTGGAGAAAGAAGAACTCTCCTCCATTGCCAGTAGAACTACAAACTGGTAAAACCACTTCGGAAAACAATCTGTTGTTTTCTCAGAAAATTGGAAATAGTTCAACATGAAGACCCAGCTGTACCACTACTAGGCATATACCCAAAAGATTCTTCAACATATAAGAAGGACACATGCTCCACTTTCTTCATAGCATGCTTATTTCAAATAATCCGAATCTGGAAGCAAACCAAATGTCCCTCAACAGAAGAATGGATACAGAAAGTGTCATACATTTACACAACAAAGTACTACTCAGCTAATGAAAACAGTATATTTGCTAAAATTGAAGGCAAATGGATGGAACTAGAAAATACCATCCTGAATGATGTAACTCAGAAACAAAATAACATTCATAGTATGTAATAATTGATAAGTAGATATTAGCCCAAAAGTACAAAATACCCATGATCTACCCCACAAATCAAATGGAGCTTTAGAAGAAGGAAGACCAAATTGTAGTTGTTTCAATCCTATATAGAACGTGGAACAAATTAATCACAGGAGTTAGGGGGAAGGAGGAATCTCAAAGGAGGAGGAAAATAGTGGTAAGATCAGGCATTGGAATGGAGAGTGAGAAGTTCAGAGGGTCAGGAAATGGAATAGAAACCTATAGCAGTGGAGAGTAGGGAACAGGGTGTACCCAGGAAATAGTCCCAGTCTCCAGAGAAGAGAAAGTCTCCAAGGGCCCAAACATAATGACTTTAGCCAAAGTATCCAAGAAAAGGGGACATAGAACCTGTAGAGACCACCTCCAGAAGATAGGTATAGCCCCTAGTTGAGGGATGAGACTACCCACATATCTCAAAATTTTAACCCAGAAATGTTCCTGTTCAAAGGAAAGAAGGGGATACAAATTTCAATGGAGATTGAAGGAAAGGCCATCCAGAAACCAACTCACCTATAGATCCATCCTGTCTGCAGATACCAAACCCCCACACTACTGATGATGCCAAGAAGTGCTTGCTGACAGGAGGCTGGTATTGCTGTTCACTGCATGGTTCTACCAGCACCTGACAAATACAAATGCATACACTCCCAGAGAATCATTGGGCTGATCCTGGCCACCAAAATGGAAGATCTAGGGAAAGGACTGAAGGAGCTGAAGGGAATTGGAACCCATAGCAGGACCATATAAATTAAGTAGATCACCACGAGCTCCCAGGGACTAAATCATCAACAAGTATGCATGGGGGGAGCCATGGATCCAGATGCACTGTAGCAGAGGATGGTCTTCTCTAACATATACAGGAGGGGAGGCCCTTGGTCCTGAAAAGGCTTGATGCCCCAGCTTAGGGGTATACTAGAGTGTTGAGGTGGGAGTGGTTTATTGGTTGGAAGAGCATCCTCATAGAGGCAAAGGGTAGTGGGGAGAGATGAGGATGGAATGGGGTGTTTGTGGAGAGATAACCAAGAAGGGTGATATTATTTGAAATGTAAACAAATCAAAGAATGAATTAAAAAATACTAGATTTTAATATAGGGCCCAGGACCTTTATAGTCTCAGATTCTTGGCCTCATAACCACTATCAGATATGGATTTCAACATTCTAAGCCATAGTACTGCAAATTATACAGTGGTAGGTACCTCCAAACAATTTAGGGAATTATATATACCACTGAACATATCTTCAAGGAAGGTCAGCATTGGACATCACAAATTCTTTAGTTGACTGAGAGTAATAATTTATTTTGTCCTATAGCATTGCAGTACCTGAAAATACTATGAATGTAATTCAGTAGGGGTGAACAGTTCTTTTAAACAACCAGCTTAATATCTCTGCTTGTTGCTTTATGTTTTTACTGTCTCAGCACTAGGCATATACACTCATGTTTGGAAGGAAAATAAATATGTATGGAATTACCTGTTATATGTCACTGGACTATAGGTCCCCTTTGGACACTAACTGAAAAGTTAGTGTACTACTATTCCTTGTAGTAGATTCTATATGTAGTAGCACTTGGCATGTAGTTATTGTATTATCTGTTTTTATTGTTTTATTGTATTTTTGGCAATGTCATTTCAACTGCTTTTTATACGTACATGTATGTCTTAGGAAGAATCTGTAATAGAAGTTTTCTATATGCTATTTCTAACTATTTTTAATGTGAACAAAGAAAGAAAATAGAAGTTAGCACTGCTTGTATTTTAGTCTTATTACCAGAATTCAATCTCCAGAAGTTACAAGGTAGAAAAAGGATTTTACAGAGTATATTGTCATCACATGTATGCCCCACATATAAAGACATTACATAAATATAATTTTAAACTTTGGACTGTTCTATGTTATTGTTCTCCTTAATGATTCACCTCCTCTATTGTATGCCCCATATCATGAAATAATCTTCATCTTATTTCTCCCTTATTACACTGTCTTTTATTTTATTCTTCCATGAAAATTAAACTCGTGTATTCTGGGCCCTAACTCGCTAGCTAAAAGCCATAGATATTCTAAATACACTACACATTCCCAAATCTTTTTTTTTTTTTTTTTTTTTTTTTTTTACTATTTTATTTATTTATTTTTTGATACTTTACTTACATTTCAAATGTTTTCCCCTTTATAGGTCTCCACTTTGGAAACCCCCTTTCATACCTCCCATCCCCCAAACTCTATGAAGGTATTCCCCCAACCAACCACCCATTCCCATCTTCCCTCCCTGGCATTGCCCCATACTGGAGCATCTAACACCCTCAGGCCCAAGGGCTTCTCCTCCCACTGATGGCCAAAAAGGCCCTCCGCTGTCACATATGTGGCCAGCACTATGGGTCCCTCCATGTGTATTCTTGGGTTTGTGGTCCAGTCTCTAGGAGAAACGGGGGGGGGGTTGTCAGGCCAGTTGACACTGTAGCTCCCTCCCTGGGGCTGCAAACTCCCTCAGCTCCTTCAATCCCTTCTCCAACTTCTCCATCTGGGCCCCAACGCTCAGTCGAAAGGTTGCTGTAAATTGAATCTTGGGTGTTCTGAACTTTGGGGTTAATGTCCACTTATTAGAGAGTACATACCATGCTCATTCTTTTGTGACTGAGTTACCTAGCTCAAGATGATATTTTCAAGTTCCATCCATTTGCCTATGAATTTCATGAAGTTATTGTTTTTAATAGCTGAGTAGTATTCCATTGTGTAAATGTACCACATTTTCTGGTTCCATTCCTCTGTTGAGGGACATCTGGGTGGTTTCCAACTTCTGGCTATTATAAATATAGATGCTATGAACATAGTGGAGCATGTGTCCTTATTACATGTGGGAGCCTCTTCTGGGTATATGTCCAGGAGTGGTATCACTGGGACTTCAAGTAATAGTATGTCCATTTTGCCGAGGGTCCACCAAACTAATTTCTGGAGTCTTTGTACCAGCTTGCAATCCTACCAGCAATGGAGGAGTGTTCCTCTTTTTTAACATCTTCACCAGCATCTGCTGTCACCTGAGTTTTTGATCTTAGCCATTCTGACTGGTGTGAGGTGGAATCTCAGTGTTGCTTTGATTTGCATTTCCCTGGTGACTAAGGGTATTGATCATTTCCTTAGGTGCTTCTCAGTCCTACGAATTTGTTCAGTTGAGAATTCTCTGTTTAGCTCTAATTTCCATATTTTGATAGGGTTATTTGGTTCTCTGGAGTCTAAATTCTAGAGTTTTTATATATTTGATATTAGCCCTCTACCAGACGGAGGATTGGTAAAGATCTTTTCCCAATCTGTTGATTGCTGTTTTGTCCTATTGACTGTGTCCTTTTCCTTACAGAAGCTTTGAAATTTAATGAGGTCCCATTTCTCTATTCTTATCTTAGAGCATGAGCCATTGGTGTTCTGTTCAGGAACTTTTCCCCTCTGCCCATGTGTTTGAGACTTTTACCTACTTTCTCTTCTATTTGATTCGATGTATCTGGTTTTATGTAGAGATCTTTGATCCATTTGGACTTGAGCTTTGTACAGGGAGATAGGAATGGATCAATTTACATTCTTCTACATGTTGACTTCCAGTTGAATGAGCACCATTTGTTGAGAATGCTGTCCTTTTTCCATTAGATGGTTTTAGCTCCTTTGTCGAAAATCAAGTGACCATAAGTGTGTGGGTTCATTTCTGGGTCTTCAATTCTATTTCCTTAGTCTACTTGCCCACCACTGTACCAATATCATGCAGTTTTTTTTTTTACTACTGCTCTGTACTACAGCTTGAGGTCTGGGATGATGATTCCCCCAGAAGGTCTTTTATTGTTGACAATATTTTTTGCTATCCTGGGTATTTTGTTATTCCAAATGTATTTGAGAATTGCTCTTTCTAAGTCTATGAGGAATTGAGTTGGCATTTTGATGGGGATTGCATTGAATCTGTAGATTTCTTTCAGCAGGATGGCCATGTTTTCAATACCCAGAAATCCATCAATGTAATCTACTAGATTAAAAAACTCAAAGAAAAAAAACTACATGGTCATTTCATTAGATGCTGAAAAAGTATTTGACAAAATTCAATTTCCCTTCATGACAAAAGTGTTGAAAAATCAGGAATTTAAGGCTCATACCTAAACATAGTAAAAGCAATATATAGCAAACCAGTAGCCAACATCAAACTAAATGGAGAGAAACTTGAAGCAATCCCACTAAAATCAGGGACTGGACAAGACTGTCCCCTCTCTCTCTCTCTCTTATTCAATGTAGTACCTGAAGTTCTAGATAGAGCAATTAGACAACAAAAGGAGGTCAAAGGGATAAAAATTGGAAAGGAAGAAATCAAAATATCACTATTTGCAGATCATATGATCATATAATTAAGTGACCTGAAAAGCTCCACCAGAGAATGCCTATAGCTGATAAACAACTTCAGCAAAGTGGTCAGATATAAAATTAACTTAAGCAAATCAGTAGCCTTCTATACTTGAAGGATAAACAGGCTGAGTAAGAAATTAGGAAAATGACACCCTTCATAATAGTCATAAACAATATAAAATATCTTGGTGTGACTCTACCCAAACAGATGAAAGATATTTATGACAAGAACTTCAAGTCTCTGAAGAAAGAAATCAAAGAAGACCTCAGAAGATGGAAAGATCTCCCATGCTCATGGATTGGCAGGATTAATATAGTAAAAAGCATATATTTTTTATTAACATTGCAAATTCATTCATGGATCTGTCTGCCTTTGTTAAGCACAGCAGATTAGACAGTTGGGTGGGACCCTGTCCTGAAATTACCATTTCCACCAAACCTGGTCCTAGTCTTGCGCTCTCCTAGGCTGATCCTGGACTCAAAAATCTATCTGCATTTTTAAATCATAAACAAAAATATTAGTTGGGTAGGATCTATTGTGAGCACTACTCTGTCAAGTTATCTTTCTCCTTCCTCAGAAATGTTCTAAAAAATGAACTCACAAGGCACCTTCTTTTGTTCCTTTATATTCATGAAGACCCTCATATAATTGATATTTCATCTGTACTTTTTGCATAGTTGAAAGTATTTATTTTCAAACTCACATATTTAGGGCTCTTTTTCATAGCCTTAAGGGCTGTCCTGAAGGTCAGAGTGTTCATCATTTTGCTAAGACATTAGACATACCTACAATTCCTGGACTTGTGCTGTTTTGAGTTATGATGGAGTCATTAACCTTGTAATAGATGACATTCTTTGGAAGAAAAGAGTCCTCCACTGCTAGTGTGTCCAGAAAATATGTACATTATTACATAAACAAGCCTTACCCACAGAGAAACCATTTCTACTCCTGGAGGCTCACACCTAGGCCTTGTCACAGAGGCAGATACCATGGCACTCTGTCTACCAAGGCCACGATGGCCTCAGATGTTCATGTTTGCACATCCAAACAGAATGGCAGAATGTTTTATATGCTCCATATCCTTGTGAGTAACTGCTGAAGCTTGAGTTATTGATCTTAGCAATCCTGATGGGTGTAAGGTGGAATCTCAGAGTTGTTTTGATTTGCATTATTCTGATGAATATAGATATTAAGCATTTCTTTATGTGTCTCTCAGCCGTTAGAGATTCCTCTGTTAAGAATTCTCTGTTTATCTACAGATTCAATGCAATCCCCATCAAAATTCCAACTCAATTCTTCATAGACTTAGAAAGAGCAATTCTTAAATTCATTTGGAACAACAAAAAACCAGTATAGCAAAAGCTATTCTGAACAACAAAAGAAATTCTGGGGGAATCAACATCCGTGACCTCAAGCTGTACTACAGAGCAGTAGTGATAAAAACTCCATGGTATTGGTACAGTGACAGGCAGGTAGATCAATGGAATAGAATAGAAGACCCAGAAATGAACCCACACACCTACAGTCACTTGATTTTCGACAAGGAAGCAAAAACCACTCAGTGGAAAAAAGACAGCATTTTCAATAAATGGTGCTGGTTCAACTGGTGGTCTACAGGTAGAAGAATGTTAATTGATCCATTCCTTAACCATTCCTATCTCCCTGTACAAAGCTCAAGTCCAAGCGGATCAAGGACCTCCACATAAATCCAGATACACTGAATCTAATAGAAGAGAAAGTGTGGAAAAGTCTTGAACACATGGGTACAGGGGGAAAGTTCCTGAACAGAACAACAATGGCTTATGCTCTAAGATCAAGAATCAACAAATGGGACCTCATGAAATTGCAAAGCTTCTGTAAGGCAAAGGACATTGTCAATAGGACAAGACGGCAACCAACAGATTGGTAAAAGATCTTAACCAATCCTCCATCTGATAGAGGGATAATACCCAATATATACAAAGAACTCAAGAAGTTAGACTCCAGAAAACCAAATAACCCTATCAAAAAATAGGGAACAGAGCTAAACAGAGAATTCTCAACTGAGGAAATTCGTAGGGCTGAGAAGCAACTAAAGAAATGTTCAACATCCTTAGTCATCAGGGAAATGCAAATCAAAACAACTCTGAGAATCATCCTCACACCAGTCAAAATGGCTAAGATCAAAAACTCAGGTGACAGCAGATACTGGTGAGGATGTGGAGAAAAAGGAACGCTCCTCCATTGTTGGTGGGATTGCAAACTGGTACAACCACTGTGGAACTCAGTTTGGCGGGCCCTCAGAAAAATGGGCATATTTCCAGAAGATGCGCCAACATGTAATAAAGACACATGCTCCACTATGTTCACAGCAGCCATATTTATAATAGCCAGAAGCTAGAAACAACCAAGATATCCCTCAGTAGAGGAATGGATACATTTACACAATGGAATACTACTCAGCTATTAAAAACAATGACTTCATGAAGTTTGCAGGCAAATGGATGGAACTTGAAAATATCATCCTGAGTGAGGTAACTCAGTCACAAAAGAATGAACATGGTATGTACTCACTGATACGTGGATATTAGCCCAAAAGTTCAGAATATCCAAGTTTCACTTCACAGTAACTGCTGGAATGAGAGTGAGGTCCCAGATGGAGGAGTTGGAGAAGGAACTGAAGGAGTTGAGGGATTTGCAGCCCCATGGAGTGAGCAACTGTGTCAACTGGCCTGACACCCCCCCGCCGGTGCTCCTGGAGACTGGATCACCAACAAAAGAATACACATCGAGGGACTTATGGCTCAGACCACATATGTAGCAGAAGAAGGCCTTGTTGGCAATTAGGGAGAGGAGAGACCCTTGGCCCTGAGGGTTTTAGAGGCCCCAGTAAAGGAGAATGTCAAGGTGGGAAGACAGGAGTGGGTAGATGGGTGGATGGGTTCAGGAATACCCTCATAGAGGCAGGGGAGTGGGAAGGGGGTTTCCAAAGTGTAGATCTGGAAAGGGGAAAACATTGGAAATGTAAATAAGTTATCAAAAACTTTAAAAAAATGTCAACAACAAAAAAGAGAATTCTCTGTTTAGCTCTGTACATTATTTATTTGAGTTGTTTTGTTATTTAATTTCTTGAGTTCTTTATATATTTGTATATGAGTCATCTATAAGATGTAGGGTTAGTGTATTTCTTTTCCCAATCTATAGACTTCCATTTCATCCTATTGATGGTATCGTTTGCCTAGCAGTTGCTTTTTGGCTTAAGGAGATCCCATTTATAAACTGTTGATCTTAGAACCTGAGCTATTGTTGTTCTATTCAGTAAGTTATCTTTTTACCATTGTGTTAGATTGTATTTGCTTGGGCTAAGGAGTATCACTGTTAGGAGAGGAATTTTAGCCTGGTAGGAGTGGGTGTGTCACTGTGTATGTCGAGTTTTACACCCTAGTCCTAGCTGCCTGGAAGTAAGTCGTCTCCTATGGGCCTACAGAAGAAGATGTAGAACACTTAGCCCCACCTATACCATGCATTCATGGACACTGCCATGCTCTTGCCCTGATAAAAAATGTTTTAACCTCTGTAGTTGAAATTTTAATGTATCTTCTAAGCCTGAGATGTTCTCTACCATCTCTTATGTTATGTTAATGATGCTTATACCTAGAACTCCTGATCACTATTCTAGGATTTCTGTCTCCATGATTCCCTCAGTTTTTGTATACTTCATTGTTTTTATTTCCCTTATCACATCTTAACAATCTTATTCATTTTCTTTATCTATTTGATTGTTTTGTCCTGTACTTCTTACCTTTAAGGGCCTCTACTTGTTTAATTGTGTTTTCCATTATTTAAGTGAACATCTGTAAATAAATTTTATTTCTTTTTAAAAGACCCCCATCATCTTCATAAGATTAGATTTAATGTCATTTTCTTATACTTCATGATTGTTAACATATACAGGGCTTAGTTTTGTAGGATAGCTATGTTGTACATGTGCCATATTGCCCTCAATTTGGTTAATTATGATCTTTCCTAGTCTTTAGGCCATCTGGAGGTCTCTGATGTACACAGGCCTGGTAGACCCTGATAGCTATGGGACCCTGGGACTGTAGGTTGAGATGGTAGTTACTGGTAGTTTGAGGCCTCTGAGATTTCAGGTAGACGTAGTTTGCCATGGGTGGCATCAAGCTTCCAGGGTTGCAGGCAGAGGAGAATGTAGTACCAGATAAGTTGAGACTCCTGGATGTTCAGGGTGTTGGCAGGCCTCCAGGGAGGTACTCAGTGCTTGTGATATCTGATGTCTACTGACATCTGGGATTGCAGGAAGTAATATAGAATGGAAGATGCAACACACAGGGATAGGGCAGACCTCATGGCTGCTGTGCTTTCCCACGTATACAGGAGAGAGAAGATTGGGAGTCTCATCTGTTTGTCTAGGATGAAAATAGGCCACAAGGGAGGTAGGCAGAGTTTTGGCCCAAGGAATGGAGTGCAAATCTGGGATTCTGAAATTATAATTTAAATAATGTGTAACTGTTCAAATGTCAGGTCAAGATTTTCATATTTGATTTTAAATAAAGTTGTACATAGTAATATGGTTGGAAAATTGATTTATGCACATCAAGTCTTTTACCACATTGAAGAATTATCACGTTTCTTCAGAATTTATCTGATTCAGTAAATATTATTTAACACATGACAAAATTTTGAAATACTCTATTCTCATGTGCCTGACAGGCTATTTACCTGATATACTTTAGATTTTATCATATATCTTTTCTTATTTTTTTTTAAATTTTTGATCATGTTTTATTTTTAATTTAATTGAATTTTTACTAATTCACTTTATATATGGAGCACTGTCTCACTCCCAGTAACTCCTGCCCACAATCTATCCCCATCCCCTATCTACTTCTACTTTGAGTAGGTAGGGGTCCCCTGGATATACCTGCAACCTAGCAATTCAATTCTCTGCCAGACTAGGTGCTGCCTCTCCATCTGAGGCCAGGCAAGGCAGCACAGCTAGTAGAACATATAACATATACACATAACAGCATTAGATATAGACCCCATTCCAGTAGCTCAGTACCCACATGAAGGTCAAGATGCACACCTGCTACATGTATGCCTGGGTCCAGTCTGTGCAAGATCTTTGATTGGTGGTTTGTATTCTTAAAGCCCCAAGGGTCCAAATTAGTTGACTCTGTTAATCTTTTTTTTATATATGTTATTTACGTTTCAAATGCTTTCCTCTTTCCAGGTTTCCCATTTGGAAACCCCCTATACCATCCACCCTCCCCCCGCCTCTATGAAGGTACTCTCCCACCCAACTGCCCTGTCCTTTCTTCCCTCGCTGGCATTCCCCTATACAGAGGCATCTAATACCCTAAGGCCCAAGGGCCTCTCCTCCCACTGATGGCCACCAAGGCCCTTCTCTGCCACAAATGAGGCCAGCACCATGGGTCCATGATATGTTCTTGAATTTGATTTACAAGAATTTTATTGAGTGTTTTTGCATGGATATTAATAAGGGGAATTGGTCTGAAGTTTTCTTTTTTGTTGGGTCTTTGTGAGGTTTTGGTATCAGTGTAACTGTTGCATCATATAATGAATTGAGTATTGTTCCTTCTGTTTCTATTTTGAGGAGCAGTCTGAAGAGTATTGGTATTAGGTCTTCACTGAAGGTCTGATAGAATTCTGCACTAAACCATATGGTCCTGGGCTTTCTTTTGTTGGGAGACTTTTAATGACTGCTTCTATTTCTTTAGGGGTTATAGGAGTGTTTAGATAGTTTATCTGACAATGACTTATTTTTGGTTTTGGTATCTCCCTAGAAAATTGTCCATTTCATCCAGATTTTCCAATTTGGTTGAATATAGGCTTTTGTAGTGGTTCTGATGATTTTTTTAAAAATTTCCTTAGTTTCTGTTGTTATATCTCCCTTTTCATTTCTGATTTTATTAATTTGGATATTGTGTCTATGCCCTTTGGTTAGTCTGGCTAAGGGCTTATCTATCTTGTTGATTTTCTCAAAGAAACAACTCCTGGTTTTGTTGATTCTTTGTATAGTTCTTTTTGTTTATACATGGTTGATTTCAGCCCTGAGTTCGATTATTTCCTGCCTTCTACTCTTCTTGGGTGTATTAGTTTCTTTTTGTTTTATAGCTTTCAGGTGTGCTGTCAACCTGCTAGTGTATGCTCTTTCCAGTTTCTTTTTGGAGGCACTCAGAGCTCTGAATTTTCCTCTTAGAACTGCTTACATTGTTTCCCATATATTTTGGTATGTTGTACCTTCATTTTCATTAAATTCTATAATGTCTTTAATTTCTTTCTTTATTTCTTCCTTGGCCAAGTTGGTGTTGAGTAGAGTGATGTTCAGCTTCCATGTGTATGTGTTCTTTCTGATGATTTTGGTGCTATTGAAGACTAGCCTTAATCTGTAATGATCTGATAGGAGGCATGGGATTATTTCAATCTTCTCATATTTGCTGAGGTTTGTTTTGTGACCGATTATATCATCAATTTTAGAGACTATACCATGAGGTGCTGAGAAGGTATATTCTTTTGATTTATGATGAAATGCTCTATAGATATTTGTTAAATCCATTTGGTCCAAAGCTTCTGTTAGTTTCACTATGTCTCTGTTTAGTTTGTGTTTCCAAGATCTGTCCATTGATGACATTTGGGCGTTGAAGTCTCCCACTATTATTGTGTGAGGTGCACTGTGTGCTTTGAACTTTAGTAAAGTTTCTTTCATGAATGTTGGTTCCCTTGCATCTAGAGCATAGATGCTCTGAATTGAGAGTTCTTCTTGGTAGATTTTTCCTTTGATGTGTATCAAATGTGTTTCCTTATCTTTTTTGACGACTTTTGTTTGAAAGATGATTTTATCTGATATTAGAATAGCTACTCCAGCATGTTTCTTGGGACCATTTACCTGGAAAATTGTTTTCCTGCCCTTTACTCTGAGATAGTATTTGTCTTTAACACTGAGGGGCATTTCCTGTAAGCAACAAAATGCTGGGTCCTTTTATGTATCCAGTCTGTTAGTCTGTGTCTTTTTATTGGGGAATTGAGTCCATTGATGTTAAGAGATATTAAGGAATAGTGATTGTGGCTTCCTGTTATTTTTATGTTTGTGTGGCTATGTTCTTTTGGGTTTGTTGAAAGAAGATTACTTTCATGCTTTTTCTTGGGTGTAGTTTCCCTCCTTGTATTGGCATTTTCCATCTATTACCCTTTGTAGGGCTGGGTTTGTGGAAAGATATTGTGTAAATTTTATTTTGTCATAGAATATCTTGGTTTCATCATCTGTGGTACTTGAGAGTTTTGCTGGGTATAGCAGCTTGGGCTGGCACTTGTGTTCTCTTAGGGTCTGTATGAGATCTGTCCAGGATCCTCTAGCTTTCATAACCTCTGGTGAGAAGTCTGGTGTAATTCTGATAAGTCTGCCTTTTTATGTTACTTGACATTTTTCCCTTATTGCTTTTAATATTCATTCCTTATTTTGTGCATTTAGTGTTCTGAATATTATGCAACGGGAGGAATTTCTTTTCTGATTGGATCTATTTGGAGTTCTGTAGACTTTTGAACATTTATGTACATCACTTTCTTTAGGTTAGGGAAGATTTCTTCTATAATTTTGTTGAAGATATTTCCTGGCCCTTTAAGTTGGGAATCTTCCCTCTCTTATATACCTGTTATCCTTGGGTTTGGTCTTCTCATTGTGTCCTGGATTTCCTGAATGTTTTGGGTTAGGAGCTTTTTACATTTTGTGTTTTCTTTGACTGTTGTGTCAATGTTTTCTATGGTATTTTCTGCACCCGAGATTCTCTCTTCCATCTCTTGTATTCTCTTGGTTTTGCTTGCATCTATGTCTCCTGATTTCTTTCCTAGGTTTTCTGTCTCCAAAGTTGTTTCCCTTTGTGATTGCTTTATTGTTTCTCTTTCCCTTTTTAGATCCTGGATGGTTTTGTTCACTTCCTTTGCCTGTTTAATTCTGTTTTCCTGTAATTCTTTAAGGGATTTTTGTGTTTAATCTTTAAGGGTTTCTAATTTTTCACCTGTGTTCTCTTATATTTCTTTAAGTGAGTTATTTATTTCCTTCTTAAAGTTTTCTATCATCATCATGAAGTGGGATTTTAAATCTGAGTCTTGCTTTTCTGGTGTGTTGGTTTATCCAGAGCTCACTGTGGTGGGTGAATTGGGTTCTGATGATGCCAAGTTGTCTTTTTTCTGTTACTTATCTTCTTGCCCTTGCCTTTTGCCATCTGGTTATCTCTGGTGTTAGCTGATCTTGCTCTCTCTGACTCTGGGTTGTCCTTCCTGTAAGCCTCTGTGTCAGTACTCCTTGGTGACCAGCTCTCTCTGAGAGGAATTTGGGGTTCGAGAGCTATGGTACAGGGTCAGCTCTGGGTTGCAGACAGAAACAAGAAGGATCCTGTCCCTAGCTATTCCTTGGTTTCTGTGTCCTGATGGCTCTGTGAGGGTTCCTCTTGAGCCAGAAATTTGAACATAAGTTTTCTTCTTGCATATGCTCAAAGGTATATAGGCACTCCTGGGAGACCAGCTCTCTCCTGGCACTATTTGGGTATGGAGCTCTGTGTCACAGGATTAGCTCCCTGATGGCAGAAGGAAACCTGGAGGCCACTCCTTGTTCCTTGTGTCTTGAGGGTTCCAGGTGTACCCCTTTGAGCAGAGGTGCTGGTCTTACCTCCACTCATAGGCTTGTCCACACTCCTGGTTGTCTAGCTTTCTCCCACTGTTATTTAGCTATGGAGCTTTGTGGCACAGGCTCAGGTCTCTGGCCACAGATAGAAACAGGAAGGCTCCTGTCCAAGGACTCTGTTCATCTTCCTGTGGAGTTTCATCCTTTTTGGGACCCACAATCCTACCCCTTTTTCTTCCATAACTGTTCCCAGGCTCCATCCTTAGTTTTTGTTTGGGTGCTTGTATCTGATGAATTAGCTTTTGGGTGGACCCTCTCAGAGGACAACATGCTCCTGTGTACAAGCATAACAGAATGTCATTAATAATGTCTTAGATTGGTGCTTGCACATGGGATCATTCTCAATTTGATCCAGTTATTACATGAATATTCCCTTAGTGTCTGCTCTATCCGCAGTGCCTACTCTTTTTGTAGACACGATAAATTTTGAGTTGCAAGGGTTCTGAGTGGGTGGGTATCATTATTACTCTATTGGGGTTTCTGCTTGGCAGGTGGCCTCTTCAGGATACATATTGACAATATAGTGAGTCACAGCTAAGTTCACTCCATTAATTTTTTGGTTCCTCCATTATCCTCGGTATCGATCTCATCCTGGAGATGTCCCCCACCTCGGACTACCATCAATTGCAGATTTCCATTTATTTTCACAAGCATTTAGTCTTCTGTCATGTCTTTCACCCAGCATTTATCTGACATCATTGAGTAATAGTGGCATAGATGTCATTTTTCAAACTCATTAAAAAAACAATACTCTAAAGTATAAGGTTTTAAACCAGAATAATGTTAATAACTATCCTAATACAAACATGTTGCACAATGTTTTGCAGAGTTGAGTATGGGAGATTATTGACATTTGTAAGATATAGTCTCTGTGAAGATTATTGTATTCGTAGACTTTGAGATTTCTATAGAGAAATTTTTAATCTCTAATTCCTTCTTTGTCACAACTATCAATTAATACATTGCAACTATCTTCTATTTCTGTAGTCTTGATGTTATTAGTGTTCATTTTATGCTGGGATAGTATCATTCATATCTTCTAGTTCCTGATTGATACTTCCATCAGAAGCATGGTACAAAAATAAATTTGATTGTTTTAAACAAATTTCGAGACAACAGTGTAGGAGAGAGAGAGAGAGAGAGAGAGAGAGAGAGAGAGAGAGAGAGAGAGAGAGAAATTCATGGATAAAGTCACTGGTATTACAAGGAAAATAACCTCTAGTCTAGGGCAAAATTCTAAGCCCATCCATTTTGTTAAGAGGGGTTGAAGATTTAAGATGACAAATAATCCTCTGGCCAAAATGTTCTTGTTCATAATGTGTTCTGAATATTGTCCACCATAGAATTCTCACTCTTTTTTGTTCAAATCCCATGGGGTCACACATGTATGATGAAATGGGAAAGGCCATCTTTTACTTATTGCAAATGATAATGTATGTAGTACTTGAGTCTCTGTTAGAAACTTTGGATTTCAAGCAAGCAGTAAGAGGATATTTAGGTCATTTACATTTCTTAATTTTTGTGAATAAAGTGGTGATTGGCAGGGCAGAGTATGTATCTATGGAATAGGATAATGCATCCTTTCTCATATTCCAAGGAATGGTACACATCTGGGTCATGTGTTAGTTTTTTGAGCAGTCTCCATGTTAATTTCCATAATTGCTGTCCTAGTTTGCAGTCTTGGAAACATGAATGTAGTTTCTAGTTCCCCTGTAGCATTTTCTATCAGTTGCTTTGCTTATATTTGTTTTTATGACTGAAACAATATGACTTCTTAAAGTCATTTGAGATCCTAGGGCTATTTTTGAACAGGGCATTTTTTTTATCATTTCATTTATAATGTCATTATATATTCTAGATATTTAATCCTCTGTCAAACAGAGAGCAGACAAAGATCCCCTCCCATTCTATGGAACTTCCCCTTCACTCAGCTTTTGTTGAGCTGTGAGGCCTTTTAGTTTTATAAATTCCAACTTGTCAAGTGTTGGGCTTGATTCTTGGGAAAAAAAGAGTCCTATTCAGAGGATACTTTTAAGTAGATAGATAACAGATAGATGACAGAAAGATAGATGATATATAAATATATAACCAATTAATTTGTATATAGTTACTTATGTACGTATGTACACATATATATGCATAATATATATCTAATATGTACTTATCTATATACATATATAACATGAATATATTTATTGAATAGGATCCTTGCTTTCAAGAACTAAGGTCTATAATTGATCTAAGTGAATATATATATATATGTGTGTGTGTGTGTGTATATGCATATATATATATATATATAAAATATAGATAAATTTCCATGTATTTATATCTATCTACCATTTACCTGTAGTTATACTGATGTAGACTAAGATATAAATGATATAAATATAGATTATATAGATACTGTTATAGATATAGATATGATATAGGACATAGATTATGATTTACTCCAACTGTTTATGTATTTCTGGTTTCAGTATTATGTGTTTAATTACATTTCAGATAGTTTTGGTGAAAAGTGAAAATCACAGTGATGAATTTGTCTGTCATTTCTAGAAATATTTAGTTGATTTTTTGCATATAATATAATGTGATATCATCTGCAAATAATCATAGTTGATTTGTTCTTTTTTTAATTTGTATAACATTAATTTCTTTCTTTCCCAGCTAGAATATAGAGTATAATATTCAGTAGGTGTTGGTATAATAGACATCACTGGCTCATTCCTAAAATGAGTGTCATTGTTTCAAGTTTTCTTAATTTAGGATGACATTAGATGAAGGATTTACATCTATAGGTCTATTTATTTATTTATTTATTTATTTATTTATTTATTTATTTATTTACATTCCAAACACTGTCCCCACTCCCAGTCTGCCTGTTACAGAATCCCTCATTCCATTCTTCTTCCCATTCTTCCCTGAGAAGGTAGGGCCCCTGGGTATCTCCCCACCCTGCCCCCTCAAGTATTGGCAGGGAAAGGGACATCCTCTCTCTTTGTGGCTAGACAAGGCTGCCCTATTTTCCTGGGGCTGATGTCCATTCCATGGATGCTCTTTGCTTTGTGGTTCAGTCTCTGAGAGCTACCAAGTGTCCAGGTTAGTTGACTCTGTTTGAATTCCTATTGTATTCAGTGACTTAAATCCTTCCCCCAACTCTTCCATAAGAGTCCCTGACCTCTATCCAATGTTTAGCTATGGATGTCTGCATCTGTTTAATTCAGCTGATGGATGGTTCCTTTCAGAGAACAGTTAGGCTAGGCTCCTGTCCCCAAGAATAAGATAAAATAATTAATAGTGTTAAAGACTGGTACTTGGCCATGGGTTGCTTCTCAACTTGAGTCAGTAATTGATTGGCCATTCTTTCAGTCTCTATTATATCTTTGTCCCTGCATATATGTAGATAGGTCAAGCCTTGGTTTGAAAGTTTTGTTGGCACTTGTGTCCTTATTCATCCTCTGGGAGTCCCTCTTCTCTACAGGTGTTTGCCTCTTCTGATCTTCATGTCCCCACTGTTAAGGTTCTTGGATAAAGTCACCTCTATTGACTTCTGGGATCCTCCACCATCCCATGGCTCTGGGGTTTCCTAGACGTTCCCCCAGTCCCTACAAAGGCAGCTGCAATTCGGTCTATTGTCCCTTTGTTGCTCTCTCCTGTCTTTCCCTACACCTGATCTTCGTTCCTCCTTTGCCCTCCCTATCCACTCTTCTACCCAGTTCTCTTCCTCTCTCTGCCTCCTAGGACTTTTCCCTCCTCTATGTGAGATACAAGTATCCTTACTTGGACCTTTCTTGATCTTTTACTTCTCTAGGTCTATGAGTTGTATCATAGGTATCCTGTACTTTTTGGCTAATACCTACTTCTCAGTGAGAAAATACAATGCATGTTCTTTTTGGATCTGGGTTTCCTCACTCAGCATGATGTATTCTAATTCATTCCATTTGCCTGCAAAATTCATGGTGTCCTTGTTCTTAAGAACAGAACAGCATTCCATTTTATAAATGGACCATATTTTCTGTATTGATTCTTTGGGTGAGAAACATCTGAGTTGCTTCCTGTTTCTTGTCACTATAAATAAAGCTGTTATTAACATACATGTGTCCTTGGGCTATGGCAGAGCATCTTTTGGGCCCATGCCCAGGAGCAGTACAGCAGGTCTTCAGGTAGAACAACTTCCACTTTTTTTCTGAAAAGCACCAGATTGATTTCAAGAGTTGTACATGTTTGAAATCCTACCAAAAATGGAGGAGCAGTCTCATTTCTCTATATCCTCACCAGTGTGTGCTGTCACTTGAATTATTGATCTTAGCTATTCTGATTGGTGTAAGGTGGAATCTCAGGTACATTTTGATTTGCATTTCCCTAATTACTAAGGATATTGAATATGTCTCAGCCATTTGAGATTTCTTTGCTGAGAATTCTGTTTAGTACTTTACAGATTTTTTTTTTCTTCAGTATGGATTTGTTGGAGTCTAACTTCTTGAATTCTTTATATATTTTGGATATTAGCCCTGTCAGATGTAGGGTTAATGAAGATCTATTCAAAATCTGTATCATCCCATTTTGGACTATTGACCCTGTCTTTTGCTTTATAGAAGTTTTTCAGTTTTATTAATTCCTACTTGACAATTGTTGATCTTAGAGCATTGGTGTTCTGTTCAGGAATTTGTCTCCTGTACAAATGTACTCGAAACTTTTCCCCATGTTCTCTTCTATTAGATTTATCATACCTATGTTTATGTTGAGGTCTTTGATACACTAGAATATTCCCTTTTTCAGGGTGAGAAATATTCTTGTGTCTTAGTGTGGTTCAGGTATCAGGGTTACTATGTCATCATAAAATCAGTTTCCAATGTTTCATATGCTTCTAGTTTGTGGGAGAATTTGAGGAGCACTTGTATTAGTTCTTTGAAAGTCTGGTAGAATTCTGGGCTAAATCTCTCTGGTCCTGAGATTTTTTTTGGTTGGGAGATTTTAAAGACTACATTTTAGGGTTTTTAGAGTGTTGAAATTGTTCACCCAATGTTGACTTAATTTTGGTAAGTGGTATCTATCTAGAAAATCATCCATTTTGTTTAGATTTTTAAATTTTATGGAATTTTGGCTTTTGAAGTAAGACCAAATCATTTTTTTCAATATCCTAGATATCTGTTGTTATGTCTCCCTTTGCATTTCTGATTTTGTGACTTTGAATAATGTCTCTCTTCTTTATACTTAGTTTGGCTAAAGGTTTGAATACCTTGTTGATTTTTCAAAGAACCAGCTCTTTGTTTGTTGATTCTTTGTACAGTTCTCATTGTTTCTAATTGCTTTTTCTCATCCTTAAGACTTATTATTTTTGCTGTGTACTTTTCATGGGTGTATTTACTTATTCTTTCTAGAGCTTTCAGGTGAACATTTAAATTTCTAGTATGAGAACTCTTTTGTTTCATAGGAATACACTTAGAATTATGAACTTACCTCCTAGCAATGATTTCATTGTTCCTCATGAGTTTGGGTATGCTGTGTTTTCATTTCTCTGAGTTGTAGAAAATCTTTAATTTCTGTATGTTTTCTGAACCAGTGATCATTAAATAGAAAGTTGTCCAGTTTCCCTGAGTTTCTAGGCTTTCTGCTGTTGTTGAAGTCCATCTTTAATTCATGGTGGTATGATAATATTCAAGGAGTTATTTCATTTTTCTTTTATATTTTGAAGATTATTTGTGAGAAACTATATGATCAATTTGGGAGGTGCTTAGGAGAAGACATATTTTATTGTGTTTTGATGAAATGTTTTATAGATATCTGGTACAACCATTTGATTCATAATCTCTATTAATTTCATTATATCTCTGTTTAGTTTTTATCTTAATTACCTGTTCTTTTGTGAAAGTTCAGTGTTTTTCTCTTTTCTTTTATTGGATATATTCTTTATTAACATTTCAAATGTTATTCCCTTTCCTAGTTTCCCCTTCAGAATTCTCCTATCCCACCCCCCCCACTTGCTTCTATGAGGGTTTTCCCCCACCAACCCACTCCTACTTCCCCACCCTGGCATTCCCCGACACTCGGGCATCTAGCCTTCACAGGACGAAGGGCCTCTCATCCCACTGATATTTCAAAAGGCCATCCTCTGCTACATATGTGGTTGGAGCCATGAGTTGCTCCATGTGTACTCTTTGGTTTATTCCCTAGGAGATCTGGGGAGTCTGGTTGGTTCATTTTGTTGTTCTTCCTATGAGGTTGCAAACCCCTTCATCTCCTTCAGTCCTTTCTCTAACTACTCCGATGGGAACCCTGTACTCACTCCAATGGTTAACTGCAAGCATCCTACTCTGTATTTGTAAGATGCTGGCCAAGCCTCTCAGGAGAAAGCTATATCAGGCTCCTGTCAGCAAGTACTTCTTGGCATCCACAATAGTGTCTAGGTTTGGTGACTGTATATAGGATGGATCCCCAGGTGGGGCAGTCTGTGGATGGCCTTCTCTTCAGGTTCTGCTCCACACTTTGTCTCCCCATTTGCTTCTGTGAATATTTTGTTCCCCCTTCTAACAAGGACTGAAGCACTGAAGGGCTTCCTTCTTCTTGAGTTCATGTGGTCTGTGAATTGTATCTTGGGTATTCCAAGCTTTTGGGCTAATATCCACATATAAGTGAATGCATACCATGTGTGTTCTTTTGTGATTGAGTTTACTCACTCAGGATGATATTTCTAGTTTCAGCCATTTGTGTAACAATTTCATGAATTCATTGTTTATAATATTTGTGTAGAACTCCATTGTGTAAATGTACCACATTTTCTATATCCATTCCTCTGTTGAAGGACATCTGGGTTCTTTGCAGCTTCTGGCTACTATAAATTAATGCTGCTATGAACATAGTGGATCATGTGTCCTTGTTATATGTTGGCACATCTTTTAGCTATATGCCAGGAGTGGAATATCTGGATCCTCAGTAGTACTATGTCCATTTTCTGAGGAACTGCATGACTGATTTTTATAAACTTGGATTTAAGGTCATTGTATTTCCTTTGACAGTGTTAGGATACACAGAGCTTGCTGTAATGTGATAGATTTGCCCTGCAGGTGCTATGTTGCCCTGGCTCTGGTTGTTTCTGTTAATTATTATTATTATTGTTGTTGTTGTTGTTTTGTTATTTTTAATATATTTTACAGTTCTGTAATTATCTCCCTCCATTTCCTCCCTCTGACAGTCCCTCCTACCCTGTCTCCAGGAGGATGTCCTCACCCCCACAAATAGTCCCAGCACCTTTCCAGACCTTCCCACTCTTTGGTGCCTCAAGTTTCTCAAGGTTTGGGTATGTCTTTACTGATTGAGGCCAGATCAGGAAGTCCTCTGCTGTATATGTATCCAGGGCCTCAGATCAGCTACTGTATGCTGTTTGATTGGTGTCTCAGTATCTGAGAGATCATCATCTCTGGGGTCCAGGTTAGTTGCTTATAAACACATCATAGCATCAGGAATAGTGTCAGGCCTTGGAGTCTCCCCTTGAGATGGAACCCAATTTGGGTCAGTCACTGGACATTTTTTTTTACTTCAGGCTCTTTCCTATTTGTCATTGCAGTTCTTTTAGACAGGAATAAGTCTGGGTCAGAATTTTTGACTGTGAGATGGCAAACCTATCTCTCTACTTGATGCCCTCTCATTCTACTGGAGGTAGACTCTGCAAGTTCCTTCTCTCTACTGTTGGGCATTCCATATAATGTCCCTCCCTTTTAGTTCTGAAGGTCTCTCATCTTCTGGATCCCTGGTACATTTTAAAGGGTCCCCTCCTATAACCTAAGGTTGCCTGTTTCCATCCTTTCTGCTGGTGCTCAGGGTATCACTCCTGCCCCACAATACCTGATCTTGTTCCCCTATTCCCCTTCCCAGTCCCCTCCTTCACCCATGACCCTCCCTCCCTCTGCCCCATGTGGTTGCTTTCTTCTCTCTCCAAAGTGGGATTAAAGCATCTTAACTTAGGCCCTTTGACTTGTTAACCCTCTTGAGTTTTGTGGATTGAATCTTGGCTGTTCTGTACTATTTTGACTTATATCCACTTATTAATGAGTGCATAACATGCATGTCCTCTTGTGTCTGAGTTACCACACTAAGGCTGATATTTTATAGTACCATCCATTTGCTTGCAAAACTTATGATGTCCTTGTTCTGAATACCTGAATAGCATACCATTGTGCAAATAAAACATATTTTCTGTATCCATTTTTCCTTTGTGGGATATCTGGATTGTTACTAGCTTCTGGCAATCACAAATAAGGCTGTTACCATCCCATAGTCAGAATTTTGACCCATTATAAAGAACTGGAGCAAAGACTGTGGGAAAGGAGGTCCAATGACGGGCTAAAATTGGGACCCATGTCAAGAAGATGCTCAAAGGCCTGGCACATTACTGTTGCATAATTTCTCTGTGTCTGCTTTGATGTGAGCCCTTTCCCATACTTTCCCTGTAGATAGATGTCTTCCTTCAAGATAGAAATATTCTCTCCTATAGCAAGCGGTTTAAACTGAAAGATAAATAACTCAACGTAGCTTAAGGAAATTCCTGGAAATGTCCTGATTCACTAGGGCACAACTTGTCAGAGTAAGCAATTAAAATGAATCTTCCTCATACAAAACGAAGCCAAGCTGAATATAGAGAAACTAGTCAAGTTGACTGGAAAATGTTTATACTAAATAAGGCATTTCAATATGCTGAACTGTCTTCAAGTTTAGCATTGTGATCCAGATTTCCAGTGTTTTAGAACTGCTACCCATACTCAAGTAAGCATTGGTGATGCAGCGCTCTTTGAATTAGTTCTGATCACTGTCAGCCATACTCTATAAGTAATCTCAGTAAGACTCACTCATTCCACAAATGGGACTTTGGTGGGATTTGGTTTGCTTTCCTATGTGTTCTTAATATTGGGTGAGTAAATATTTGTTGTATCTCCTCGGAAAAGCTTTGTCACACAACATCACTATGATGAACTGACCCATATGAGTTAAAAGAATTCTCACCTTCTTCATACTTTTCTAATATTTAGTCTTGTCTCAGAAAATTCACAAATAAATTGATGAAAAGGAGAGTAGAAACTAGGAAAATGGGCTGTTTCTGGGAGTAAGGCTAGACACATGACTATTAAACATTTGCAGCACTTTGGAAAATTTTGGAGAAATAGCCTTCAGAAAATCCAAAAATGCTGTCAGAAAAGTTTAGTGGGCAGCATTACTTGGATCTCAACTCACAATAACAGAGTGACAGCAGAAATGTAGAAAGTAATGTCAATGACAGTGAGGATTCACTGGTAAATTAATCTACTGTATATTAGAATGGAAACTATTGATGTTAAGTTATACAGCAACAGCAGAAAAACTTGCTAGTATTTTTCGTATGTCCTGAATCTTTTTTTAGGGTTTTAAAAATTATTTATTTCAGTTGATCTGTGGGAGTACTTGCTCTATCACATGCATGTGGAGGTCAGAGGACAACTAGGGCAGAGGTGGCATAATTTCTCTCCTTGAATATGGGTCCCAGGTGTTGAATTTAGGTTTTCAGTTTTGGGAGCAAGTACTTTTCCTTATAACTGGTTTTTAGCACCATCCACATGGCATTTTACAACCATGTGTCCACAAGTATTTTTCTAGGATAGCTCATACTCTCTTCTAATCTCTGCCAGAACCAGGCACTGAAGTGAAAACAATACATTGTATGTCTGTTTGTTTATATGTATAGGAATAATCTTCATACACATAAAGTAACAAACCATGATAGTAAATTGAAAAAAATATCTCTGGTGTATTAATCTACTGTGAAAAGGTTTTCTTCCACATACTTTTCTTACATATTCTGAAATGACTTACACGGGGCAGAGTATTCTTTTTCTGACAGACATCAAACAGAAAATTGCATAAGATTTACCAAGGAAAACCATACAGCAAATAGTGGTAAAATTCTTAATAATCAAGATCTTACAACATGTCAAAATCTTTTAGGTTTTTTTCACACATTTATTTATCATTAATGCAATTAATAAATATTTATTACATGTCTTCTCTGTCCCACACCCTACACAACTCTGTCAATGCACACAGGCTAAAGAGTAGGTACCACTCTAGAGCATATGTTCTTGCTGGAAGGCCATAAAAATGAGATTCCAAATTGTTGTGAGATAGTAAAATGGTATACATTTGATTACAAATGAGTAGGACAACAATAAGGGGTCAAAAATATCTGGATATTAAACATGGCCATATCCAAAGAAGGAAGTGAAAGAATGAAATTCTGCACCCAAGATAAGCTACTGTCATATCATCCATTATGTTTCTTGGGTGCAGGACAAAAATAAGAGACATGCTTTACAAGGAAAACCAAATTGCCCCCTTTGCTCAAATAGTCTCTGAATCAAAATGTTTAAAGTTACTATAAATCCTATAACCTTAGCATGCTAATATAAGCAATGTAGCATGTTATAATCAACAAAATATTTCTGTTCAACTGCACTAGATATGCTGGTTTGCCACTCAAATGTGGTAATGATAGGACACTAGGTCTTTCTGCTTCAGGAATCCCAAGCACGTAAATAAAACTAATGTCCTCACAAAACAGTCCTGGAGATAACATTGTACAGATCCTGAAGTTGAACTGAGAAACTGTCATATGTAAGCTCAAAGATGAATTCTCACCAGTCACTGAATTTTTACTGATCTTGGACTTTTACATCTTCAGAGAGAAATAAATTTCTGCTCTTTATAAGTCTTATACCTTGTTGTAATTTGATATTACATTGTGTCAGACTGAGACATTTTTTCATAAGGGCTGCTAAGGATTGGTTAATATGATCTAATTTTCTCTGTTTTCACAGAATTTTCAACACACGTGCTACCTCTTTCTGATTATGCTTTGATCATTATGTCAGAGGTTCACATACTCTAAATGTTTTGCTCTTTAATTTTTATCTAGCTGCATCCTGGTTGCTCCAGATTCCCAAGTGCTTGGTGTCATTATTGTCAGTGATGCACTATGGGAAACGTATCTGAACAAGGGCCCCGCAAAGACAATGCTGATACTGCAGGGTATCCTTCTACCTTTTTTCCAGGGAGTAGATATCAGGGCCAATTTCTGGTTTGTAAATAGGACAGATTACCAAGTCTCTAGAAGGAAGTAACATGAAATTTAAAAAGAGAACTAAGCAGACTCTATCTATTAAAATATTGGTAGGACTCAGGTAAAGATGAATAAGAATGGGTACCAACAGGGTTATAACAAGAGGAAATGAAAGTGGCTTAATGGGTTATCATAATTACAAGAATCATGGTGGCAAGCACAGAAGGCAGAGTACTGGGGAAATAATTGGGAACTACATCTTCATCTGTATGTGTACAATAAGGTGCACACTGACCTGACATAGACTTGTGAAACTTCAAAGAACACCCCCCCCAGGAACATTCTTCCACCATTAAGGCTACATCTTCTAATATTTTAAATCTTATCAAATAATTTCACTGCCTTGAAACTAAGCATCCAAATATATGAGACTTTGGGAAGTTTCTTATTCAAACACCACAGCTGTGAAACAAGAAAATTTAAAAATACCACTAGAATCTCAGGAGCACCCTAAGGAGACCAGCTATGATCTAACTTCCAGGCCTAAGTCATTTTCCCACAGAGTTGCTTCTCCTACATATTTTCTTTTATGATTTCTCTAGTCTCCAAGTAAGCATTTGGCCTATATAGATTTTATAACAGACAGGCCTCCTTTGGTCTTATGATCTATGGAACATGAACCTTGCTGACTGTAACGGTCCCTGAAATGGATATGTAGACAGCTTCTCTGCTCAGTGATGTTAGTAAATCAGAAACAATGATATGACATGTAAGCATCAGGGAGATTACTGTGCGGTTGAAGATTTAATGCACTAAAGGACAAAGCAATGTTTCTTACCCATTAGTCACACCACCAGTTACTTGTATGGACCTCTAAAACAAATCAGATGTTGGAAAATGATAGTGGACTATTGTAAACATAGGATATGATGGGTATAATTGGAGTTATATCATTGATGTGGTTGATTTTTCCTTATAATATATATCTAAATATAATGAAGAGATAATATGTATCTCAATATATACTTACATATGTGAATATATAACATATGAGTTTATATTCTGAATAGGATCCCTTCTTTGTTGAAAATTAAGGTCAACAATTGACAACTGTGAATTTATATAGATTTATATATAAAAATATACAGTATTTCTATCTTTCTGTTTACCTCTGTTTATATATCTATATAATCTATATCTATAACACATAGATTAATTTCTACATATTTATATTTATCCACAATTTACCTGTAGTTATCTTGCTATAGATAAAGATATAAATGATATAAATATTGATGATATATACATGGATATAGATATTGTTATAGAGATACATATAGGGCATAGTCTATGATTTATTCCAATTGTTTCTGTGTTTCTGCTTTCAGGTTTATGTGTTTAACTCCATTGCTGATAGTTAAGTTAATAGGTGAAATCTCACAAGTGAATTTGTTATTTCTAGAAGGTTTTAGTTGAGTTTTGGGGCTGTCTATTATAGAATAAGATGTCATCTGCAAATAGGGATAGCTTGACCTGTTCTTTACTTATTTGTATAACTTTAATTAATTTAATACACTGCTGTTGTTATTGTTGCTTCTGCTATCACAGCATCTGCCCTCTTTTTGCTGCCCTTAGAACTCAACTTGTTCAGATTTCTAATTCCAAATGAAGACTTGTAGCCCGCTAGAAATGCTATTGGCTTTCCACATCACTTGGGTACATGTATTAGTGAAGATTATGATTTCCTGATGAAAGGTCATGACTAAAATTTAGTTGGAGAGAGAAGGGTTTATTTGTGTTATAATTCTATATCATGGTTCATTAGTGAAGGAAGTCAAGACAGAAATTCCAACAGTGCATAAATATGAAGGCAGGAGCTCATGCAGAGGCCATGGGAAAAGTATTGCTTACTGGCTTGTTCTTCATGGATTGCTCAGCCTGCTTTCTTAAAGAATCCAGGGACATCAGCCCAGGGATGGCACCAGGCACACTGGGCTGGGCCCTATTATATCAACTACAAATTAGGAAGAAAACTTACAGCCAGAAATGATTGGCAGATTTCCTTAATTGGGGTTTCCTTCTCTGAGATGATTTCTAACTTATGTCAAGTTGGATAAAATCTAGACATCACAGTTTTTTTGAAGCATATAGTCTAATAGATTGAGTAGCTGCTGGATTCAGAACTTTTCCAGAGTACAACCAGCCATTGTTTAATTACCTAGAAAAGAACATGTAAGTCAATCTATTAAGTTTCTTTGTAATATTTATGTATTCATTACACTGGTTTTGGTGCCTACAGAACCATAGTATTATACAATAAACAGATTATATCAATTTTAATAATTTTTGTTATTTTATGTGCATGAGGATTTTACCTGCATGTATTTCTGTTTCTCACTTTAGTGCCTGGTTCTGACAAAGGTTAGAAGAGCTGATGAGATACTTTAGAACACGACTTGTAGACAGATGGTATGGAGATGTCATGTGGATAATGCTAATTAAACCAACATCCTCTAGACAAGCTTCCAATGCTCTTAATTACTGAGTCATCTTTTCAGCCTTCTCTGAATGTATTCATATCATAGGATTGTCTCTATGAACTAAGACAAAGCAATGTCTTCTTAAGAACTTCATAGTTTGAAGAAGAATAAGAGGTCATATTCTGGCAGATCTTTAGCTTGTTTGTTCCTCTGAAAACCCCACAGACTGAAGGCCTATCAGGACTTCAGCTGTACTGAGTGTAACAGGTAATGGACTCTCCCAAGTAACTGCAACAGCTGGGCACCTGAGTAGCTCAGCAGACTTGGGATGCTCCATGAATTCCACCCCAGTTCTAGATTTTACCTTCTACAAGGGAAGAGCATGAGCTTGACTACTCCTCTGAAGATTCCACAGTCTGAAACACTCCCAGAATATCAGTTGCATGCAAGGCAACAAGCAAAGGGACCCTCCAATTAACTGTAGAACCTGGGAACCTGAGGAGCCCATTGGACTCAGAACACAACCTCTCCACACAAAATCCAACCCTTTTCAGCTTGACTGCTCCTCTGAAGACCCCAGAGTCTGAAGGCTTTCCAGGAGATCTGCTGCCCATGGAGAAACAGATCAGCAGCTTGTCTGCCCTTCTGAAGACCCCACAGTCTGAAGGCCTTCCAGAAGAGCGGCTATAACCAGGGCAGCAGATCAACAGTTTGCATGCCCCTCTGAAGACCCTGAAGTCCGAAGGCATCCATGGAGTTCTTCTACAGCCAGGGCCACAGGGCTCCTAGGAGACATGCAGCAAGCCGGGGAAGCAGGAGGCAAGTTCTAGACAGAGACATCCAGGACAGTTATCACCAGAGACAACCAGTTGTTTAGACATAAGTGCAAGACCATAAGCAACAAAATCCAATATAATTTGGCTTCATCAGAACTAAGTTCTTCCAGCACAGCAAGTCCTGGATATACCACCATAGATACACCTCAAAACAAGAATTCTGATGTAAACTACTATCTCATAAAGATAATAGAGTCCATTAAAGAGGATATAAATAAGTCACTGAAAGAAATACGGAAAACACAGGTAAACAGGTAGAATTTCTTAAAGAGGAGACAAATAAATCCCTTAAAGAAATACTGGAAAACACAATCAAACAACTGAACAAATTGAACAAAGCAGGCCAAGACCTTAAAATGGAAGTAAAAACAATGACAAAAACACAAATGGAGAAAACCCTGGAAATAGAAAACCTAAAAGTGTGGTTGGGAACTATATATGCTAGCATCAACCACAAAATACAAGAGATAGAAGAAAGAATCTCACATGTAGAAGTTATCTTACAAAATATTAACACAGTCGTAAAAGAGTATTCAAAACATAAAAAAAAAAAAAAAAAAAAAAAAAAATTCTAACACAAAACATCCAGGAAATCCAGGGCACAATGAAAAGAACAAATCTAAGAATAATTGGAAAAAACAGTGCAAAGATTTCCAGCTCAAAGGACTCAAAAGCAACTTCAATAAAATCATGGTTTAAAGCTTACCCAATATAAGAAAGAGATGGCCATAAATGTACAGGAAGCCTATAGAGCTAGGACAAAAAGTGATTGGACCATAAAAGAAAATCCTCTCATCGCATAACAGTCAAAATGCTAAGTGCAAAGAATAAGGAAAGAATATTAAAATCTGCAAAGGAAAAAGGCCAAGTAACATATAAAGGCAGACCTATTAGAATTACAACAGACTTCTCATCAGAGACAATAAAAGCTGGAAGAGCCTGGACAGAGGTCATGCATACCCTAAGAGAACACAAATGCCAGCCCAGGCTATTATGCCTGGCACAACTCTCTATAATCACAGATGCAGAAACCAAATATTTCATGACAAAACCAAATTAAACAATATCTATCTACCAATCCAGCCCTACAAAGGACTCTAGAAGGAAAACTCCAACATGTGAAGGATACCTCTACCAAAGAAAAAATAAAATAGTAATCATCTCACAACAAAACCGAAAAGATAGAATCACATACACTTAATGTCACCTAAAACAACAAACATAACCAGAACTAACAGTCTTCTGTTTTTCATAACTCCCAACATCAAAGGACTCAATTCCTGAATAAAATGACCTAAGCTAACAGAGTAGATATGCAAACAGAATCCAGCATTTTCCTGCTACAAGAAACACATCTCAGAGTAAAAGATGGGTAAAATGTCTTCCAAGTCCATGGTACCAATAATAGTTGGAGACTTCAATACCCCACTCTCTTCAATGGACAGGTCCAGTAAACACAGACCTAGTGAAGCTAATATAGGTTATAAATCAAATGGCTGTAGCAGATATAAAGAAAACATTATACCCTAAAACAAAAGAATATACTTTCTTCCAGAATATCATGATACTTTCTCCAAAATTGACCACATAATCTGTCATAAAACAAGCCTCAACAGAAACAAGAAGATTGAAATAATCCAATGCATCCTATCACATTGACTAAGGCTAGACTGTAATATCAACAAAAGCATCAGAATACCCATACCCATGGAAACAGAGCAACAATTTACTTAATGATAATTTGTTTCAGGATGAAATAAAGAAAAGATTTCCTGATATTCAATGAAAATGATAACACAGCGTACCCATGCTTATGGGACACAATGAAAATAGTACTAAGAGGAAAATTCATAACACTAAATGTCCTCATAAATAAATTGGAAAGATCCCACACTAGTGATTTAAGAGCATACCTGAAAGCCCTAGAACAAAAAGAAGCAAACACACCAAGAGAAGTTGATGGCAAGAAATAGGCAAAATCAACCAAATAGAAGAGAACAATTCAAAGAATCAACAAAATTAAAGCATGAACATCTGAACTCAGATCCTCCTCACCATCCTTGATTCATAATCCATGATTCCAACTTCAAAATTTAGGCGTGAAAGGTGATTATTTGAATGAGATTTTCCCTCAAGCTCAGACACTTGAATACTTATTCTTCAATTGGTGTCACTGTTTGAAGAGGTTTAGCTGGTGGTGTCATTCTGTAAGAAGTGTGTAACTGGAGACAGACTTTGAGAGTTTAAAGACATCATAGAAAGTGAGCCACAGTACTACACATCTAATTTCAGCACTCTTACAGCAAGATGGGAGACAGAGTCAGGGAAACTTGTGGATGTTGGCATTAATTTACTGATCTCATCTTTATCTTTTCCCATTCTAGCACTGAAATGACTGACACAAAGTCCTATTTAATTTGTGAGCAACCTCAAGCCTAGTCTGGGCAGGTTCTGAGCTATTCTAATGACTTTATGCTGCTAATAGCCAGACAAATGTCCTGTCACTTGCCAGTCTGGCCTTTCCCAGCTTTCTCTGGTCCATGTGTGGCCTTATGTCTGCTCTCTTATCTTGAGGTCACAACAAATCCTCCTCATATCTCCAAGTAGTCATGGTCTCTCCACATTCTTTCTTCATTGTCTTTCTCCCTCAAATCACTGGCTAGGTACAGAGTCTAGCCTTCTTATTTAATCTGTCCATCAGTAAGATGATCAGCTTTTTATTAATCAATCTGAGTTTATTGGGGATCATTCTATATGCAACACTATATAGGACACAGTTCAGTAATCATGAAAAGTCTAGCATTCAGACTATGAGCAGAGCTCTGGACAAGAAATAATCAACTGAATATACAGTGCACAAGACCACACCCAACACCTGGAAGTGAACATTAAAATCCAGATAGCACTGTGCAAATATCCTAGCAAGAGATGCTATTATAAACAAAATTGAAGGTGAGGAACAATAGCAAAGGTGTTGGCCTAAGCTGTGATAGATGCACACTACACTCTCTGGGATATGAACACACACATATCTCTCTTTTGTCCATGTGCATATACACACATTCACAGTATTTCTTTAAAGAGTAAGAAATATATTAATCATATCTCTTCCATAATGAATAATGCCTATACAAAATACTTATGAATACATTTGAAAAAAATTCTGTAGTAGACATGCACAGAATTTTTTTGGCTTCAATTTTCTCCTGTTCCATGTTCCCACCTTCTTCTATGGGCAGCGTGTTTATGCTCCCAAACTACATGCCTAGCAATCTAAACATCAAGGTGTAAGTTTTAGATTTATTATCAGATTTAAACAACCAAGAATAACTTGGCAAAAGAGTTTCAAATAGGAATTGTTAGGGAAGTTTGAATATGACCTTGCCTGTACAAGATTAAGTTCATTATTCTAGTTGTGTTAGAAGACACAGACTACTTTGGGTAGCTGCGCTTCCCAGAAAAGGTACTCAGATCTGTGGAAAACTTAAGAAGTCCCACTGAGTCAAATCAAGGAGGTAAAGCAGTGAACACACATGTCTTCTTTTTCCTCTGTTCTTGAATGCGGTTGAGATATAACTTGATGCTTTAGGATATTGCCACTGTGATTTTCCTACAATGATGTCATAACCTGGAATTGCAAGCTAAAACAAAAATTTTCTACTATATATTTTTTGTTACATGGACATTACTGCAACAGAAATTAAGCTTGGAATAAGGTGATGGCAATCATTGGAAGAACTAACTAAAATGATGAAATCATAATGAAAATAATTAAAATTCATATCTTCTTTGAAGAAAGCCCTTACAGCTGTCTTGGCATATTCCCAATTTTTGTTTTTGTTTTTTGTTTTGATTTGCTTATGTGACAATATAAAAACTATCATTCTGTGAAACATGGAACACATTCTCTTTAATGGCTGTTTTCCTTCTCTTCCATGTTTCCACTTCTATGACCTGCATGTTTTATGTCCCCTAAATGCGTGCCTGATGAACTAATTTCCAAGTTGTAAAGGTTGGGTATGATCCTTCAAAAGAACTAAGATCTATTACCACCTGTATCTTGGCTTTCCTAGGATCTCTAACTGTAAGAAATTTCTGTTTCCTGTTTACAAATATTACAGTCTATATTATTTTTCTTCCAAAAAACTAACAAGACTATGGTATGGATTTAATCATCTTAGACATTTAACAATAAAACCTAAAAAGAAACTTCAACCACAATACAGTAGAATGGATATAACAGTGAGTAAAATACTTGGTTACTGAGCTTGATGAGTTGGGTTTAGTTAATATCCTGGAATCCAGGTAAAATCTTAGGACATGGTGGTACATTCTTGTACTCCTAGTAATCAGAAAACAAAGACATGGAAGATCCTTACTAATGGTGACCAGTCAGCTTAGTCTACTTGGAATCTGTGTTATACAACAAAAGGTGGACTGCATTTTCTGAGAATGCAAGATTGAAATTGTTCTCTGACCTTATATACATACATATATATCCCTACACATAAATGTACCTAAACACACACACACACACACACACACACACACACACACACACACGCACACGCACATGCACACACACACACGTGTGTGTGTGTGTGTGTGTGTGTGTGTGTGTGTGCGCACATTCTCTCTTCAATCATAGCTAGAATTCATGAATATTTTTCAAATTTCTTTCCTGCTTGCTGCCCTAGCTTTACCCTTTGGGCCCGATTTAAAATTGTGAAGAATAGAGACACAAACACTTTAATTTCTGTGATATTACCTTATTACCCATGACTAAATTTGTTTCTGTAGTCTTCTGGAACTTATTGATATCTCCAGAAAGTATGACTGCAGAACAATGCTCATTTCATTTCTTCAGCTTCAGTTTGATAACTACCATACTCAGCAACTCTGACTTTCCTCCCCATCTCCACTGAGGCATGAAGCCAACAAATTGTCCCCTCTTGCTTCATGAGTCACTATCAAGAAATAAAAATATCCTTGTAATTGAAGTTTATGTTTCAGCCTGTCAATGATAAGACATACCAGCATGCCAGCACTGGAGATGTTGGGATAGGAGAATTGCCAGTTTGAGCTCAGTCAGAATAACAAAGTGATATCAATTGGAAAACATGATTTTCCATCTCACTCAAGGGAAACTGGATAGCAGGATGTCTAGAAGAGCTGGCTGGCCCAAGCACACACCTGCATTGTGGTTATAGGGATGCTCCATAGCTGGTCACATCCCTCCATATCTTGTATCTTTTCTTTGGTCATATTAACTTTGTTTTAGCCTTTTGAAAGTCCTGTATCACTAGGTCATGTTCTCTCCTTACAGAATGTCTTCACGTCCATATCTGCACAACAATAACCATTCACAGAGCATTAACATTGGCCCTCTAAGAAATCTCTTGCCCACTTCATTATGGTAGTTGAACCTTTTCATGCAATCTTGAGTTTGTTTTGCAATGATGTTATTAAGTATTTTTTATTTATGTTCAAAAGGGTGATGGTCTGAAATTCTCTTTCTTTTCTGAGTCTTAGTGTGGTTCAGATATCAGGGTGATTGTAGCATCATAGAATGAACTTACAATCTTTCTTCTCTTTCTATTTTGTGGAAGAGTTTGAGCACAGTCTGTATCAGTACTGTGAAAGTCTGGTAGAATTCTATGCTAAATTGCTCTGGTTCTGGGATTTTTGGTTGGTAGATTTTAATGACTACTTCTACTTTTTAGGAGTTTTAGGACATTAAAATAATTTACCTAGAGTTGATTTAATTTTGAAAAGTGGTGTCTATGTTGAAAATCATTCATTTTGTTTAGAATTTTCAATTTTATGGAGTTTAGGCTTTTGAAATAAGACCAAATTTTTTTTTTCAATTTTTTTCCTTTTCTCTTGTTAGGTCTCTCTTTACATTTCTGATTTTGTGAATTTTGATATCCCTCTTCCTTTTACTTAGTTAGGCTAAGAGTTTCACTATTTTGTTGATTTTTTTCGAAGAGCTAGCTTGTTGCTTTGTTGCTTCTATTTATTGTTCTCACTGTTTCTAATTGTTTTATTTCAGCCTTGAGTTTGATTATTTTTTGCCATCTACTTCTCATGGGTGTATTTACTTCTTTCTAGAGCTTTCAAGAGTACTTTTTAATTACTAGTATGAGAATTCTTTTGTTTCTTATGAATGCATTTAGTATTATGAACTTTCCTCTTAGCACCGGTCTTATTGTGCCTCATGAGTTTGTGTATGCTGTGTTTTCATTTTCTTTAAGTTCTAGAAAGTCTCTAATTTCTTTCTTTATTTTATTTCTGAACCAGTGATCATTAAATAGAGATTTGTTCAGTTTGCATGAGTTTGTATGCTTTCTATTATTTCTGAAATCCAGCTTTAATCCATGGTGGTCTGACAAGATTCAAGGAGTTATTTCAATTTTCTTTTATATTTTAAAGCTTGCTTTGTGAGAAACTGAATATTTCCTGATCTTGGACTTTTACATCTTCAGAGAGAAATAAATTTCTGTTTTTTATCAATTTTTCACTCTGTGTTAATTTCATATAACATTGTGTCAGACTGACACATTTCTTTGTAAGAACTGATGAGGATTGCTTGATATGATCATATTTTCTCTGTTTTCACAGGCTTTTCTCCATACATGCTACTTCTTTCTGATTATGATTTGATCATTATATCAGAGTCTCACATTCTCTAAATGTTTTTCTCTTTAGATTTTATCTAGCTGAATCATGGTTGCTTCAGATTTCCTATGACTTGTTCAACAAGCTTTGTGTCATTATTGTCAGTGACACACTATGGGAAAATTATCTGAACAAGGGCCCGGCGAAGACAATGCTGGTACTGCCTGGTGTCCTTCTACCTTCTTTCCAAGGAATAGATATCGGGGCCAAGTTTCTGGTTTGTAACAGATTTCCCAGTGTCTAGAAGGAAGTAGCATAAAATTCAAAAAAGAAAACTAAGCAGAATCTACCTAATAAACTATTTATAGGACTCAGGTAAAGATGGATAACAATGGGCACTAACTGCGTTATAGCAAGAGGAAATAAAAGTGGCTTAGTCTGTTATCATAATTTCAAGAAACATGGTGGTAAGCATGGATGGTATAGTGCTGGAGAAATAGTTGAGAACTACATCTTGATCTGCAGGCAGCAAAAGAGGGGCAGAATGGCCTGGCATATACTTTTGAAACCTCAGAATGCAACTCCAGGAACATTCTTCCTCCAATAAGCCTACATCTTCTAATATTTTAAATCCTATCAAATAATTTCACTACCTGGTAACTAAGAATCCAAATATATGAGCCTATAGGAAGTATCTTACTCAAATCACCACAGCTGTGAAACTAGAAAAGGTTAAAATGCCACTAGAATCACAGGAGCACCCTAAGGAGACCACTTTTGATTGAACTTCCAGGCCTAAGTCATTTTCCCATAGAGTTGCTTCTCCTGAATAATTTCTTTTATCATTTCTCTAGTCTCCAAATAAGCAGTTGGCATATATAGTTTTCATAACAAGCAGGCCTTCTTTGGTGTTATGATCTATGGAACATGAGACTCGTTGACAGCAAAAGTCCCTGAAATGGACATGTAGATAGCTGCTCTGCTCAGTGAAGTTAGTAAATCAGAAGAAATGATATGCCGTGTAAGAATCAGGGAGATTACTCTGCTGTTGAAGATTTAATGCATTAAAGGATCAAGCAATGCTTTTTGTCCATTATTCACACATTCAGATAGATTGTATCATCCTCCAAACCAGATCACATATTGGAAAATGATACTGGACTATTGTAAACCTAGCAGATGATTGCAGCTACATCATTGCTTTGGTTGATTTCTCCTGAGGCATGAATATATACTGTGACCCTGCTATTGCAGTTTATCCAATAAACCCATGCTTCTAAAATTCTGCCAGTAAATTATAACAGAAGAAGTTGTAATTAGTTTAGGGGAATATAGTAGCAGTCTCTGTATATTGTTAATTTGTTCTTTTACTGTCTTTGTGTGATCTAAGGAAACTTCATCATTACTGTACACTGTAGTTATGCAGTAAACCCTCAAGTTCATATTTTAAAAGTTAATCAGGGGTGTTAAGACTTGATAAGTGTGTTCTTGGCTCTTCTCTTATAAATATAATCAGTGTCCATATAAGAGTGATTCTGCATGGAGCCATTACTGCTTACTATATGAGGATACAAGCTCCACAGATAGTACACAGTTGATATTACTGTCTCCCTAACTAATAAATTGGTGGGAAGATGACTTAGGATTGGAAGTATCTTCTAACACTTTAGGCTTTAATATTCTATCTCAAAAACTGAGAGTAATAAATCTTTTTTCTTTATAGATCACTTAAGCTATCAAATTTATGATATAACACCTGGAAACATGAAGGCAGTTGTTGCATAGCCTCTAAAGCACTAGAATGTCCTGAAAACTCACTGTAATGACAGCATAGACTTAATATGCTCTAATGAGTAGGAAAACATAATAAAGACAAAAACTCCACAGGCATTTCAGAGTCTGCACACAGTTAATATTAAGTGATGGATGGTGACATTTTAAAACAGGCATTCATAGTGAAAGATAACTTATTCCTGCTACTGTCTTTCACAGTCAAGAAACAACCCTAGTGTTTAATAAGTCATAGTTAACATATTTCGTGCTTGGTAATACTATTCTGTCTGGTGAAGTTAAATCCTTAAAGACTGTATTGTGACTGCAACAGTGAGATGTTTTTAACAGTTTTACGTAGTAGTAAAGCTACACACCTATTCAATCTACATGATGTACAAGCCGAAAGTATATGCAATTATTAAGGACACCATGTCAAGCAGATATATTCTGACCTAATAATTTCTTGAACATGCCAACTTTCCAAAACAAAAACCATGTGTATGGTGATAAAGGACAGCTCATTATCTCAAAAGGAACATATGTCATACTATACCTCGTATTAAATGATCCTTAGATAATTAATGTCTATGCAACAAGAGACACTGTAGTCTCAGGTATGTTGTGGTGGTTTGAATAGAAATGGCGTTCAAAGTCTAATGTGTTTGAATACTTGGTTTATTGGGAGAAGTGTTATTAGGAGATATAGCCTTGTTGAAGTGGATGGGGACTTATTCCAAAAAGTGTGTCACTGTGGTTGTGGGCCGTGAGGTCTCCTATGCTCAAGCTGTGGTTAATGTGACACATATTCTACTTCTGCTATCTGTGTAAGCAAGACTTAGAACTCTCAGCTTCTTCTTTAACACCATGTCTGGTGGTTTTCATGCACACTGCCATGAAAATAACGGACTAAACCTCTGAAACTACATGGGAACTCCAATTACATCTTTTCTTTTACAAGAGTTGCTGTGGCCATGGTATCTATTTACATCAATAGACACCCTAATTGAGGCAAAATTTAGTACCAGGAGTGGGATACCAGTGAAGGAGAGCTGCTAACAGGGAGTGAAATACGAACAAGTAAAGGAAATGTGTTTCAGTTAATAAAGATGAAAGACTTGGAGATCTGGAGAATAATTTGACATCAGACATGGAGATGCATAGTTCAATCTTGGAAGCTTTATTCATGTGACTCTGGCTTTTGAGTCAAGAATAGTAGAAAGGTATTATGAAATCTCTTTCTATGACTAAGAAAGCTTCCCAGGCAAGGCATGTCTCAGGGCTGTCCCTGTATGGTATGAGGGCCTAGACAGTCCATTGTGTGAAGCTGTGAAGATGGAACCTGGACTTCTTTAAAGAACCCAAGATATTGAATATGCGTGAGTTATAGGGTACCTGATGAAGAGAGCTGCAAACAGGGGAAAAAAGTGTCAACAAAGATGAAAGGAGTTGGAGGTTGGAAGAAAGCTTTGACATCAGATGTGAAGATGTACAATTTGGAATTTTCACAGATGGCTTTTAGTTTTGCTTTAATTCATTGTTTCCTTACTATGCTCTCTTTTCCCTATTTAGGAATAGTAATGTATATCCTGTGCCATTAAATATTGGAAGCGTGTGATATGCTTTTTCATTTTGATTTTAAACTGGATTACAGTTAAGAGATTGCACAAATCTCAGAAGAGACTTTGAAAATAGGACTTTTAAGTAAGTTTGAGACTGCTATAGCCTATGAGGACTTTAGAAGTTGGACTTTGTTTCTGTATTATGTTATGGCAACATGACTATGGGAGCCAGAAAATGGAATGTGGTGGTTTAAATAGGAATGGCACATGCAGATGCATGGGTTTAAATTATTGGCCCATAGGGAATGAGATTTTGTTGGAGTTGATGTGGCCTTGATGGAGGTAGTGTGTCACTATGGGGGTAAAAGCCTGGTTGATGTCACGGAAGAGTTCAAAAATGACTTCATGAAATTCTTAGGCAAATGGATGGAACTAGAAAATATCATCCTGAGTGAGGTAAACCATTCAAAAAGAACACATATGGTATGCACTCACTGATAAGGGGATATTAGCCTAAAAGTTCAGAACACCCAAGATGCAATTCACAGACCACATGAAGCTCAGGAAGAAGGAAGACCAATGTGTGGGTGCTTCAGTCCTTCTTAGAAAGGGGAATGAAATACTCCTGGGAGCAAATACAGAGGCAAAGTGTAGAACAGGACTGAACGAAAGGCCATCCAGAGACTGCCACACCTAGGGCTCCATCCAGTATACAGTCACCAAACCCAGACATTATTGTGGATGCCAAGAAGTTCTTGCTGAAAGGAGCCTGAGGTCTCCTGAGAGACTCTGCCAGAACCTTACAAAGGTGGATGCTCGCAACCAAGAGGAGCACAGGTTCCCCAAAGGAGGAGTTAGGGAAAGGACTGAAGCAGCTGAAGGGGCTCTTCCCATAGGAAGAACAGAATCCACCAACCAGACCCCCCAGAGCTCCCAGGGACTAAACCACCAGCTAAGGAGTACACAAGGAGGGACCCATGGCTCCAGCCACATATATGTAGTAGAGGATGGCTTTGTAAGGCATCAATGGAAGGAGAGGCCCTTGGTCATATGAAGGCTCAATACCCGAGTGTAGGGAAATTTGAGGGCGGGGAGGTGGAAGTGGGTGGGTGGGTTTGAGATCATTCTCATAGAAGCACAAGGAGGGAAGAAAGGATAAGTGGTTTCTGGGAGGTGGGGGAGGGAAGAACTGGGAATAACATTTGAATTGTAAATAAAGAAAGCATCCAATAAAAAATAAAAATATTGATGACTTTTCATCTGTTTAATATTTGTTCAAAATTCATTTGTTTAATATTTTACCATAATTTTTCTTGAACCTACCTTACTACCATGGAATTTATCCTAATATTTCCACCCCTCATCTCCATTTCTTTACATCCCTCCTCAGAGAAGATTTGAATAGATTCTGACCTATGTTGCAATTATAAAAGTGGATAATCCCTTATAATCAAATTCCCATTATCTCCATTAGTTTTACATTCCTAATTTCTTTTTCTTAATTCCTCACCTCAGCCTTTGTATAAAGACTTTGTAGGTCATTTATTTTTATTTAACCATTGATATTAAGCAATTTTCTTCTTTGGCTTGAATGGACAGGAGAACTGTTCTAGGGCAAAGATGCAGAGGCAGTGAAACTTAGTTTTATTCTGTTTCCTGTCTCTCACAATTCTCCAATGAGCCATAATGAAATCAAGAGAGAATGACAAACTGCATTGTGTCTTGGAGTCTGTCAGTTCCTTAAAGCAAAAGTAGTATACTATGAACTTCACAGCATTCCTCCCATCTGATCATTTGCTCTTGTCCCGTCCACAGAATGACAAAATTCTTGACCCCTAAACTCATTTAGACATATTCTTTTTTCCTAACTCCTCAAACAGTCTTGATTCTATTCCAGACCACTGGTATCCTAATTCCAGCTGCTGCTCTTACAGAAAATATATACAGAAAGGATGAAGAAATCTGGGGAAGTCAATTTTTAAAGTCCTTGTTGTGTTCCTGTGAGGACCTGAATTTGATCCCCAGAATCTGTGTAAAAACAAACAAACCAATTGTTTGAAACCTCAAGGCTGCAGTCGAGATGGTGCAGGCTTGGAGTCTTCAACCCTATAGTATAGTTTCTTTGGTAGGAGTAGGAATTCTGCAGGCTATGGAAAAAGAAAGTTGGATTCCAACCCAACAAATAAACCCTATACCTGTCCTGCCTTCAAGATGTGCTGAGCTAATTAATGGTGGTGCAGAATTTGGCCAAGCAATGTTTGCTTTAACTTAAGACTTATGCCACAAGAGGGAGCTCATGCCATACACTGCCTGGAGGGCCAGAAACCAGGGAACTAGGGTACAACCAACCATTACTGACAATACATAATGTTTCCTAACAATATTCTTCTATGATCATATAGAAGTGCCTAGTCCAGTCATCATCAGAAAGGCTTCCTACAGCAGCAAGAAGGAACACTTAGAGACCCACAGCCAGATATTATGCAGAGAGAAAAACTAAATTGGATATTTCCCTCAGCTTCCTCACCCCAGTGATCAAGGACTCCAGAGAAAGAAGGAAGGAAGGGTGGTAGAAGTCAGAGAGGATGGAGAACACCAGGAGAACATGGCCCACTAAGTGAACTAAGCAGGGCTCTCACATGGGCTCAGCGAGACTGACATGTGAAGTACAAGGCCTTCAAGGGCTTGTACCAGGTCTTCTGCATATTTGCTATGGCTGCTCTCTTGGTGATTTGTGAGAATTTTCACAGAGTCTGCTGCTATATCTCTACTGCTTTTACTTGTTCTTGAGATTCTCTTCCTCCCATTTGGTAGCCTTGTCTACCCTCAATAAGATAGACTTTACCTTGTCTTATTGTATCTTGTGTCGTCCTGTTTGGCTATCATCTCTTAGAGGCCTATACTTTTCTGAAGAGGAAATAGAAGGTAGTGAATCTGGAGAAGAGGGAGAGTGATGAGGGGAAACTGTAGGTGGGGTGTTCCCCCTTTTCTATATATGAATAAGGCCAACCGGACCTCTTAAGGAATTGTCAAAGCCCCTAGTCTGACTGGGACAATGGCACAGGCATCAGTGAAAGGTATTGTTATCATTTTTTAGGTATCCTCTGTCTTAGGTCATCCCATCTTGTCATTGTCTTACCCGTCTCTGAGTAATCCTGTCATTCTCAGGATTCTCTGTCTTAGGTTGATCAATGCAATTGGGAAGTTGCCCGTCTCTGAGTAATACCTCTCAACAATCCTTTATGTGACTGACTGTGAGTCCTTTAAGGTACTCACACTAAGGCCTG
>CM052711.1:74180006-74196365 GCA_028551405.1 Uromys caudimaculatus | reverse complement strand
CCCCCCCCCCCTGGTCATCCTGAAGTTTGGACCACCAACCAAAGAATACACATCTATGGACCCATGGTTTGGACCACTTATGAGGCAAAGTACTTTCTTGATGGCCATCAGGGAGAGAGGAGAGGCCCTTGGGCCTGAGGGTGATAGAGGCCCCAGTAAAGGGGAATGTCAAGGTGGGAATATGGGGATGAGTGGGCAGGTGGGTGGGAGGTGGAATTCCCTCATAGAGGTACGGATGGGGAGGGGATAGGGGTCTTCCAAAGAGGAGACCCAGAAAAGGGGAAACATTGGAAATGTAAACAAAGTATCAAAAATAAAAAAATTAAAAAAAAAAAAAGAAAGAAAAGAAAGTGGGGAAAAGTGTCGAACACATGGGCACAGGTGAAAAGTTCCTGAACAGAACACCAATGACTTATGCTCTAACATCAAAAATCGACAAATGGGACCTCATAAAATTGCAAAGTTTCTGTAAGGCAAAGGATACTCTCAATAGGACAAAAAGGCAACCAACAGATTGATAAAAGATCTTTACTAATCCTACATCGGATAGAGGGCTAATATCCAATATATACAAAGAACTCAAGATGTTAGACTCCAGAGAACCAAATAAACCTATCAAAAAATGGGGAACAGAGCTAGAGAGAAAATTCTCAATTGTGCAATACTAAACTGCTGAGAAACACCCAAAGAAATGTTCAACATCCTTAGTCATCAGGGAAATTCAAATCAAAACAGCCCTGAGATTCCACCTCACACCAGTCTGAATGGCTAAGATCAAAAACTCAAGTAATAGTAGATGCTGGTGAGGATGTGGACAAAGAGGAACACTCCTTCATTGCTTGTGGGATTGCAAGCTGGTACAACCACTCAGGAAATCAGTTTGGGGGATCCTCAGAAAATTGGGCATAATACTACCTGAGGATCCAGCTATAGCACTCCTGGGCATATACCCAGAAGATGTTCCAACATATGATAAGGACACGTGCTCCACTATGTTCATAGCAGCTATATTTATAATAGCCAGAAGCTGGAAATCATCTAGATATCCCTTAAGAGGGGAATGGATACAGAAAATATGGTACATTTACACAATGGAATACTACTCAGCTATTAAAAACAATGACTTCATGACATTTGCTGGTAAATGAATGGAACTAAAAATATCATCCTGAGTGAGGTAACTCAGTCACAAAAGATCAAAGACGGTATGTGCTCACTGATAAGCGGATATTAGCCCAAAAGTTTGGAACACCCATGATTCAATTCACAGCAACTGTTGTACTTAGTGTGGGGTTCCAGATGGAGGAGTTGGAGAAGGGACTGAAGGAGCTAAGGAGTTTGTAGCCCCATGGGGAGAGAGCAACAATGTCAACTAATCAGGCCCTCCAGTGTTCCCAGAGACTGGACCACCAATTTAAGACTGCCTTTGGACGGGACCATGGTGCTGACCACATATGTGGCAGAGAAGGGCCTTGTTGCTCATCAGTGGGAAGAGAGGCCATTGGGTCTGAGAGTGTTAGATTCCCCAGTATAGGGGCCTGCCAGTGATGGAAGATGGAAGTGGGTCAGTGGGTGGGGGAATACCATCATAGAGGCAGGGAAGGGGGGATGGGATATGGGATTTCCAAAAGGGAGACTTGGAAAGGGAAAAACATTTGAAATGTAAATTAAATATCAAAAAAATTAAAAAAAAACTGCTATCCTACTGTGGGCCCAGCCTATATGTTTAAACTCCCTTTAATAGAACAATGTAAAAACCAACTTTATTTGCTTTTGATTTCCCTTGTAATCAACCTTTATAAGTTAAGGTGTTGTATAACTTTAATCTTCTATTATATATTCTTCTATTCCCTCACCCCAATTTAATGCACACGTGCTTACATGTGTGTTGTTATAATTTTTTGCTTGAAACAGATAATAAGCTGAAAGTGGCATCACAATATGATTATTTGCCATAAATGCTGAAAGCAGAATTTACATATCGCTTGATAATGTTTTTTATATGTATCAGTAGGGTTTGGAATCAATTTGAATCAAAGACTTAATTATTTATAAATTTCTGTTAAATATTTTTATAATGTATTCCTCATTTCTTTCCCATTTGATGCTTTCTGTGCATTTCAATAAAAGTGAATAACCCTCTTTTTTTTATTTAGGACAGACACAGAGACAAAAACAGATTCACCATATATAATGTTCAGGCAGGCATGAATTCAGACTCATACAAGAGACAGAGGATTAAAGGTATAGAGAACATCAAGAACAGAATTCCTACTAATTACTCAGCTAAATAACACCGAGAAGTTCTTTGTTTTCTTTCCATAATGTGACACTGACATATTACTGGTAACTCTGAATTTATCATTAATGCATTCAAACCTACTACAAAGGAAGATACTGGAGATCTCTAGCCTCAGACTCACACATAGCCTCACACAAATGGGCACACACACAATAACACACCCATGCATATATAAATGGAAATCATTGAAAAACTACGTTAGTTTTATTTTCTGTTTTTGAAGCTAGAACTTGACCTCTGTAACTTGTGCAAACTTCTGCATGCTGTGCAGTTTTACCACTGAGTCGCCCCTGGGATTTCCCTTTTCTTCTATGGTCAACATTGACATCAAATGAAAGATCTGAACCACTGAAGTTCATCTAGATAGGTAGAAACTATTACTGAAGTCTGACTTAAAGAATAGCTGTGTGCAGAGACCGAGAAATCAATAGGCTGCCTCTAAATCATATGATAAGTAGAAGCTCACTCTGCCAGAAAAATGAGGATTGGGCTTTGTTTACATTGCCATTGCAATTAATAATATGGAAAAGAGAATAAATACAGAGTGAAAAAAATGCTTGGACCATGGAAGATCAAAAGGCATTTTGCACCAAGCCAATACAAACATGGAAACCAGAAAGCTGGGAGTCTGTAATGGAACCAAGAGCACAATTTAAACCAGAAAACAACAAATTATACACACAAAATTGGTAAAATTTGAAAATCATAAAAACCATCAGGTTAAATTTAAACAATAGTGGCTCCACTGCATACGTTATATGAGAGTTTAATATGTCAAGGAACAGTAATCTCTTCTAACTCCACTTTTTTTTCTTTGAGCTTCATCACACTTAAGATGTCAATGATTCCCTCTGCCCTCCTTCCCCTGGGCAATAGGCAAAGAGACACCTTGTTGATGGTACTCTTCTTATATTATTCAGGGGCAGAGCAAATGGCAGACTTTGATTTATATTAACTCGATGTGTGGCTTGGCAGCCAAATCTGTCTCATGCCTAGGATTCTAAAACACAAATAAAATCCAATCCAGCCAACACGGTGTGAAAGGAGGAATACAGAGACCTGCAGACCCCATGCTACCCACAGACTTGCCCTCTAGTGCAGAACCTAGGTTAGCCATAGACACTTGTTTGCCATCACACCACACAGCAGAGATTCACCCAGGGTCCCACCAGCCATGAGTCCAGCCTGTAGGTGGAGTGCTAGTATTTGGTAGTCAGATAGGAGAGAAAGAGAACTGGAGCTGCTTAAGCATTATGAAAAGAGATGGAACAGGAGATTTGAGGATAAAGAGGACTACCTGTTATGAGTGGTCAGCCCAGCCACCTGAGACCATTGTGATATGCCAGCCCAAACTGCCACTAAGGATTATATATGATTCCATGGTTATGCAGCTGCAGGTTTTAGTGTTGATGCCCATGGCTCGTATTACTACTATAGAACATGGATATGTTGCTGATTCTGACAGTCATTGGGGACCACATGGATATGCAGGGAATGCACATAACCAGTCTCATCCCTCACCTGATAAGGCATTCTGTATAGCTAGCATCTCTCACCAGCAGTAGCAGTCTGGAGAATGGGTCCTCCACCTCTCTCAGGTCACATAGTGGAGCTAGCCCTGGATGCGGGGATTTGGGTAGGCTGGTTTCAAGGGAATGAATAGGGTAGAACTTACACTATCACTCATTAGCTGTGGGGTGGCATAGGCACAAAGATGATGCCACTACTACCTACCACAATGACAGTCAGGAAAGCTACTCATAGGGACATGAGCTTACCAATCACAGTAAATATGAAAGCAGGCCAGGCACATCATCTGGACAACACAGCAGAGCTAACTCTAATGGTGGGGTGAAGTTGAGCCACCTTGAGAATGAGAGCATAGAATAGCTGCCCCCACCACGTGTCTTCCAAATATTGGCATGGGTGCAGGGGTGATGCCTTTCCTACTTTGTCCCTCATTACTTGTGGAAGTAGGGAGAGATTGGTCATGAGATGGGGAGGTGGTCCTTACTCCATACCAGCTGCCATACTCAGGAGACCAGGCCCTGCCTCTCACAGGAGAGCTGACTCTGGTAGCAGGTCAGATGGAGGGCATAGATGAGCTGACCCCAAGGACACGTGTGCAGAAGAGCTGACCTTGCTAGGCCTCTGCAATGAGGTGGGCTTGTCAGGGTAGAGATGTCCTTCATCCCCTTGCCACTTGATACCTGAGACAGTCAGGAGAGCTGACTGTGTAGTCATGGAATTGGGTATGCTGGCCATGCCCCAATTGGTTGTAACACTTCAAAGTGTGAGCTTTGTACCTCACCTACACAGCACAGTAGGGCCAACTTTGGTGGAGGGTAATGGTGAGCCAGCCTTGAAGGTTGAAAGATGTGAAAGCTGGTCCTTGTCACTCATCTGGCATGAGTGGCAGAGTTGTGGAGGCAATGTCCTCCCTCTTCCTCCCCACACCTGTGGTAAACAGATCACACTCTGGGAAAATGAAAATAGGAAAGCTAGCCTTGCCCCCTCATTGGCTATGGTGTTTGGATGAAGAGCCTCCCATTTTTCTTGGACAACACGGTGAAGCTAGCCCTGATGTCGAAGGCATGGGTGAGTCAGTCCCAAGGGTGTGATAGAGGGAGAGGTGGTCCAGTCCATTATGGGCTGCAGCACCAGCCATAGAGGACCAGCACTTGGCTGGGCAGCACAGTGCAGCTGGCGTTGGAGGCATGGGTGCTGGTGAGTGGTCCCTGAAGGCATGCGAGCAGGAAAGCTGACCGTGCCTACCTCCTGCTAGTGGTGGTATTAGGTGGCCTAGCTGGAGAAGTGCTCAAGAGCTTGCCCTGGTGGTGAAGAGCAGGGTTATCTAGCAGTTTTACAAGCTCATCTATGACTCAGGCTCAGATCCAGGGCTCTGACTTGGCCCACCACAAAATCTGTATCATTTCTGAATGGTTGTGAAGCATGAAAGGGCCAATCCTGTTCCAAGACTACAGGATCTCCATGACACATGGAAACAACAGGATAACTGGGAGGATTCCCTATGAGGATCCAATATTTATGGTGTCACAAAATCCAAAGATCTTGAACCAGACCAATGATTCATTGCCATGAACATTTACACGTGAAAATATGTGAAGAGAGGGATACACTGTGGGACACCCTTTGACATACTACACTTCCACAATGAGATGTTCTCTGTGTTTTGTTTTCTTATTATTGATTGTGTGTGCATGGTTTATTTTGAGGGGACAGGAGTTTACAAAGGCAATGGGTGGGAATGAGATGTTGGGGCAAAGAGTGAAACTAGAGTAAGTCATGTGAAACTCACAAAGAATTTTAAAAAAAGCTTTAAAAAAGATGTCAATGATTATTTTGAGTTCTTACATAAAAATACATATGCACAAACAGACAGAAATAAACACAATGTGCCAATTCTTCAAAAATACAATATGAATCAAAGTCAAAATAATAACTTTGGAAAAACATTTAGTGTTTTTATAAGTGTTTTATTAGCTTAGAAATTATAGAATGTATATGTGGGCCTTAGTTCTAAATTAAAATGTTATATATTGTGTGTAGATACAGGGTGTGTTTACATGTACATCAGTGCATGTTGGAGAGAGGACATACTTATTATATATGTGACCATGGAGACCATAGGACTTTGTCCTTCCTTTGATGGCTGAAAGAATGGAATAAATGTCCAACAATACCACTACTCCCACTAGATGCTAATATTTGATAATAAAAACTGTGCTAACTTAAGTCTTTATTGAGAACCAAATAGAATCTTCTTATATTTTTCCTAACTCCTCTTTTCACATGTACTATAGTACTTAGCTATCACCTTTTTGGTCTTTCTCTACCACTTCCTCTCCAATTTACTTTGGTACTTTTAAGCAGTTTTATTAAAAATGAATCTGTCCATATTTCAAATGTGATGCAATGATTTTTGTGATACTGCCACTTGTGACAATGAATATTGAACTTATTCTCTGTCTACAGCTCAGGTACTCCAAAGATTTCTAGGAAAGAAATGAAGGTGGTACTTTTTTAGAACATAGGATGATTTCAGACTATTTCTCTTCTTAAGATTTTTTGGCTTATTGGAAAAAAATTGAATGATCATGTCCACCTTAATAACACATTGACAAAGAAGCAATATCTAAGTACACAGGTCCTTGGTACAAGGGAAACAATGATATCAATTCTATGACAGCATAAATACTTACTTTTATGTCATCAGCTGAGCAAATATGAGTACTGGTAAAATAATGAATTTATTAGAGAGAAAAAGACTGCAGAATATGAATATGTATATAGTCATACTTCTTTAAACCCTGTATTTTCCTGGAACAGTTCCTAAAGATATGTGTAATAAAAATGATCCAGCTTTGAATTATCTCTCATCTGCTCTTTGACTTTGGAAGTTATAAATCTTTATTTTCTAATCTTTATTTCATCCTGTACCATATCTTGAACATTTTAGAACCTACTTCAGGAATCAGTCATGAGATACTGACAGTACTTAACCATGGAACCTATTGTTTTTTGAATATGAAATGTTCTCTATCTGTTCATGCACTTGTTCCTGAGCTGATGATGATGTTTGAAAAAGTATGGAGGCTATAGGATATACAACATCTCTTCAAGAAGTATGTCACTGGGGTTTAGCCTTGATTCTTTGTAGCCTGGCCCTACTTCCTGTTCATGCTGTTACTGAACATGGTCACAGGTATACTGTTCCTGCCATGGTGTCCTTCATGTATTATTGTCAGGACAAACATACACTTAAGAACTATAAATAAAAGTAATCATTTCTTTCATAACTTACTTTTTCCAGGATATATAATAACGGCAATGAGAAAATATCTAAGATTGATGTATATTATTTATATTGTCATTTCCTCTGTCTAACTAGTATTATGGATAATGATAATTCATTACATCTACATAGAAGTAATCATTCTGATTATTCTTAGTTTCAATCTCTGTTAAATAACTGTGAATTGTGACTTGAGAGGTAAAGTACTTGCTGTTTTCATTGTTTCGACCAGAAAACTCTGATGACATAAGATAGACTTTATTTAATTTACAATTCAAAGATACAGTCTATTCCATCAAGGAGGGGATGGTAGCAGGACCAAAAAAGAACTAGTCACATGATATAAGGAGCCATGAAACAGAAATTGGTGAATGTTGTATTAAATTACACATCTGTTTCATATATCCACCAAACCTCATCCTTGGGAATTGTACCATATACATTTAGAATGGATCTTCTCACCTCAATTAACTAAGTCTGGAAATACCCCAACAGACATATCTCTCTTCATTAATTCTAGATCCTGTTAAGTTGACAAAAGTATCAATTGTGGTTTTAGTTAGCATCTGTTTATTGCTGTAAAGAGACACTATGGCCAACATGGTATTTAATCGGGAGCCTGCTTACAGTTTTGGAAATTGAGTTCATGACCTTCATGGCAGGAAGCATGGAAGCAAGGAGAAAACATGACACTCTATCAGATGCAAGAATGACAGAAAGAAGGTAAGAATGCAGGATTGTATGAGAGAGGGAGAAAGACACACGGAGAGACAGAGAGAGTCATAGAGGGGGAACTGGGAATACCGTGGGTTTTTGAAGTCTCAAATTCAATACCCAGAGTGATACACACCCCCAATAAGGCCACTCCTGCTATTTCATCCCAATCATTTTCACCAAATGTGGAACAAATATTAAAATACAAATTCAAATATGTGAACCTATGGGGCCATTCTCATTCAAATCACTACAACTATCATCACAAAATACTAACATTTGTGAGCTGGAAGAATAACTCACCACTGTATCAATGTCTTTTCTGACTAATTATTCTCTTTTATAAATGAAACCTGAATAATATCTAAGTATTAAGGAAAGAAATTAGGCTGGCTGGACTAAGAGCTCCTAAATCTCAGCCAATGGTTTCTGAGAGGATTCCAGCTTATAAAAGATGTTTCTGTGTATCTGGAAAGTATGTGAGTTTCAGAATGAGACTGATGGAAAAAATATCTGAAAAGTCTCCCATGAATTTCAACTGCTTATCTATTAGGGTATGCCATGGACTTGACCCTACATGAAAGGAGAGAAGGCTTTAAAAATGAATGGAAGTTGATTGATCCAAAGGACAGGAAAATGTCATTTCTGCAAAAGATTCAAAATATGTTCCAAAAGATGAATGATAAGAGTCATGATAAAAGACTCATATAAGACATAGATTTGAGTAACATCATCAATCAAGAGTTCTGGAGAGAAAGTCCTAAGACAAGCAGTGGAAGTTAAATGTGAGATTAAAGATTTTGAGTGAACAGAAAAGAAGCAAGAATTACACTACTACTAATGTGTGTGAGGTGGTCCTGTTAATGGTGGTAATCATTCCAAAGCAACAAAACACAAATTCTTTAAAACAGCATTACAGTGTTATGCTAAGTCTGAATTGTCAAGTTGTTTGAATTAATAAATGTTTAGGAATCCTAAGAGAACTTTTGTGTCTATGGGGCATTCAATAGAAAATCGATATGTGGGACAATGATCAGAAAGGTGGGTTCTCATTTAAACACATTGCCAGGACGAAGGAAGATTGCATGAAGCAAATCAGGTTTCCATCTATTTGGGGTGACTAAGTCAGTTGCTAGTGTTGTGCACTGGCTTCAGACTTTTAACCAGGACCTCCCCAAGGAAACTTCCAGCTCCTAGAGCTGAATATCAATAGCTAGGCATCCCATGTCCTATACTAAAAGGTAGGTTTCTAAACTTTCAAGCAAATGGACATTGCTAAACTCTCAATCCCTTCATATGAGGCAATCCAACAAAATTGTAGCAATGTACCTTCAGAAATGTGTGTGTGTGTGTGTGTGTGTGTGTGTGTGTATGTAAAAAATATACACATACGTCCTGTCAGTTCTGTTGCTCTAAAGAACTTTGACTAATAGCCAGCGAATATTTACCCCCAAGTTCCTCTTTCCTAAGAGACCATTTATTACTCTATCAATATCACTGATCATTATAAATCTGGTTATGATGTTTAGATCGACCTCTGTTCATTTTTGATGTTAAGTTATATGTGTCTAGAAATGTATTAATTTATTATCCAATCTCCAAAGTACTGAAACATGTACCTTGGAAGTATTCCCCTTTTTCCTCACATCCTCACCAGTATCTGCTGTGACCTGAGTTTTTGATCTTAACCATTTTGACTGGTGAGAAGTGGAATCTCATGGTTGTTTTTATTTGCATTTCGCTGATGACTAAGGATGTTGAATATTTCTATAGGTGATTCTTGGCCATTCGATATTCCTCAGTTGAGAATGCTTTGTTTAGCACTGTACCCCATTTTTAATAAGGATATTTGATTCTCTGGAGTCTAAATTCTTGAGTTCTTTGTATATAATAGATATTAGCCCTCTAACAGATGTAGGATTGATAAGGGTCTTTTCCCAATCTGTTGGTTGCTGTTTTGTCCTACTGACAGTGTCTTTTGTCTTACAGAATCTTTGCAATTTTATGAGGTCCCATTTGTTGATTCTTGATCTTAGAGCATAAGCCATTGGTGTTCTGTTAGGAAATTTTCCCCCGTACCCATGTGTTCTAGGCTCTTACCCACTGGCTCTTCTATTAGTTTCATTGTTTCTGGTTTTATGTGGAGGTCCTTGATCTACTTGGACTTGCACTTTGTACAAGGAGATAAAAATGGATCGATTTGCATTCTTCTACATGTTGCCTGCTAGTTGAACCAGCACCATTTGTTGAAGATGCTGTCTTTTTTCCACTGGATGGTTTAGATTCTTTGTCAAAGATCAAGTGATGATGGGTGTGTGGATAAATTTGTGGGTATTCAATTCTATTCCATTGATCTTCCTGCCTGCCTCTGTACCAATACCATACAGGGTTTTTGTTGTTGTTGTTGTTGTTGTTGTTTATCACTATTGCTCTGTAATACAGTTTGAGGTCAGGAATGGTGATTCACCAGAATTTATTTTATTGTTGAGAATGATATTTGCTATCCTGGGTCTTTTCCTATTTCAAATGAATTTGCAAGTTGCTCTTTCTAACTGTCTGAAGAATTGAGTTGGAATTTTGATGGGGATTGCATTGAATCTGTAGATTGGTTTTGGCTAGATGGCCATTTTTACTATATTAATCCTGCCAATCCATGAGCATGAGAGAGCTTTCCATCTTCTGAGGTCTTCTTTGATTTCTTTCTCCAGAGACTTGTAGTTTGTGTCATATAGATCTTTCACTTGCTTGGTTAGAGTCACACCATCTTCTCCATTGTTAGTGGAATTGCAAGCTGTTACAAACCACTCTGGAAATCAGTGTGGTGGTTCCTCAGAATATTGGACATAGTATGACCTAAGGACCCAGATATACCACTCAAGGAGATATACCCAAAAGATGCTCCAACTATGTTTATAGCAGCATTATTTATAATAGCTAGAAGCTGGAAAGAACCTAGATGTCCTTCAACAGAGGAATGGAAACAGAAAATGTGGTACATTTACACAATGGAGTACTACTCAGCTATTAAAAACAATGAATTAATGAAATTTTTACGCAAATGGATGGAAATTTAAAATATCATCCTGAGTGAGGTAACCCAATCACAAAAGAACACACAAGATACAATCCCCAGACCACATGAAGCTCAAGAAGAAGGAAGACCAAAGTGTGGATGTGTCAGTCCTTCTTAGAAGGAGGAACAAAATACTCATGGGAGCAAATATGGAGACAAAATGTGCAGCAAAGACTGAAGGAAAGACCATCCGGAGACTGCCATACCTGGCAGTCCATCCAGTATACAGTCACCAAACCCAGACACTATTGTGGATGCTCAGAAGTGCATGCTGACAGAAGCCTGATGTAGCTGTCTCATAAGAGGCTCTTCCAGTGCCTAAAAAATACAGAGGAGGATGCTGGCAGCCAACCATTGGACAGATCACAGTTTTCCTAATGGAGAAGTTAGAGAAAAGACTGAAGGAGCTGAAAGGGGTTTGCCACCCCATAGAAAGAATAACAATACCAGCCAACTAGATCCCCCAGAGCTCCCAAGGATTAAACCACCAACCAAAGAGTACACATGGAGGGATTCATGGCTCCAGCTACATATTTAGCAGAGGATGCTCTGTTGGGCATCAATAGGAGGACATGCCCTTGGTTCTGTGAAGGCTCCATGCCCCAGTGTAGTGGCATGACAGGACATGAAGGTGGGAGTGATTGGGTAGGTAGGGGAACACCTACCCAATAGATAGAAGCAGGGGGGGAGGGAGGATGGTATAGGGGGTTTCGTGGGAAACTAGAAAGGAGATAACTTTTGAATTGTAAATAAAGAAAATATCTAATAACAAAAAAGTATTCCCTAATGGTCTTTAGACCCTAGTGATATCTGTTGGATTAGTAACCTTCATCTTTATTTTTATTTATTTCACTTTCTCTCTCTCTCTCTCTCTCTCTCTCTCTCTCTCTCTCTCTCTCTCTCTCGTTAGTTTAGTTATAAGTCATCAAACTTATTTTATTGTTTCTAAGAATCAACAATTGTGCTAGAGTAGTGTGCTTGGGTCATAAAGAGTTCACTATGCAAGCATGAAGACTCACATTTGTATCCCCAGTCCCTATCTTAAAAGGCTAGCATGATAATATATAAAAGCACTGAGTGTTAAACAGGTGGAAGTGACAGGATAGGTCTCTGTGGCTGTCTGAACAGCTAGTCTAGACATTTGGTGATATCCAGGTTCAGTGAGAAAGCTTCTCAAGAAAATAAGATGGAGAACAATAGCAGAATACATAAAACAAACATCTCTGTAAACATATGGACGGAATATCCTAGACACATATTTAACATATAACACATATTTAACATATAACACAAATACACACCAAAGAAAAAAACCTGCTTTGCTGTTTGTTTCCATTATTCTTTTATACTGCTCATACATATAAAAGTGTCGTGATGACAATCTTATCTGCATAATTATTATATACTATAGAATAAACGTATATTTGTTTCTATAGAGAAACCATATCAATATTGACCATGATAAAAGCTACATGGTCATTGAACTTTTTCCAACCTTTGAGTAAAATACTAGTTTTAAACTCAACAAAATTTCATTATACAAGTTTGCATGAATGCAATAAGTAACAGTGAGACCATTATCAAGGCATGCTCAGCATAAGTGACAAATACAGAAGGATAGTAATTACTGTACCAGAAGGGATACACTATATGTGGTCTTTTCATTTTGTATAGTTTAGAGGTCTAATGATGGGTTTTGTTTCCTTGAAATAATTTGCAAAATAGTTCTACTTTCCTTTCTATTCCATTTTGTTTCTTTTTTATTCTTGGCTGCTGAACTCTGCTTCTGATCTCTCATAATTGAAGTAGTTAAGAAAGATATCCTTTGTCTTGAATAAGGATGGTTTAAAAAATATTCTTATAAAGTTCAAATTAAATCTATCACCTTAATCATAGTTTGAATAAATGAGATTCCATTTCTAAAATGTACTATTAGATTCTCAATTATGTGCCATTTCATTTCATTCTTAAAAGGTCAGGCGTGAGTTTATGAGTCTTTTGCAAGCACCTCTATTTCAGATCTGCAGTGCAGGTTCCAAAGAGGAACTCCTCTGTGTTCTTATGCTCACAACCACATGCAGATACTCACACGGATATACACAAACCCTCTTGAAATTATCTATTTTGTTGCCTTATTAGACTGACCAACCTAAAATTCAATGTACTGAAACTTTCTACTTGTGTGACCTTGGAAAATAGCACTTCATGTCTCTGCAGTTCTGTTCGGTACTCTAAATTGTTCACTGGCTTATTGTAACAGTTTAAATTATATAGACATAGTACTAGGCAAACAAAGATTGATAGTATTGCCATAAACATAAGTGTGTACATAGCACCACATCCGTTGATACTATTTTAAATAGTAGCCAATGTAATGACTACAACATTATCATAAAATGAAGTATAGAAAATATCTTTGCATAGAGTTATCTTTGTGGTTTGAATGTGAAGTGCTCCCATAGTCTCACATGTTTGAATACATGGTTCCCAGATGGTGGTTCTTTTCAGTGAACGGTTTTGAAACATTAATGAAGCAGAGGATCAATGTGAGATCCTAGGGTCCATTCAAGAGGCTTTATATTCTGACCTCCTTTCCTTTTCACTCTTTGCTTTTGGAATGTTGATAGAGTGACCAGTCAGGTATTGACTTGGGCCACTGTACCTTCCCTGCCTGCTGCCATGTCTTCTGATAAGGGTGGACTGAATCTCCATAGAGTTATAAGCCAAAATAAAGCCCTTCTTCCATAATTATTTTTCAGGATATTTTATCACAGTCATGAGAAAGAACTCAAGACAATGGTATAGAAGAGATAATAAGTACACACTGTTTTATCAGTTAAATGTTAAGTTCTCACACAGAGTAGATGACCTTCATCCTGGTCAGGATTATATGCACAGGAAGCCTTTGATAAATAATGGTTATAATATTGAAATGTTCATGTACAATGAATCTTCTACTAAAGAACTAAGCTAAGTAGTTGCATAATGATGTTAGACATTATTATGTTCTCTGTAACCATCACCACATTCAATAACTATTGCTGCAATGTATGTTCAATCAATACTGTATGTGTGTGCTTAAATAGATTAACATCCAGATATGTGGTCAGCCTTCATTTTCAATAAGTCTCCTGACATTTTGTTTTGTTTTATTTCTTCTAGAATATTTAGACCTTATTGATAAATGCCTTATCTAAAACAAGCAAGTGGACTCTGCACAAAAGGAAGAGCCAAGCAAGATGAAAAAGATGCCTGTGTCGCAAACTCAGTGAAATAAGGATGGATTGAATGCTTGCTGGGCATGCTGTGTTTTGCCAGGGCAGTCTATTCATTATGGTGTCTTCTGGATGTTACTCAGATCTTACAATTATTCAGCAAACTCAGTACAAGAACAGACAAGTAGAGATAAATGGGAAGCAGATATTACTGTTAAGGAATTTTTTCTCTCTGTCCATTTTCAAGAATCAGGACATAATGCTTCCTGAGTCAGCGAACAGGATCAAGGTTTGAGAACGGTTTAAATTAGTGCTTAAATGGAACAAATAGTTGAAAATGCTGTGAAATGATTGCTGTTCTGTTGGAATTTGTAACTGGCCAGTGTTGGTTCTTAATTTAGTCTAGAATTGAATTGAGATTCTGAACATTAAACAAGTTTGCCCACTAGTCACTCTTAAAACACACATACAAACTCCAAATAGAAAAGCAAATAGAGATCGTCAAAGCCTGTTGACACAATCTTAAGAACACTGAATTTTCAGTACTATTGATTTAGATGTGTCTAAATTGTATGACTTCAGGAAATCAAGCATAAGGACACATGTAAATGGGGCATATCAGTGTTTCTTTTCTTTTTCATTTGTTTTAAATTAATTACTTTATTTTTAACTCCAGATTTTATTCCTCTCCTGGTCCACCCTCATACTGTTCCACATCCCATAACTGATCCCCACCTCACCCCATCTCCATGAGTATGACCCCACCCTGATCCCCACCCCAGTAGACCTCCAGACTCCCTGGGGCCTCCAGTATCTTCAGGGTTAGGTGCATCCTCTCTAACTGAACCCAGACCCGGCAGTCCTTCATGCATATGTGCCGGGGGCTCCATATCAGCTGGCGAAAGCTGCTTGATCGGTGTCCATGTATCTGAGAGACCTCTTGGGGTCCAGGTTAATTGAGACTGTTGGTCCTCTTACAAGGTCACCCTCCTCCATAGCTTCTTTAAGCCTTTCCCTAATTCAACCACAGGATTCAGCAACTTCTGTCCATTGGTTGGGTGCAAATATTTGATTCTGATTTTTAAGCTGCTTGTTGGGTCTTCCAAGAGGGCAGTCATGATAGGTCCCTTTCTGTGAGTGCTACATAGTCTCAGTAATAGTGTCAGGCCTTGGGGCCTCCCCTTGGGCTGGATCCTACTTTGGCCCTGTCACTGGACCTTCCTCAGGTTTCTCTCCATTTCCATCCTCAAAGTTCTTTGAGACAGGAACAATTATGGGTCAGAGTTTTGACTGTAGGATGGCAACCCTCTCCCTCACTTGATGCCCTGTCTTTCTGCTGGAGGTGGGCTCTATAAGTTCCCTCTCCCTTGCTGTCGGGCATTTCATCTAAGGCCCCTCTCTTTGAATTCTGAGGGTCTCTTAATGACCAGGTTTCTGGTACATTCTGTGGCATTCCCCCAAACTCCTACCTAATGAAGTTGCATGTTTCCCTTCTTTCTGCTGGCCTTCAGGGATTTCAGTCCTTTTCCCCCACCCAATACCCCGTCATGTTTCCCTCTCTGCCCCCCATCCCCTTTCCCTCCCATATCCCTCTCTCTCCTTTTGTGGTTGCTTTCTTCTCCCTCTCATGTGGGACAGCAGCATCCTCATTTGGGACCTTCAACTTGTTGACTTTTTTGAGTTCTGTGGGCTGGGTATTCTGTACTTTTTTTCTTTTTTGATAATATCTACTTATTAGTGAGTACATACCATGCATGTGCTTTTCGGTCTGAGTTACCCCACTCAGGATGATATTTTCTAGTTCCATCCATTTGCCTTCAAATAATCTTATGAGATCTCTGTGAAAGGGTCATTTGACCCACGAAGGGGTCACGAACCATAGGTTAAGAACCTCTGCTGTAGGTTGTTTCTAATCTCTTTGCTGGGTTTCTAACATGAGTTTAGCAAGCAACTGGAAACTCCAAGCCCTAAGGGAATAAGGGAATGATCCAAAGATATTTTAAACAAGTGACTATCAAAAGGATCTCTAAATATAGATTTGGTTTAAAATGAAAAAAGAAAAAATGGTAGGAAGGAAGAAAACAGAAGAATTAGACTAAAAGTTTCCAAATGAAAGTGAAGTTTCCAGGACAACTTTAGTACTATTTGACAGTGAATAATGTGGACAATAGTAGAAACTAAGACATATATATATATATATATATATATATATATATATATATATATATATATATATATA
>CM052711.1:74161925-74179906 GCA_028551405.1 Uromys caudimaculatus | reverse complement strand
CACCTTGGACACTGATAAATAAGAAGAAAGTTAGGTTCAAAACAGGAAATACCCTTACCCAAGTATGTTTATTTTTATTAGCACATTATATTTAATGTTTCTATTTTATTTTCTCTGATTCTAGACTGATTAGTTTGGAAAGAAAAGTTTTGAAGACTCTTTCCTAAATAGCCAGGAATGCTTATTCTACTGTACTCTGGACTATAAACATCTGCACACCCTGCTGAAAATTTTTGTCTGACTTCGTATCTACAACAGGTACAAAGGAAACTGCAGTCTCTGGCTTCTGCCTCAGAGTGGATGTCATGTGGCCCATCTTTTCATGTAGGTATTTACTCTTTCTGTTTCTTTGTCACTGAGGTGATTGTAAAGTCATTTTCACATTTCACGTTGAGTTATTTATCTTTTATCATTTCATTTAACAGTTCTTTTCCTGTTCTAGATCCCAGTCCAATGTCAGACACATAATTTTCAAATGTCTTCCTCACTCTATGAGTTGCCTTCTTTCCCCATAGTATTATTTGCATAAAAGACAACCAGAATTATTCCTATGGTCAAGTTTGTATTGATCTCTGTGTGCAGTTTGTATTGATCTCTGTGTGCAGTACAAGTCTGTAGTCACTTTCATTACTATGCATGTGGAGAGGAAAAGCCGTATTTTCTGGAAGACTTTTGCTTGTACCCTTAATTGATTTGGTTTCCTTGCTTAAAATAACTTGACTGTTTTTATGCATGTCTTACTTTTAAAATTGGTTCATTTGATTAGTTGGTGTATAACATCTTGAGTTTTTATATATTTTCGATATTAACCCTCTGTCAGATGTAGGGTTGTTGACAATATTTTCTCAGTCTGTAGGCTGTTGTTTTGTCCAGTTGATGGTGTCATATGACTTACAGAACATAAAGAGTTTCATGAGGTCTCATTTATTAATGGTTGACCTTAGGGCCTGAGCCATTGGTGTTCTGTTGAGGAAGTTGTCTCCTATACCTATAAGTTCAAGGCTATTGCTCACTTTCTGTTCTAGTAGATTTAGTGTATCTGATTTTATTTTAGGTGATTTATCCATTTGGACATGAGTTTTGTTCGTTGTGATAGATACAGATTGATTTGCACTCTTCTACATGCAGACATACAATTAGAATAGCACCATTTGTTGAAGTTTTCTCAATTTCATTTCCCTTACATGGTTTTGGCTTCTTTGTCAAAAATCAAGTGTTCATAGATAATGTGGATTTATTTTTGGCTCTCCAATTGTATTCCATTGATCAACCTGTGTGATTCCATATGAATAACAAACAGTTTTCATTACTATTGCCATGTAGTACAGCTTGAAGTCAGGGATGGTGATACCTCCAGATGTTCTTGTTCTTGACTGTTTTAGCTATCCTTTGTTTTTCCATTTCCATGTGAAGTTCAGAATTGTTCTTTCAAGATTTATTTAAAAAACTGTGTTGGAAGTTTGAGGGAGTTGCACTGAATGTGCAGATTGCTTTTGCTAAGATTTACATATCACTATATTAATCCTACTGATCAATGAACATGAGACATTGATTTATCTTATTTCCTAAGAGACTTGAAGTTCTTGTCCTACAGGCCTTTGCCTTGCTTGGTTAGAGTTACACCAAGATATTTTGTATTTTCTTGTAGCTATTGTGAAGGGTACTATTTCCTTAAATTATTTCTCAACCCATTTATCATTTGTGTTGAAGAAGGCTATTGATTTCTTTGAGATAATTTTCTAACAAGCCATTTGTATGAAGGTGTTGTTTATCAGCTTGTTGGAGTTCTCTGGTAGTATATTTGGTGCCACCTATATATACTATCATGTCATCTGAAAATAGATATATATTCACTTATTCCTTTCCAATTTGCATCACCTTGGTTTCCCTTAGTAGTTGTATTACTTGGGCTAGAACGTCAAGTATTATACTGAAGAGATAGGAAGAGAGTGGGCAGCCTTGAATTGTGCCTTATTTTAGTGGAATTGCTTTAAGTTTCTCTCCATTAAATTGATGTTAGCATTGGCTTGCTGTATGTTGCCTTTATTATGTTTAGGTATATGCCTTATATTCCTGATGTCTTTAAGACTTAACATGAAGATATGATGCAGTTTTGTCAAAGGCTTTCTCAGCATCTAAATGAGCTCGCCATGTAGGGTTTTTCTCAGTTTCTTTATATGGTAGATTATGTTAGTGGTTTTTCTTATATTGAACCAGCCATGCATCCCTGGCATGAAGCCTACTTGATCATAGTGGGTGATGTTTTTGATGTGTTCTTGGATTCCATTTGCAAGTATTTAATTATGGTATCAATGTTCATGAGGGAGATTGTTCTGAAATTTTCTTTCTTTGTTGATTCTTCGTGTGGTTTAGGCATTGGGCTGATTGTGGCCCCTTAAAATGACTTTGGCAATGTTCCTTCAGAGTCTCTTTTATGGTGTAGTTTGAGGAGTATTGGTAGTAGCTCTTTTTTGATAGCCTGGCAGAATTCTGCACTAAAACCTGTGGCCCTGGACTTTTTTTGGTTCTGAGGCTTTTAATGACCGCTTCTCTTTCCTTAAGGGTTATTTGACTATTTAGATAGTTTACTTGATGCTGATTTAACTTTGGTAATTGGTATTTGTTTAGAAAATTTTCCATTTCCTTTAGATATTCCAATTTTGTGATGTTCAGCTTTTGAAATAAGACCTAATGATTCTTTGAACTTCCTCATGTCTTTGTTATGTCTCCCTTTTCATATGATTTTGTTAATTTGGGTACCTTCTCTCTTCCTTTTAGTTAATTTTGGTAAGGGCTTCTCTAGAATCTTGATTTTCTTGAAGAAACAGCTTTTGGTTTCCTTTGTTCTTGTTCTCATTGTTTCTGATAAATTGATTCCAGCCCAGAGTTGATTATTTCCTTCTATCTACTCCTGGTCAGTATTTTTTTCCCTAGAGCTTTGAGGTGTACTTTTAATTTGTTAGTATGAAAATGTTCTAATTTCTTTATGAAGGCATTTGGTGCTATGATCTTCCCTTTTAGAATTGCTTTCATTGTGTCCCATAAGGTTGTATATGTTGTGCTGCATTTAATTAGATTCTAGAAAATCTTTAATTTCTTTCTTTATTTATTTCCTGACCCTATAATCATTGAGTAGAGACATGTTCAGTTTCCATGACTATGAAGGCTTTCTATTGTTTCTGCAATTGTTGAAGTTCAAGTTTAATCTTTGGTGTTCTGATAGAACCCAAGGAGTTATTTCCATCCTCTTGTATTTGTTGGGGCTTACTGTTTGACCAATTATGTGGTCAGTTTAGAGAACAATCTTTGAGGCACTGAGAGAAAAGCATATATTATTTTGTGTTTGTGAGAAATGTGCAATAGATATCTGTTAGATCCATGGGAATCAGAATCTCTGATTGTTTAATTATCTTTCTGTTTACTTTCTCACTTATTGATTGTGTCCATTAGTGTGAGTGGGGTGTTGAAGTCTCCCAGTATTAATGAGTGGTGTTCAATGTGTGATTTATGCTTTAGTTTCTTTTACAAATGTTGGTGCCCTAGAATTTGGGCCATAGATGGACAGAATTGAGATGTTCTCTTGATGGATTTTTTCCTTTGATGAGTATGAATTTTCTTTCCTCATGTCTGTCTATTAAATTTGGTTGAAAATCTATTTTATTAGATATTAGAATGATTACTCCTACTTGTCTGTTCCATTCCTTTACTTGGAGAATCTTTTTCTAGCCCTTTATTCTGAGGTTATTTCTATCTTTGTTGCTGAGATGTTTCTTGTCTACAGAGGAATTATGGATCCTGTTCTCACATCCATTTTATTAGTCTGAGTCTTTTTATGGGGCAATTGCGTCCAGTGATGTTGAGACACATTAATGACCAATGATTGTTAATTTTTGTTATTCTGATGTTGGTGATGATAGTGTGTGTGTGTGTGTGTGTGTGTGTGTGTGTGTGTGTGTGTGTGCCCACGCATGCGCGCAGATGTGTTCTCTTCTATTTGGTTTAATTCTGTAAAATTATTGATTTCTTGTGTTTTCTTGAATATAGTTAGATTCATTGTGTTGGAGGTTTTCTTCTAGTATCCTCTGTAGGGCCAGGTTAGTGAAAAGATGTTGTGTAAATTTTGTTTTGTCGTGGAATATCTTAGTTTCTCCATCTACAGTGAGTGAAAATTTTGCTGGGCATGGTACCCTGGGCTGACATACCTTAGGGTTTGCAAGATATCTGTCCAGGTCTTTCTATTTTACAGACTCTTTGTAGACAAATCAGTTATAATTCTAATAGATCTACATTTATATGTAGCTTGGCCTTTTCCTCCTGTAGTTTTTAATATTCATTCCTTGCTCTTTAGATTTAGTGTTTAGTGGTGCGAGGATTTTATTTTCTCTTCAAATCTGTTCCATATGCTTTTCACATATTTATAAGCATCTCTTTCTTTAGGTTAGGAAATTTTCTTCTATGATTTTGTGGAAGATTTTTTCTGGGCACTTGAGCTAGTAATCTTTTCCTTAATCTATTGCTATTATTTTTAGATTTCGTCATTTCATGGTGTCCTATATTTCCCAGACATTTTGCATCAAGAATTTTTGAGATTTTGCATTTTCATTAACTGATATATTGATTTCTTCTATTGTGTCTCCTATGACTGAGATTCTCTCTTCCATCCATTGTGTTTTGTTGATGGTGCTCATGCCTGCAATTTCTGTTGTCTTTCCAAAGTTTTTCAACTTCAGGGTTGCCTAAGTTTGTATTTTCTTTATTGCTTCTGTTTTCATTTTCAGGTGTTCTGCAGTTTTATTCATATCTATCACCTGTTTAATTGTATTTTCCTATATTTATTTAAGGGATTCATTCATTTCCTCTTCAAATGTTTCTATTATCTTTATAAAACTGGAATTAAGATCATGTTCTTGTACTTCAGTTTCTTTAGGATATCCAGTGATTGTTGTAGCAGGATATCTGGGCTCTGGTGTTTTCGTATTACCCTGACTCTTGTTGATTTTGTTTTTTGTTTTGTTTTGTTTTGTTTGTTTGTTTTTGTTTTCCCCCTCTGTCTGTTATGCATCTGGTATTATCTGGTGTTGGCTGGATGATCTTGATTATGGCAGGTCTTCTCAGGAAGGCAGTGGGAGTTATGAGTCAAACAATGAAGGTCAGGAACCCAACTCTGCTGACTGTGCCTCAGATGAGCCTCACTGGGAAGGGATTCTTGGGAGAATGTTCCATGTGGGTAGTTCTTGGGTGCTCCTATAGGCCTTTCTACTAGATGTCCTCCTGTCAAATCAGACTGGGAGGTGATTGTTGGGGCAGAATTTTCTGTTAGGTATTCTTGGGGACTGTAAGTCTTCACGGGGAAGCTGAAAGATCTTGGTGTCCTGAAAGGCATTTTCAGATTGAGAGACAGGTGTAGTGCCAGCTAATGGAGGTCAGGTGACCACATGTAACTCTCCTCTGCTGCCTGTGCTCCAGTGGACCAGACTGTGATGTGGGGCAGGTTTCCAAACAGGGTATTCTTAGGACCCTGTATGTCTTCCACAAAGAACCAGGATACTCTAGGGGTCCTGAAAAGCTCCACAGGACTGTAGGGTGAGCCCATTGAAGATATCTTTAAGCATGGACTGGAGTTGATCCAAGAATAAGTGTGTTAAGTTAGCGGAAACAATGCTGAAGGCATTAGACTACCCAGAACTCTTAGAATCCATGTAATCCCATCAAGCATACCAAAAATCAGGATTTGGTTTTTGGATTTTTGGATTTCAATATTGCTCGTCTCATCTTTCCTTTATATTTTCTTACTTCCATGTTTTGGAAAGACAATGTTGAGCCTATGTCATTGCTTACAGAAATGTATGTGACTTTAGCATCTTATATGTGCTCATATTTAAGCAGTTATTTTTCATCTCAGGAGAGACTTTGGGCTTTGGACATTGGAGAAGTTCTGGGACTATTAGGACTACGGGACTTTGATTGATGAGGTAAACATATTTTCATTCTAAGATAAAAATGAGGGTCTATGAGTGTCTTAATTAGATTTTTCTTGCTGTGAGCAGACACCATGACCAGGGCAACTCTTATAGCTTGGGGCTATGTTCAGAGGTTTAGTCCATTATCATCAAGGTGGGAGCATGGCAGCTTCCAGGCAGGCAGGGTGCAGGAGAAGCTAAGAGTTCTGCATCTTCATTCAAAGGAAGCCAGGAATGCCTGTCTTACAGGCAGTTAGAAGGAGGGTCTCAAAGCTCATCCTCACAGTAACACATTTCCTCCAACAAGGCCACATCTACTCCAACAAGGCAACACCTCCTAATATTACCACTCACTAGAGCCATGCATATTCAAACCATCATAATGGCTGGGGGTGGTGTGATTGTCTCTAAAGTCATATGTATTCCTCTCACACTGACTGAGAAAAAAAAATGGAGCAGTGATGGTTCATCATTACTATCAACCTCAGTGTATTATAATCACCATGAAAAATATACAATTGGATATATCTATGAGGTTTTTTCCAGAAAGGACTAACTGTGGAGGTAAGAGTCCCTCAAAATTTAAGAGAGACATCATTTTCCATGATGTCCTGAAAGCCATAAAAAACAAAAAGTGAGCTGAGTTCCTATGGATGCAACATGGTCCAGTACCCTGAACTTCTCTGGCAGCTAAAGTGGATCTCAAAGGCAAACTTCTCTGTTCATGATGGATTGTACCCTCAAACTATGAGCTAAAATATAACCACCTACCTATCTTCCTTTCCCTCTTCTTCCTAAATTGCATTTCTAGGTGTATTTTCACAGCAATGAGAAAGTAGCAAACACCGTAGCTATAAAATCCACTGTTAGGAATAATTAAAAATGTTGTGGAATTTTGTAATAGAGATTAGGATACAATTCAATGATAGCCCTAAGACCATTTAATTGGATTCTTAAAATACGTGGATGTTATAGTGAGTAAACTATACTCTAGGAAATATGGGGTGTTTTTTTTTTTTTATATTTTATTTACATTTCAAATGCTTTCCCCTTTCCAGGTCTCCACTTTGGAAACTCCCTATCCCATCCCCCCCCCCCCTTTTCTGCCTCTATGAGGGTATTCTCCCATGCCCACACCCACTCCCATCTTCCCTCCCTGGCATTACCCTATACTGGGACATCTAACACCCTCAGGTCCAAAGGCCTGTCCTCCCACTAATGGCCAACAAGGCCCTCCTCTGCCACATATGTGGCCAGTAACATGGGTCCCTCCATGAGTATTCTTTGGTTGGTGGTCCAGTCTCCAGGATCACTGGGGGAGGGGGGTCAGGCCAGTTGACACTGTTTCTCCCTCCATGGGGCTACAAACTCCCTCAGTTCCTTCAGTCCCTTCTCCAGCTCCTCCATCTGGGACCCCATGCTCAATCCAACAGTTGCTGTGAATTGTATCTTGGGTATTCTGAACTTTTAGGCTAATATACACTTATTAGTGAGTACATACTGTATTCGTTCTTTTGTGGCTGAGTTACTTTTTAGACTTCAGAGAGGGAACTATGAGCAAAATGAAGTCCTGACTTTGTCTAACAGTTTACAGTCTTGGATTATGCAAATCCTAATACATAGTTAAGGTAATAATCATAAATTTCTAAATAGCCCGAGGAGGATGGCATCACTTCTGATAATACAATAAATAACACTTCCCTAACAAAAAGACATTTTTGCTAAGATTTAAGCAAAGGTAAAAAAACATTAATTATCTGAAGCAAGCTTTTAAAAATTTGTTCCACTCGTGACTGTGTTGTGATCATAGACAGTTGTAGAATGTAAAGTATATGATGGTGGTTATCAATATTTGTGTGCACAAATCAAAATGTTTCTGTTAACAGATATAATTTGTCAAAATATTTATTTACAGCAACATAATTTATTTTGTCATATATATCTTTATCATTTATTGAAGACAAAGCAGATATTGATGTACATATTATAGGGTATATAGTATCTTCAAAGTTGTTTATAGTTGATTGATGTTTTGATTTTATAATCCTCAATATTTTGAAGTATGTCTAGAATCAATTCAGAAGTTGTTGGAAATTTTGTTCTAATACTAAGCCAAAATGTATTTAAACATTTTAAAGTAAAATTTGACTCAGAAACTCTAACAACATTTTTAATTGAACATTTTAACAAAACAAAATTCTAATATATATTGGTCTGAAATGTACATGCTTCTAGGGAAATGTTAACCATTGTCTAAAAAAACAAAAATCCATGTGTATACAGTGAAATTATTCATTTACAACATTCAGTACTGAAAATATAAACAGAGGTACTTCAGGCAGCATTATTTGGTGGTATGTGGCAGGATGCAAAAATGCATATGTTGTATGTTTAGGACCAAGGCTACAGTGCAATTTCATTATGTATCTTACATTCCTACAAGATTATTAAAAACAATACTGTTGCCATATTTGAGGAAGACAATAAAAAAGAAAGGTTGGCAAAAAATAGGTTGTGAAATATGGGGATCTGCAAATCCAACCATGTGGAGTTGCAGAGGGGATTATAGGCATGGAGTTGTTAGATTAAGAGTGATGTATTCTTATTTAAAATTTTTAAAAAGCAATAACATTCTCATAGAGGATTGGAATAGTAAGTTGCTCAACCCTCTCAGCTTCTTCTCTCAGTAAATAATAATTAACAGATACCTACTACCAAAAATGTGTAGACCATGTGAAGCTTTGGAGTGCTCAACTGTAAATGGAATGTCCTTATCAACCCCCATCTCAAGGCTCAAGAATCTATATAAAAGAGGAAGCAACAAAATTGCAAAAAGCAGATGTAGTGTATGACTTCAAGGAAAGAGTATCCTCCAAATACAACAAATCTAAAACACATATAAGCTCCCTGAGATTTTGGCAGCATGCATAGATAAAAATCAGACAGACACCTAGCAATGAGAAAGGGAGGAGGGCACAAAGGTCCACCCTTAACAAGAAACTATTTTCAATTGATATTTGCTGGGAAAGGGAAATGAATTTTATCCAATTGACTCTCATTGGATACATCACCCACATCTTCAGGGAAGTCCCCATGACCAAGAGTCCCCATGACCAAAAGTAGTTCTTTTGACTTATTTTAGAAAGGGAATATAATGTCAGACAATGATAGAGGTGTGGAGGATCTCTTAGAAATTGGCAAAGGAAAAAGGAGATGATCAAAATATACTATATAAAAAAATCTTAATAAAAATTATGAACCTAGTAACATTCAACAAAACCCAATAGTATTCAAGAGTCACAGGACCAAAAGTGATTCTCCTGGAAAAACAGAAATGAAATGACATGGAGTGGAAGCACAAAGGCCAGTAACATTAAATAAAAAACTGACCAAAGCCATTGAATTATTGGGCTGAAGTGTGAAATAAACAGTCAAAAAGGTAACCAGTTTATGATTTCCTTTTCCAATTTCTATACATGTAATATACACATGTAGAAATAAATTTTGTAAGTGTGTTAACAAACATATTTGTGTGTGTATGTTTGTGTGTAAGCTCAAGAATCCTAAGTTGATATTGAAAATCACCCTCAACTGCTCTTCCACCGTATTCACTAAACAAGGATCATTCAATCAAACCTAGAGCTCATGGATATAGCTAGTCCTACTAATCATGTTTCTATTAGGATCTCATCTCTACCTTCCAAAGTTGAAATTAAACATTGACTTGCTTATCTACCAGAAATTTAAGTGGGTTCATGTGATCCAAACTCACATTTGTACAGTAACTCTTTTTAAGTACTAATCTATCTTGCCAGCCCCTTATTTTACTTTTCCATTTCTTTGCTTACTGTTTGATTTGCTTTAGAATCTAGATAAGTGGATTTCTCAATAAGTGACTACAGAGAAACCTTAATAAGCACTGAGGTAAGAATTTCATTTACCTGGGCAGTGGTGACACACACCTTTAATTTCAGGATTTAGGAATCAGTGGCAGTCAGATCTTTGTGATTTAAAGCAAGCCTGGTTTACAGAGTTCAAGGACAGTTGAAGCCACACAGAAAAAGCCTGTCTTGAAAAGAAAACAAAACTAATTAACTAACTAACTAATTAACTAACTAACCCTGTTTGAAGCCTCAGTTTGAGTTGTCTCTTTGTTATGCAAATATAAGTGGAGGAAAGCAAAGGAATACATCCCCTGTCATGGTTTACAGAGATTATCATGCTATCACATACAGCACTATAATGTCTTATCTAGAAATTTCCTCAAATTGAGTACTTTTTTCCTTAAGTAGACTCATTAAGATTTAAAAGGAAGCACAAGTTTCTAAAATGCTTCTGATCCACAGGTGCTTGCCTAGAAATTTCCTTGTAATGTACATCTTACATAATGCCATAGTTGGCTTCAACTTAAAACTTGAAATGGCCAAAGTCACCTAAGGGAGTCTTATTTCAGCTTTTGGTCATATCAGGTTGTCCTGTGTCCCTGTTTGTGACAGTGTCTTGACACATAATTTGTGTGGGAAGGCCCAACCCTCAGTGGGTAGCCAAACATGAATCAGCAAACAAATCAGGAAGTAGCATTCTGCCATTGTTCCTTGCTCCATGAACAACCTTGAGCCCCTCCCCTGACTTCCCTCCATGATGAATTCTAAAGTAGAAGCATAAGTCATATAAGTTCTTTCTGCCATAAGCTTCTTTGGCTTTGCTCTTTATCACGAAAATGGAAAGCAAAGTGGAATGTAAAGCATTTGTAAGTGTATAATGGTGTCAGACAGAAGGGAAAATAAAGAAAGATGAAATGAAAATGATGACTATAGAAAGCTTTTAGTTGAAAAGATGAGAAAAGATGAATTTTGAAATTCAAAGTTTGTTATTTTTTTTTTTTAATTTTTTTGATACTTTATCTACATTTTCAATGTTTCCCCTTTTCTAGGTCTCCTCTTTGGAAACCCCCTATCCCTTCCCCCTCCCCGCATCTATGAGGGAATTCCACCTCCCACCCACCTGCCCACCCATTCCCATACTCCCACCTTGACAGTCCCCTTTACTGGGGCCTCTAACACCCTCAGGCCCAAGGGCCTCTCTTTTCCCTGATGGCCAATGAGGCCATCCTCTGCCACATATGTGGTCTGAACCATGGGTCCATAGATGTGTATTCTTTGGTTGGTGGTCCAAACTCCAGGATGCCCGGGGGGGGGGCGTGTCAGGCCCATTGACGCTGTTGCTCCCTCCTTGGGGCTGCAAACTCCCTCAGCTCCTTCAGACCTTTCTCCAACTCCTCCATCTGGGACCTCACTCTCAGTCCAGTGGTTACTGTAAAGTGAAACTTGGGCATTCTGAAATTTTGGGCTAATATACTTAATGGGTAAAGAACAATTATTCAGAGTTTAGTGAATTGGAAAGTTCTACTTTCTTTTAAGACTCAGTTGCGTCATGTGATATTTTAATGGAAACTATATTATGAGAGGATATTTTGCTGTGGCAGATACAGGAGAGAATGTTTTGCTGAGAACAGACATGTGGTGTTTTTTCCAGAAGCTGCCTGAAAAAAGGTCATGTGATATGTTGCTAGTGCAGATGCTTGAGAGAACATATGTTGTTTGGAAAGTGTATAAATATAACCCAACAGACAGTGGATGATGCTGTGTTAAAGTTAGTTTGCCTGGCCACTATTTGCTGGTCTTTGTTGAATGTTGCTGAAGCTAGTCTTCACTGACAATACCCTGGCATTGTTTCACCTTGCTTTCTTCACTGACCACCATTTGTCATGACTTCATACAGAGAAATTCATCAAAGAACTTCCTGTGATATTCCAGCAGCTTCTTACCTCCTCCACAGACTCAGACTGATAGGAGTTTCTTCTGGATAGAACTAACATTTGCAAGTGGATTCAGCTACCACTGCTGATTTGTGTGAACTAAACTGCTGGTATGCAGACCACAAAGATTGGAATCACCCCAAAGAACTATTTCTAAGCAGGTCCACTTCCTCCTTTGCTCAATTAACCTTGCCTTTCCACTACCTCTAGTGGTGAGAGGGCTAGAAGGGAGGTTAAAGCATTTAAGAACCCTTATTAAAGAAAGTTTTGAAAAATCTAAGCCTACAGCTGGCACACAACTTAGCTTAGGCATCATGAGTAACTCTGCTTCTAACATACTAGAAGAAAAGGTATGTTTAAGTAGGTTGGCAAAATAGCAGCTGATACCACTTGGTGGTCTACTGCCTTGCTCCCAGAGTTTTTTTTTTTTTTTTTTTTTTTTTTGGTTTTGGTTCATAGTTTTCATGTGCACTATTTTGAAGAAATTTAGGGCAAAAGCTGATATTTCTTTTATGTTAGAGAAGTTTGCAGAGTTAGCTATGCACTTAGAGAGTTTGCCAATAGAGTTAGAAGTGCTTGGAAAGCCAAAAGTGGCCAGTGGAAGGACAAAAACAGGGTTCAGGATTGGTGCTTGAGACCAGGAATTTATCACAGGATGAAAGCAGAACCCAAATTATAGTGGAATGTAAACTGTCAACCTGTTCTACTCCATTCAGTTTCTCTGTGAGGCAGCCAGAACACCTCAGTTAGACAAAGGGCCAGGAAGACCAGGAGGTAGAACAGACTCAAAGGATTCTGCCAAGAGGACAATCAAAGGATTTGCTTGGGGTTACACAGGCACCTCCAGCTTTTCCAGTGTTTGTGCAGCATATGACAGCTAATGATAGTGACTGTGAGCTGGCATCTGATAGAAATGCTAGATATAAAATATTTTAAAGAAGGTATATATTGCTCCATTTATTAAAGAAATGTTAAATAATGGGGCTGTGCAACATAAGGTTCTTCAACAAGATTGGAAGGACTTGGTGTCATCTGTAGTAGAAGTTGGACAAAAATGACAGAGGTTGTTGTGGTAGAGGCATGAAGCCCAAAAACAGAAAAAACAAAATTTAAAGAGAGGGATAAATGTTACTAAAGACCAGCTGCTTGGTGAAGAGTGCTATGTTGAATTACAAGAAAAATTTTGATTTGATTATGGCATAATTGAGCAATGTCATGTTGCTGCTTTAAGAGCATGGGATATGATTAAGGAGCCTGGGGAAAATGCAAATTCACTACATTTAATAAGATAATACAGGGTTCTGGAGAGGCCTTTACACAATTCTTAAAGAGGTTGGATTTCACTGTAAATAGAGCCATGTCAGACTCTAAAACCAGAGAGTCATTGATAGAAATATTGGCATTTTAAAATGCAAATACTGAGTATAAGAGAGCTATCAGACCATTGAAAGCACTAGGAGCCCCAGTAGATGAGTGGATAAGGGAGAAAACTGGTATTGGTTCACAGGAGAATAATACCAACATTATAGGGCAAATCATAGCTAGAAATTTAAGAAATGAAAGTGCCTGATGCTTTAACTGTGGTGAATTAGGTCATTTCTGAAGAAATTGTAGGACTAGAAAATTCAGAGCTCAAAATAGAAGGTACATTGAGTCTAGAGAATATGATATTCATAGAGGAGAACGAGAAAGTTCTGGTTGCTATGATCCACAAATACTTCCAAGGTATTGTAGCTGGTGTGGAAAGGACAAACATTGGTCTAATGATTGGTGGTTCAAGAAAGACATATGAAGTAACCTTCTGGCATCTGAAAATGCCAGCTCAAGGCCCCACAATAAACACAATATAATCCATCTTCTTTTGGTTAGCCCGGCAGTTCAAAGCATGTAAGAAAATCATAGCTGAGTATTTCTGATCTTATACATGTTACAGAAGGACATGCAGCTTTGGAGATGGCCAGAGATGCCCTTCTTACATTATTCCCAAAAGTTGAATGTTACAAATTAACCACTAGTGTTTTAGTCTTTTACCCTCAGGGATGGTAAGAATAAACTTGTGAAGAAGTGGATTAACTTTTCAAAGATGTATTGTGCACCCAGGTATGGTACATGGGGATAGCAAAGAAGAAATAAAATTTTTGGCATATTTGAAAAAGGAGATGCAAATTGATGCAGGGGATAGAGTTATTCAACTACTATTTGCTTAAATCAAGGGCAAGGCTGCTCCAGTAGATGGATAGGGACTTTTAGGAGGACTGGAAAACACGTGTTCTGGCAAACAATTGTAAATGATGAGAGACCCAAATTAATGGAACAAATGAATGGTGTTGACACAGGTTTGGTAGATTCAAAACCTGATGCTAGTATACTTTATCAAAAGTCTTGGAGTCCAGATTGACCACTTCAAAAAGTTTATGTGTAATTTATAGGAATTGGTAAATTATCATGAATAAAACAAAGTGTCCAATGGATTACCTGTGTGTGATCAGAAGGAAAAACGGAGAAGTTGTCACATTATGTATCTCAGACTCTAAGATAACAATTGACAAATTGGTCCTCATGCAACTGAAAACTTTCTGTAAAGAAAAGGAAGCAGATATAGTCAATAGGACAAAATGGCAACCTACAGATTGGGAAAAGATCTTTACTAACCCCTTATCTGAAAAAGGGCTAATATCCAAAATATATAAAGAACTCAAAAAAGTAAACAATGCAATTATCTAAATTATTAAAAGGGGCACAAAGCTAAACAGAGAATTCCCAACAGAAGAGTCTTTAATGCCTGGGAAGCATGTAAAGAAATGTACAACATCCTTATTCATCTGTGAAATGCAAATCAAAATGATCTTAAGAATATACCATAAACCAATCAGAATGGCTAAGATCAAAAACTCAAGCGACAACTCACGGTGTGTATGATGTGGAGACAAAGGAACATTCCTCTATTGCTGGTGGTATAACAAATTGGTACAACCACTCTGGAAATTAATCTGGCAGTTCTTCAGAAAATTGGAAATAGTCTACCTGAAGAACCAGCTATACCACTCCTTGGAATACATATAGCCAAAAGATGCTCTACCATACACAAGGACATGTGTTCCATTATGTTCATAGCAGCCTTTTTTATAATAGCTAGATGATGGAAAAAGCCCAGATATCCCTCAACTGAAGAATGGATACAGAAAAGGTGGTTTGTTTATACAATGGAATACTATTCAGCTATTAAAAATAAGGACATCATGAATTTTGCAGGCAAATGGATAGAACTTAAAAAATATCATCCTGAGTGAGGTAACTCAGACTCAAAAGGACATGCTCACTAAGTGAATATTACCCATACACAATACCCATGATACAACTCAGAGACCCTGTGAAGTTTAGCAAGAAGAAAGGTCCAATTAAGGCTGTTTCAATCACACTTAGAAAGAGAACAAAATAATCATGGGAGGCAGAGGGAGGGAGAAACCTGAAAGAGAGAGGAGGGGGAAAGTTGGACAGAATCAGATACTGGTCAGAGGGATGCAAGGGGAGGAAGGAGAGAATCCCAGAGGGCCAGAAGAATGAATGGAAGTGTGTAGATATGGGTTTGTAAGTGAGGAAACTTCTAGAAAGTCCCAGAGACCTGAGATATGAGAAGCTCCCAGTACTCAATGGGTATGACCTTTGAAGAAATGACCAACAATGCAGAGATAGAACCTGAAGAGACCACCTCTAGTAGATAGACAGTGCCCCCAGTGGAGAGATAAGGCCATCCGCATATTTTCAAAATGTTTGGCCCAGAATTGTTCCTCATTAAAGGAAATTAATGACAAAAATGCAGTAGAGACTGAAGGAAAGGCCCAGTGACCAGCCCAACTTGGGATCCATTCCATGGGTGGGCACCAAACCCTGACACTATTATTGGTACCATGCTGTGCTTGCAGACAGGAGCCTAGCACGACTATCATTTGAGAGGCTCTACCAACAGCTGACTGAGACAGATGCAGATATTTAGAGTCAACCATTGGAATGAGGTCGGAGACACCTATGAAAGAGTTAGGGGAAGTATTGAAGGAGCTGAAGGAGACGGCAACCCCATAGGGTATCAACTAACCTGGACCCCTGAAAGCCCAGAGTGATACAAACTCAAGGGCACACATGGGCTGGTCCATGGCTCCCCAGATATGTAGGAGAGAACTGCCTTGTCTGGCCTCAGTGGGGGAGTATGTGCCTATCCTGTAGAGACTCGAAGCCTCAGGTTGGGTGATGCTTGGGGGGTGTCAGGTGGGGATAAATGGGTGCATGAGGACCCTTTCAGAGGCAAATGAGAGAGGAAGTGAAGTAAAGAACTATGGGATGGGGGACCAGGGAGAGGGCCAATATTTGAAATGTAAGTAAATAAAATAATTTGTAAAAAATTCATAGAAGGTGATGTCTATAAATGTACAAGATACATTCAAACCACCAAATAGATTGGATCAAAATAGAAAGTCACCTTGCCACATAATAAAAATACTAAACATGCAGAACATAGAATATTAAGAGCTACAAAGGAAAAAATCTGAAGTAACGTATAAAGGCAGACATAGTATAATTACGCCTGACTTCTCAATGGAGACTCTGAAGGTCAGAAGGACTTGGACAGAAGCAATGCAGATTCTAAGAGAACACAGATGTCAACCAATGCTAACTACTATATCCAGCAAAATTTAAATCACAAAGATGGAGAAAATAAAATGTTCCATAATAAAGTCAATTTTAACAATATCTATATACAAACCACATCCTACAGAAGGTAGAGGAAAAATTCCAAACCAAGCAAAATAACTATGCAAAGAAAAACACCGTTATCAATAAACTCATATTAGCAAAACCAAAAGAAGGAAATATACACTCAGAAACACTCACTCACAGATACACACACATACAATCACCACCATCACCACCAACAATAGCACACACACACACACACACACACACACACACACACACACACACACACATACACATACACACATATGTATGCCAGTTAATTTTAAAATGCCTTAGCTAAATCAAAGGCTTGGCATTGCTAAACCTTACCCTGCTATCCTAGGCCCAATTGTGGAAGTGGCCAGTGTCCACCCATCTAAATTTTCACATTACTGGTTGACTTTCTCTTTTGCAGCTCCTATGTCCCTTCCTTCTCCCTTGAGTCATGGAGACTCTCTGTCTCCATTTTTCAGTTCCTAGCCAGTGCAAATCTAAATGTCTCACCCCCATCCCTTTGCCCAACCATTGTCTGCTGGTGTCTTTATTGATGGACCAAAAACCAATTGGGGACAAGGAACTTAAGCAATTGGATACACAAATTTCCAATTAAATCAAAGCATTAGAAACAATCCCCAACAAGGAATTATCTCATTAGTGTTTATCAGTGACATGTGTTTATTCACTATTTAGTAATATGGAGTGAAGCAGACACAATAATAATACTGAATAATCAAAACTATTTCCTAGCTTAGTGTCACAAAGTCAACATAGACACAGTTATTTCTTGCATCATTATATGTTGACTCAGCAGACATTGGCACACTTGGAAATGGAGTATTCAGAGTTCTTCATTATGGAGGGAGAAGTAGGATGGTAATGTGGCCTGTACACCTGCAGTCAAGTAAAAGCCCAGAACGACAATGCTGGGCATTGATGTTTTCTTTCTCCTTGCTCATCTGCCAATGTGGGGTATATGAGATGTACATATCCTGAGGGAAATCTACACTCTGCACTGTGGCAGCCCCTGAAGTGACAGACAGCATGGTACTGCCCACAGTTGACTGGTGCTCCTGAATTTGGGAGTCAGAGTTCACATAGTAGATTTCTGTGCTGATTGTCCTACATATATTCCACATTTCCACATATTATTTTATGTGTGTGCTTAGGTTTGTTTGTTTTTGCTTTTTTATATGGTTTGGGTTTTTGGTTTTGTTTTGTTTTATTTTGTTGTTGCTTTTTTTTAAAAATGGAGTCTTCTCTCCTATAATACACCCTGTTGGGAGCCGCCACCCCCCAGATGCTGAGATCTCTATAGGTCATGAGAAAATGAAGCCAAGAAGAACAGGAAAATATTATGACTACTCCAAAGCTGAATATGAAACCACAAAGATCAAGGATACCCTGTTGTCGTAAAAGTACAACTGAGTCACTGTGATTGAATATGAAACCACAAAGATCAAGGACACCCTGTT
>CM052711.1:74145342-74161425 GCA_028551405.1 Uromys caudimaculatus | reverse complement strand
GAAGGTGGAAAGATCTGCCATGCTCATGGATTGAAAGGATTAATATAGTAAAAATGGCCATCCTGCCAAAAGCAATCTACAAATTCAATGCAATCCCCATCAAAATTCCAACTCAATTCTTCATAGACTTAGAAAGAGCAATTCTCAAATTCATTTGGAACAACAAAAAACCCAGGATAGCAAAAGCTATCCTTAACAACAAAAGAACTTCTGGGGGAATCAGCATCCCCAATCTCAAGCTGTACTTCAGAGCAGTAGTGATAAAAACTGCATGGTATTGATACAGTGACAGACAGGTAGATCAATGGAATAGAATTGAGGACCCAGAAATGAACCCACACACATATGGTCACTTGATTTTCGACAAAGGAGCTAAAACCACCCAGTGGGAAAAAGACAGCATCTTCAACAAATGGTGCTTGTTCAACTGACGGTCTACATGTAGAAGAACGCAAATTGATCCATTCTTATCTCCTTGTACAAAGCTCAAGTCCAAGTGGATCAAGGACCTCCACCTAAAACCAGTTATACTGAACCTAATAGAAGAGAAAGTGGGGGAAACTCTTGAACACCTGGGTACGGGGGAAAAGTTCCTGAACAGAACACCAGGGTCTTATGCTCTAAGATCAAGAATAGACAAATGGGACCTCATGAAAGTGCAAAGCTTCTGTAAGGCAAAGGACACTGTCAATAGGACAAAACGGCAACCCACTTCTCTTCTATTAGATACACTTGGACTTGAGCTTTGTACAGGGAGATAGGAATGGATCAATTTGCATTCTTCTATATGTAGACCAACAATTGAGCCAGCACCATTTGTTGAAAATGCTGTCCTTTTTCCACTGGATGGTTTTAGCTCCTTTGTCAAAGACCAAGTGACTGTAGGTGTGTGGGTTCATTTCTGGGTCTTCAATTCTATTCTGTTGATCTACCTGCCTGTGACTGTACCAATACCATGCAGTTTTTTCACTAAAGCTCTGTAGTACAACTTGTGGTCAGGAATGCTGATTCCCCCAGAAGTACTTTTATTGTTGAGAAGAGTTTTTTGCTATACTTGGATTTTTGTTATTCCAAATGGATTTGAGAATAGCTCTTTCTAAGTCTATGAAGAATGAGTTGGAATTATGATGGGGATTGCACTGAATCTGTAGATTGCTTTTGGCAGGATGGCCAATTTTACTATATTAATCCTGCCAATCCATGAGCATAGGAGGTCTTTCCATCTTCTGAGGTCTTCTTCAATTTCTTTCTTCAGAGATTTGAAGTTCTTGTCATACAGATCTTTCACTTGTTTGGTTAGAGTCACACCAATATACTTTATATTGTTTGTGACTATTGAGAAGGGTGTGATTTCCCTAATTTCTTTCTCAGCCTGTTTATGCTTTGAGTATAGGAAGGCTACTGATTTGTTTGAGTTAATTTTATATCCAGCCACTTTGCTGAAGTTGTTCATCAGCTGTAGCAGTTCTCTGGTGGAGTTTTTGGGTCACTTAAGCATATGATCATATAATCTGCAAATAGTGATATTTTGATTTATTTTTTCCAATTTCTTTGATCTCCTTTTGTTGTCTAATTCCTCTAGCTAGAACTTCACGTACTATATTGAATAGATAGGTAGAGAGTGGACAGCCTCTCTAGTTCTTGATTTTAGTGGGAATGCTTCAAGTTTATCTCCATTTAGTTTGATGTTGGTTTGCTGTACATTGGTTTTACTATGTTTAGGTATGGGCTTTGAAGTCCTGATCTTTCCAAGACTTTTATCATGACAGGATGTTGAATTTTGTCAAATGCTTTTTCAGCATCTAATGAAATGACCATTTTTTTTTCCTTTGAGTTTGTTTATGTAGTGAATTACATTGATGGATTTCTGGGTATTGAACCACCCCTGCATCTCTGAGATGATGCCTACTTGATTGTGATGAATGATCGTTTTGGGGTGTTCTTGGATTAGGTTTTTGAGAATTTTATTGAGTATTTTTGCATCGATATTCATAAGGGAAATTGGTCTAAAGTTTTCTTTCTTTGTTGGGTCTTTGTGAGGTTTTTGTATCAGTGTAACTGTGGCCTCATAGAATGAATTAGGTAGTATTCCTTCTGTTTCCATTTTGTGGAATACTTTAAAGAGTATTGGTATTAGGTCTTCTTTGAAGGTCCAATAGAATTCTGCACTAAACCCATCTGGTCCAGGGCTTTTTTTTATGTGGGAAACTTTTAATGACTGCTTTTATTTCTTTAGTGGTTCTGGGACTGTTTAGATGGTTTATGTGATCCTGACTTGACATTCATATTTGGTATCTTTCTAGAAAATTTTCCATTTCATCCAGATTTTCCAATTTTGTTGAATATAGGCTTTTGTAGTAGGATCTAATGACTTTTTACTTTGCTCAGATTATCTTGTTATATCTCCCTTCTCATTTCTGATTCTGTTAATTTGGATACTGTGTCTGTGCCCTATGGTTTGTCCGCCTGAGGGTTTGTCTATCTTGTTGATTTTGTCAAAGAACCAGCTCCTGGTTTTGGTGATTCTTTGTATAATTCTTTTTGTTCCTACTTGGTTGATTTCAGTCTTTAGTTTGATTATTTCCTGCCTTCTACTCCTATTGGGTTTATTAGCTTCTTTTTCTTCTAGAGCTTTCAGGTGTGCTGTTAAGCTACTAGTGTACGCTCTCTCCAGTTTCTTTTGGAAGCACTCAGAGCTATGAGTTTTCATTGTGTCCCATATGTTTGCTTATGTTGTACTTTCATTTTCATTAAATTCTAGGAAGTCTTTAACTTCTTTCTTTATTTCTTTCTTAACCAAGTTATCATCGAGTAGAGTGTTGTTCAGCTTCCATGTGTATGTGGGCTTTCTGCTGTTTTGCGTTAGGAGCTTTTTGCATTTTGCATTTTCTTTGACTGTTGTGTCAATGTTTTCTATGGTATCTCTTGCACCTGAGATTCTCTCTTCTATCTCTTGGATTCTGTTGGGGATGCTTGCATTTATGGCTCCTGATCTCTTTACTAGGGTTTCTATCTCCAGGGTTGTCTCCCTTTGTGATTTCTTTATTGTTTCTATTTCCACTTTTAGATCCTGGATGGTTTTGTTCATTTCCTTCTCCTGTTTGAGTATGTTTTCATATATTTCCTCTTTAAGGGCTCCTAGCTGTTTACCTGTGTTCTCTTGTATTTCCTTAGGGGGATTATTTCTTTCTTTCTTTAAGACTTCTAACATCATCATGAGAAGTGATTTTCAATCTGAGTCTTCTTTTTCTGGTGTGTTGGGGTTTCCAGGGCTCACTGTTGTGGGAGAACTGGTTCTGATGATGCCAAGTTGCCTTGATTTCTGTTCCTTATGTTCTTGCCCTTGCCTTTTGCCATCTCATTCTCTCTCGTGTTAGCTGGTGTTGCTCTCTCTGACTGTACCTTGTCCCCCTGCAAGCCTCTGTGTCAGTACTCCTTGGAGACCAGCTCTCTCTGAGAAGAATTTGGGTTTGGAGAGCTGTGGTACAGGATCAGCTTTGGGGTGCAGGCAGAAACCAGAAGGATCCTGTCCCCAGATGTTCTTTGGTTCCTGTGTCCTGATGGCTCTGCGAGGGTCACTCTTGATAGAGAAATTTGAACAGAGTGGTTGTCTTCCTGTGCTCAAAGGTGCATCAGCGCTCCTAGGAAACCAACTCTCTCCTAACATTGAGTATGGAGCCCTGTGTCACAGGATCAGCTCTCCTGTCTCAGAAGGAAACCGGAAGGCCACTCCTAAGTCCCTGTGTCCTAAGGATTCTGTGTGGGTCTCTCTGAGTAGAGGTACTGGTCTTACCCCCATCACTGGCTTGTCCACACTCCTGGGAGTGTAGCTTTTTCCCTGTGCTATTTGGGTATGAAGCTGAGTGGCACAGACCACAGGCATAAAATGGAAGGCTACTGTCCTAGGGTGTTCCTTGGTCCCTGTGTTCCGAAGATTCTGGGTGGGTCCTGTTGATCAGTGGTGCTCATCTTACCTCCACTCACGGGCTTGTCCACACTGTTGGGATGCTAGCTTTCTCCTGGCCCTATTTGTTTATGGAGCTCTGTGGCATAGACTGAGGTCCCCGGCTGCAGAAGGATACTTGAAGATTCCTCAGAATAGCAGTTTTAAGTGATCTCCAGGAGAATTATTAACTCTAGCTGTGTGTCCCAACAAATAATCCATAAGAGATATTTTTATCACAATATATTGCCACATTTTATATTTACTTTTCAATTAAAAAAACAACAGGTTCTCTTTTTGAAATTGATGCTTATTATTTATATAAGTACAGATGGCCAGGAATCCCTAGTTCTCCTGTCTATGCTTCCCCAATGGCTAGAACTTTACATGCATACCACCATGTCCAGGTCTTTTTGTGGGTCCAGGGAATTTGAATTCTGGTACTCATATTTGCGTAGCATGTACTTTACTAACAGAGCCACTTTCCCAGTCCCTGATTTGAATATTCTTCTCCATAAATGAATTATAATTGTAGAATAGATATATTTAATTTACTATCTTTCTGGTAATAACTCTTCTTAAAATGTGCAGCAAATACATAGTAGATCACTGTCATAAACATTATATAGAATGCCTTTAAGAAAATTTTGCCTGTGGCCCACAAATCTTAAAGTAAGAAACTTCCTGAGGATGACTTGAGATTTCATCTGGAACTGCTTTTCAAACAGAAAGCCAAATAATGCTGAATTGAAGAATCCAGTTCATAGAGTTAATTTTCCTTTTAAAATCCAGTTATCCAATATCCTGTGCTGTATGAATATCTGCGTACTTAGGTTATAGGTTCTTAGCCCAAGATGAAGAGCTAGAAGCAAGTGATGGTGAGGGAGAGAGGAAGAATCAATCTTGTCCAGAAATAGCCACTTAATGGCTTATCTAATTCCTAGCAGTGTGTGTGTGTGTGTGTGTGTGTGTGTCTGTGTGTGTCTGTGTGTGTCTGTGTGTGTCTGTGTATGAGTGTGTGTGTTAAAAATACTAAATGTACTCAGCAGATTGTATGTACAGAGCTATATACACATATATGTGTTGTGACAATAAAAATTACAGAATAAGATGCAAAGATTTTGAGGAGGGGAGAACATGGACAGAGTTGGAGGAAGGACAGCAAGAGAGGGAAATATACAAATACAGTATTCTTACATGAAATCTACAAAAGCTATATTAACTTTAAAAATCATTCTTATGACTGAGATATGTTTGTTGGGGACAAGCTATGGTTTCATGTCCTCTATTTCCTCCCTCTCAGGGTGGCAAATAATGATTGTACACCAGGGTGGAAGGATGAAGTTGAATCTGGAATGAGTGGGGTCTGCAGGATACCAGTGCAGCTGTGAGTGAATGCCTTCTCTGAGGATTTTAATGAAATGGCTCACTTAGATGATCTTAGCTTGTATGCATATATTTTTTTTAGAGTGTATTACACACAGATACGATATTTAATATGAACCAGGGCTATAGAACCTTGCAGAGTGTGAAAGGGTTCTTCTTAGGGTAAAGTTTCATTGGTTGAAATTTAAAGTACTATGAGCACCTCTTTTGTAACGAAAAGCATTCCAGGAATTCCAGGTACTTTCTGGGTGGGTTCTTATTGGGAAAGTGGAAGTTGAACTTAGAGGTTTGTCAAGGGCTATATGGTCTGGCTCAGGAAAAGGATGTGAGGATGGCAGGCTTCACAGACAAAGTCAGAGAAGGGAAATCACTGCTGGTAAAGGAAATCCTCCATTTTGCTCAGAGGAACTATCTGGACACAGTAGACTAGGACTTTAATTAGCAGGATTTCCTCACATATGTCAAATTAAATGAAAATAGATATAAAACTACTACCAATAGTTTACTTTAAACACTAAAGAAAATATAGACTAAAATCAGATGCTAGATACATAACAAGAAGAGAAACACCTTAGTGGAATCTTTTATGAGCCCCTTTTAAAAAATTAAACTTCAGACTAGGCACAACCGAAGTGGCGTAAAGGATTAAATGATCATATCCATTTGGGCTTCTCAGTTGCCTAGCTCTGAGCTAGTTCTGTAACCTTTCCCTTCCTTTTTTTCTTATGACAATATGTCACTGTGTGTACCAGGGAAGCCTTATATTTGTAATCTTCCTGTGTAGGCTTAGATTTTTCAAAACATACATTAATAATAGTTCTTAAACACTTCAACCTTCCTTGGTAGCCCACCAACTACCAAAGTCAGTGGAAAGGCAAGGTTAATAGGGCAAAGGGGGTATGGACCTGTTTAGAAATGGTTCTTTGGGGTAATTCTAATCTGCCTTTTCAGCAGTCCAGTCCTCTACCCAAACACAAACAGGAAAAAGCAGCTGCAGTCCAGTGCACTCAGCAATCACCACTCACAAATCAGCAATGGCAGCTGCATCCGGAAGAAACTGTGAGAGTCCATTCATCAGCATGAGTCTGTGGAAGTTAAAAAAAAAATCTGCTGGAATAAAACAACAAGTTCTTTTGTAAGTAACTCTCTAAGAAGTCACAAGTGAAGAGGAGCAACACAACAAAAGGTGAACCAAAGCCAGAGCCTCCTCTCACTGTCTGTTATATTCTTTCTAAACACCACACAAATCCCATGTTGCTGCAAAAAAACATCCTCTAACCTCTGTCTGTTTCAGCAAAACATACTTTCACATGTCTGACCCAGCAAAACATCATATGACATAAATGAGTTACCAAAGAAACCAGAAATGTCAAACTCATTCCTGTGTCTGTAAATACTGGGTTTGTGAATATGCCGTACCACACCTGGCTTTCAGGTAACTCTTATCTATAATTTCTCAATACATCCATTAAAGTCTTAAATATTTATTCAGTACCTGTCCTTACAGAAAGAATAGCTTTTCCTGTAAAAGATAATTACTCAGGTATTTCCCTGAAGAGATGCTTATTTCCCCTTCCTTAGTAAACAAAATGATAGCTGTCCACATTGTTTATTTTCATTTTCTAAAAATACTTTTAGTGTCAATAAGTCAGTTCAGTGAGCACAAGGAGTATGAGTTCTATCGTCAGGGTTGACTTGGTAGAAGGAGAGAATCAACTCCACAAAGTGGTTCCTTGATTGCTTCATGATATATAAGCCAAGTGCACACATGTAAACACAGTAATAATGCCAATAACAACAATAACAGCAGCAATAATAATAATAATAATAATAACAATAATAAAAATTGTAATAAATACTTTAGATTTATAAGGAACCTTCTAATTGCACATGTATTGTAGCATCTTCCCCATACAAAATTCAACATACTCATAATTTTGAAAAATATTATAGTTTTTAATATTTCACTGAATTTTTTGCTGTACTTATCTTTTCATTATATATTTTTCATGTGTGAGTTAGAAAATAACTCAAATTAGCTTGGGGAATATAATGTTTACACTCTGCCACTTCTTCAGTTCCAAAAGTAAAAAAAAAAAGTATATAACACAATAATAATACAAAATTATTAATGCTTCTAAATGTCTAAAGAAAACAAATAAATTACTATTAATTCAATGTAATTCCTCCATAATTTAAGCTATAAACTTGGCAATAATGGGAATATATGAATCATGAAGTACTGAATTTATCATGTAAGTTAAGATAAGGTGATACAAACAGTTAAGAAAATTATATTGATCTGTGGCAGGAGACCTCTGCCTGGGCCACCAGAGCGCCATAGCCAAATAGCACCAGGAGAAAGCTACCCTACCAGGAGTGTGGAAAAGCCATGAGTGGGGTAAGACTAGCACCACTGCTCAGCCGGATCCACCTGGAATCCTCGGGACACAGGGACTGAGGAAAAGCCTGGGACAGGAGCCTTCCTGGTTCCATCTCTGGCTGGGGACCTCAGTCTGTGCCACAGGGCTCCATAGCCAAATACTGCCCGGAAAAGGTTAGAGTCTGAGGAGTGTGGACAAGCCTGTCTGCTCAGAGGGACTCACCTGGAATCCCAGTACACAGTGACTGAAGAGTGGTCTTCTGGTTTCTTTCGACAGCTGGGAAGTTGATCTTGTGACACAGGGCTCCATACTCAAATAGTGCCATGAGAGAACTGGTATCCCAAGAGTGTCAACACACCTTTGAACACAGGCAAGACCACCACTTATATTCAAATTCCCTGGATCAAGAGGGACCATTGCAGAGCCATCAGGACACAGGAACCAAGGAACAGCTAGAAACAAGATCCTTCTGGTTTCTGTCTGTACCGCAGAGCTGATCCTGTGCTACAGCTCTCCAAACCCACATTCCTCTCAGAGAGAGATAGTCTTCAAGGAGTATTGACACAGAGGCTTGCAGAAGGGACAAGCCACAGCCAGAGAGAGTAATACCAGCCAACACCAGAGTTAACCAGATGGCAAGGCAAGGGCAAGAACATAAGGAACAGAAACCAAGGCTACATGGCATCATCAGAACCCAGCTCCCCCACGACAGCAAGCCCTGGATACACCAATATAGCAGAAAAGCAAGACTCAGATTTAAAATCATTTCTCATGATGATGATAGAAGACTTTAAGAAAGAAAGAAATAACTCCCTTAAAGAAATACAAGAGAACACAAGTAAACAACTAGAAGCCCTTAAAGAGAAAACACACACACAAAAAAAAAAAATTAAAGAATTACAGGAAAACACAATAAAACAGATGAAGGGTATGAACAAAACAATCCAGGAATTAAAATAAAATAGAAACAATAAAGAAATCACAACGGGAGGCAATGCTGGAGTTAGAAAACCTAGGAAAGAGATCAGGAGTCATTGATGAAAGCATCACCAACAGAATACAAGAGATAGAAGAGAGAATCACAGGTGCAGAAGATATCATAGAAAACATTGTCACAACAGTCAAAGAAAATGCAAAATGCAAAACACACTTGACCCAAAACATCCAAGAAATCCAGGATACAATGAGAAGACAGAACCTAAGGATAATAGGTATAAAAGAGAGTGAAGATTCCCAACTTAGAGGACCAGTAAATATCTTCAACAAAATTATAGAAGAAAACTTCCCTAACCTAAAGAAAGTGATGAACATAAATATACAAGAAGCCAACCAAACTCCAAATAGATTGGACCAGAAAAGAAATTCCTCCAGTCACATAATAGTCAAAACACCAAATAAACAAAACTAGGAAAGAATATTAAAAGCAATAAGGAAAAAAGGTCAAGAAACATATAAAGGCAGACCTATCAGAATTACACCGGACTTCTCACCAGAGACTATGAAAGCTAGAAGATCCTAGGCAGAACTCCTGCAGACCCTAAGAGAACACAAATGCCAGCCCAGGCTGCTAGACCCAGCAAAACTCTCAATGACCATCAATGGTGAAGCCAAAACATTCTATGACAAAACCAAATTTAACAATATGTTTCCACAAACCCAGCCCTACAAAGGATAATAGATGGAAAACTTCAACTCAAGGAGGGAAAAAAACACCATAGAAAAAACAAGTAATATTTCAAAAAACTCAAAAGAAGATAGCCAAACAAACATAAAAATAAGATCAAAAATAACAGCAACCAATAATCACTATTCCTTAATATCTCTTAATATCAATGGACTCAATTCCCCAATAAAAAGACATAGACTGACAAACTCGATCCATAAAGAGGACCCAGCATTTTGCTGCATTCAAGAAATGCACATTCGTGATAAAAACAAACACTACCTCAGAGTAAAGGGCTAGAAAACAATTTTCCAGGCAAATGGTCCCATGAAACAGGCTAGAGTAGCTGTTCTAATATCAGATAAAATCGACATTCACTAAAAAGTCATAAAAAAAAGGTAAGGAAGGACACTTAATACTCATCAAAGGAAAAATCTGCCAATAAGAACTCTCATTTCTGAACATCTATGCTCCAAATGCAAAGTCACCCACATTCACAAAAGAAACTTTATTAAAGCTCAAAGCACACATTGCACCTCACACAATAATAGTGGGAGACTTCCACACCCCATTCTCATCAATGGACAGATCTTGGAAACACAAACTAAACAGAGACACAGTGAAACTAACAGAAGTTATGGAACAAATGGTTTTAACAGATATCTATAAAACATTTCATCCCAAATAAAAAGAATATACTTTCTTCTCAGCATCTCATGGTACCTTCTCCAAAATTGACCATATAATCGGTCACAAAACAAACCTCAACAGATATAAGAAGATTGAAATAATCCCATGCCTCCTATCAGATCACTACAGATTAAGGCTGGTCTTCAATGACAAAAACAACAACAGAAAGCCCATGTACACATGGAAGCTAAACAATGCTCTACTCAGTGATAACTTGGTCAAGGAAGAAATAAAAAAAGAAATTAAAGACTTCCTTGAATTTATTGAAAATGAAAGTACAACATACCCAAACTTATAGGACACAAGGAAAGCAGTGTTAAGAGGAAAACTCATAGATTTGAGGGCCTCCAAAAAGAAACTGGAGAGAGGATACATTAGCAGCTTCACAGCACACCTGAAAGCTCTAGGACAAAAAGAAGCTTATAAACTAAAGAGTAGTAGAAGGCAGGAAATAATCACACTCGGGGCTGAAATCAACCACACAGAAACAAATACAACTACACAAAGAATCAACAAAACCAGGAGCTGGTACTTTGAGAAAATCAACAAGATAGATAAACCCTTAACCAGACTAACCAGAGGGCACAGAGACAGTATCCAAAATAATGAAATTAGAAATGAAAAGGGTAATTCTAAGGTAATACAAAAAAAATCATCAGATCATACTACAAAAGCCTATAGTAAGCAAAACTGGAAAATCTGAATGAAATACACAATTTTGTAGACAGATATGAAATACCAAAGTTAAATCAGGATCAGTTACACCATCTAAACAGTCTCATAATGCCTAAAAAATAGAAGCAGTCATTAAAATTCTCTCACCTAAAAAAAGCCCTGGACAAGATGAGTTCAGTGCAGAATTCTAAAGGATCTTCAAAGAAGACCTAATGCCAATACTCTTCAATCTATTCCACAAAATAGAAACAGAAAGAAAACTACTAAAATCTTTCTATGAGGCCACAGTTACACTGATACCAAAACCTCACAAAGACCCAACAAAGAAAGAAAACTTCAGACCAATTTCCCTTATGAATATCCATGCAAAAATACTCAATAAAATTCTCAAAAACCGAATCCAAGAATACATCAAAATGAACATTCAGCATGATCAAGTAGGCTTCATCCCAGGGATTCAGGGTTGGTTCAATACCCAGAAATCCATCAATGTAATCCACTACATAAACAAACTCAAAGGAAAAAAAAAAACACATGGTCATTTCATTAGATGCTGAAAAAGCATTTGGCAAAATTCAATATCCCTTCATGATAAAAGTCTTGGAAAGATCAGGAATTCAGGGCCCATATCTAAGCATAGTAAAAGCTATATACAGCAAACCAGTAGCCAACATCAAACTAAATGTAGAGAAACTTGAAGCATTCTCACTAAAATCAGGGACTAAACCAGACTGACCTCTCTCTCCCTATCTATTCACTATAGTAACTGAAGTTCTATCTAGACCAATTAGACAAGAAAAAGGATGTTAAAGGGATACAAATTGGAAAGGAAGAAATCAAAATATTACTATTTGTAGATGATATGATTGTATAATTAAGTGACCCGAAAAACTCCACCAGATAACTGCTACAGCTATTAAACAACTTCAGCAAAGTGGCCAGATATAAAATTAACTCAAACAAATCAGTAGTCTTCCTATACTTGAAGGAAAATCAGTCTGAGAAAGAAATTTGGGAAATCACACCATTAACAATAGTCACAAACAGTATAAAGTATCTTGGTGTGACTCTAACCAAACAAGTGAAAGATCTGTATGAAAAGAACTTCAAGTCTTTGAAGAAAGAAATTGAAGAAGACCTCAGAAGATGGAAAGACCTCACATGCTCATGGATTGGAAGGATTAATATAGTAAAAATAGCTATCTTGCTGAAAGCAATCTACAGAGTCAATGCAATTCCCATCAAAATTCCAACTCAATTCTTAATAGACTTAGAAAAAGGAATTCTCAAATTCATTTGGAATAACAAAAAACCAGGAAAGCAAAAACTATTCTCAACATCAAAATAACTTCTGGGAGAATCAGCATCCCTGACCTCAAGCTGTACTACAGAGCAGTAGTGATTTAAAAACTGCATGGTATTGGTACAGTGACTGGCATGTAGATCAATGGAATAGAATTGAAGACCCAGAAATGAACCCACACGCCTATGGTCACTTGATTTTCGACAAAGGAGCTAAAACCATCCAGTTGAAAGACGACAGCATTTTCAACAAATGGTGCTGGTTCAACTGGTGGTCTAAGTGCAGAAGAATGCAAATTGATCCATTCCTATCTCTCTGTTCAAAACTCTAGTACAAGTGGATCAAGGACCTCCACATAAAACCAGATACACTGAATCTAATAGAAGAGAAAGTGGGGAAAAGTCTCAAACACATGGGTACAGGGGAAATGTTTCTGAACAAACTACCAATGGTTCATGCTCTAAGATCAAGAATCAACAAATGAGACCTCATGGAATTGCAAAGCTTCTGTAAGGCAAAGGATACTGTCAATAGGATAAAACAGCAACCAACAGATTGGATAAAGATCTTTACCAATCCTACATCCAATAGAGGGCTAATATCCAATATATACAAAGAATTCAAGAAGTTAGAATACAGAGAACCAAATAACCCTATTAAAAATGGGGAACAGAGCTAAACAGACAATTCTCAACTGAAGAAATTTGCAGGGCTGAGAAGCACCTAAAGAAATGTTCAATATCCTTAGTCATCAGGAAAATGCAAATCTAAACAACCCTGAGATTCTACCTTACACCAGTCAGAATGGGTAAGATCAAAAACTCAGGTGACAGCAGATGCTGGCGAGGATGTGGAGAAAGAGGAACACTCCTTCATTGCTGGTGGGAAAGCAAGCTGGTACAACCACTCTGGAAATCAGTTTCGCAGACCCACAGAAAAATGGACATAATACTTCCTGAGGACCCAGCTATACCACTCCTGGGCATATACCCAGAAGATGCTCCAACATGTAATAAAGACACATGCTCCACTATGTTCATACAGCCATATTTATAATAGCTAGAAGCTGGAAACAACCCAGATGTCCCTCAACAGAGGAATGGATACAGAAAATGTGGTACATTTACACAGTGGAATACTACTCAGCCATTAAAAACAATGACTTCATGAAATTTACAGGCAAATGGATGGAACTTGAAAATATCATCCTGAGTGAGGTAGCTCAGTCACAAAAGAACAAACAAGGTATGTTCTCACTGATAAGTGTATATTAGTCCAAAATTCAGAATACCCAAGTTTCACTACACAGTAACTGTTGCACTGAGTGTGAAGTCCCAGATGGAGGAGTTGGAGAGGGACTGAAGGAGCTGATGGAGTTTGCAGCCCCATGGAGGGAGCAACAGTGTCAAATGGCCTGACCCCCCCGGTGCTCCTGGAGACTGGACCACCAAGCAAAGAATACACCTGGAGGGACCCATGGTTCAGATCTCATATGGGGGAGAGGAGGGCCTTGTTGGCCATCAGGGGGAGGAGAAGCCCTTGGGCCTCAGGGTATTAGAGGACCCATATAGGGGAATGCCAAGCTGGGAAGATGGGAGTGGATGGGAGAATACTCTCATAGAGGCAGGGAGAGTGAGGAGGGAATAAGGGGTTTCCAAAGTGGAGGCCTGGAGAGGGGGAAACTTTTGAAATGTAAATAAAGTATCAAAACATAATTTTTTTTTAAAAAGTACTTCACAGGACATTATAAGAATGTATATTACATCGCAGTTGTCCCAGTCATAGAACTAACATCACCAAAGTAGCAAGAACCAAATAAGACCAAAAAATTATAAAGCCAATTCATGTATGAACATGAATGACAAAATAAAAGTAAAATGTTAATTTAATTTATACATATATCAAGAAACATGCAGAATGGCCACGGAGTGGCTTAACTCTGGGGGAAAAAAAAGTTCCTCCTTGGAACAACCAAAAGGATTTTTTCTGTCTTTTTAACAGACTAATATAGAGAAAACAGCTGATAGTGTATCAAAAATATAGCAATGTCAAGTGACCAATCATATGTTCATTATAATTTAAAAAGCTATTTTGGCAAGAAATACGAGAGAAATTTCTTAATTTGACAATGGGCTCTGTCAAACCCTACTGGAAAAATAGTATTTAATGATGAAACACCCAAGGACCCTACTAGAGCTGGGAACAACATGGAAGATAATTTCTGCTACTGCACAACATTACACCGGAAGTGTAATGATGCAACAAGTGAAAGAAGAAAAAAAGCATCGACTTGGGAATAAAAAGGCAATACTTCTACATGCATAAGACATGACGGAGTCATATAACTATCCAGAATAAGGCATAGATAAATAAGTAGGACTTTTAAAACCTTTATGTTGTTCCTGAATGCTCATCACTAAAAGGGACATCTAAATCACTCCCTTGCAGGTTCAGAAAACATCTCAGAGGAGAGGGTGGAAAGAATGTAAGAGCCAGAGAAATATCTGGAGTATTGTGGAGCTCTGTCTTCTGGAAATGAAATGGCAGTTGCTCTCATGAGCTCACAGCAGCTGTGATTACCAGCACAAGACTTGTACAAAATTGGGCCCTTCAGCATTTTATTACGGACTTCAGGTCCTATCTCTTCCTGAAGATTTATAGGTGGTCAACTATTTCTGAGGAAGGGGTCAACTCATGAGGCCCCATATTTTTCAGATGAGCTAATGGCTGCTTGGTGAAGGCATTTTCTCCAGTGATGTAGCTACTGGTTGTCCATGCTTTTCTAAATAACCCCTTATTCATATTCCTGTAAGCAATCCTAATTAAACTTTCTGGACCACCAATTAAAAAAGCACATGAGAGCAGAAGGGAGAGGAGTTGGGAAGAGAACAGGAATCAGTGGGAGCGAAAGGGGCACAAGAGAGATTAACAATGGATGAATATGATCAACATACATTATATATATGGATGAAAATGCTCCAGTGAAACCCATTATCATGTATAACTGACGTTAAAAGAGAAACTGAAAAGGCATCCCGTTGTTATTTCAATGATAATAATTTAAGGAATTGAAATAGGTAAAACAGGATAGCTTATGATACACAGTAAGCACTTTGTGAATGGTATGTCTCTGTAAAGCAAAGCCAAATTCCATATCTTTAACAATCATCTTGAGTCATGTTTATGAGAACTAAAAAGCATAGGAACAACCTCTTAAACTCACGCAAGTATTTCACTTTAATAAAGCTTCTCTTTCATAGGGCGCACATGCGCGCGCGCGTGCGCACACACACACACACACACACACACACACACACACACACACACCTTTTTAAGTTGATACTCACATATTCCCTGCATTTCTTTATTCTTCTTACCTTCCTCTCTTCTCATATCAATGTCTTAAAATGGATTTTAAAATGATATCTATGAAGTTTTTAGAATTTTACATCCTGAATTTTCACACAGATCTATTCTTTTATTTTAAAACATCTTTGAGAACAACTTTGTTCCTCCCTGCCCTCCTCTCCCCCTTCTCCTCCGTGCTCCATTCCCCCTTTAAATTGAGTGTGATAATTTTTCTACTGCCCAAAAGCAGGCTTTCTCATGACTCGATTTGGCTTTATATTCTTTTGGACATGGAACTACTTTGCAAATATCCTGCTCTGTGTGTTAACTACATGATTGTCAGCTACTGGGAAAAAAAAATAACAAGAATCCAGCTTCCATTTCTTGTGTAATTTCTCTACTGAACCCCGAAGATTGACTAAGACTGAATGGTGTAAGTTATGCTTCATGCAGGGGTGATTAATAAATATTTTAAAACTGTAAAAAAAATAAAGAAAATCATATTAGTGTCACATATTTAGTGAGGTCATGAGCTCTGTGGATGTTTGTTTGTTTGTTTGTTTGTTTGTTTGTTTTTTCCTCCTTTTTTATTTTTGATACTTTATATACATTTCCAATGTTTCCCCTTTTCTGAGTCTCCTCTTTGTATACCCCCAATCCCCTCCCCAACCCGCCTCTAGGAGGGAATTCC
>CM052711.1:74134090-74144842 GCA_028551405.1 Uromys caudimaculatus | reverse complement strand
TCTATGGCACAAAACAACTCACTTACATTTATTCACATACAATAACATATGTGCATGGAACACACGATACACATAGAGGAACTTGCACACGCACAAAGTAGTTTTTAAGTGATGAAAATTGATTTGGGTCCTTATTCTAGTTATCACATACCCCTTTCAAGTATCTGACATGTTTGCTCTTAAAGGAAGCTGAACAAAGGGAAAACTGATTTTTTAAAATTCATTTTTAAAGCAATTAATGTTTTCAAATTTACTAATATATGCATTTTTTTCAGTAACTCTTGTGTGATGACAGAGCTCTTATTTTCTTGTTTGTTTGTTTGTCTTAAGAGTTGGACAACAGCACAATTAATAGATTGACTCCTGTTTTGCACCCATCACTTAGCTAGATACTTTATGAAATGCATTAACAATATTTTAAAGAATAATCCCTTGACTGCTGAACAGAAATGCTTATCAGTATTTTCAAATGAGAGATAGGGTATCTGAACCTCAACGAAACAAAATGACTATACTAAATCAGAAATTACCATGGAACATAAAGGGTCTGAGCAGAACATTGAAGAATAATCATTGGTGTTTCACAAATAGAGGCTAAGAATGAAGTGGAAGATGGTCTTAGAATCCCGAGATATATCATTTTTTCATCTCTCTCCTCTTAGACTGGAAATTTGACAAGATATTTAGGAAAAGTCCACCGACCTCCAATAAACACTTAATATTTTATAATATCTTTGTATTTATTGCCTATTGATTAAAATCAAACACTTGTTGGGTCCCTTTGTTATTCTGAATGATAAATGTTTTTCATATGCTCACATATTTGGTTACTTGATTCTCTATTGTTAGCAATGTTTGAAGAGGTTATGGAGAAGTACAGCCTTGCTCACATAAGTACATTACTGGGGACCAGATTTAAGAGGTCAGATACTTGTTCCACTGGCAGTTATCACCCTCTGATATATGATTATAGTTAAAGATCACATCTTCGCGAATTGGGAATAGTTTTACCTCAAGCCTCAGCTTTACAACTCCTGGTAAGAAAAGCCAATGTCACTACTATCTATCATCACAAAGAAAGAAATGCATAATTAATTAACAAGTTAGGATCAAAGCATATGTTTTCATGAACAGCCATGAGGGAAGTTAGAGGGAAATCTTTGGCATATCAGAGCAGCTCAGGGGTTTCCTCTATCTGCTGTTTGTCTTATGCTTTGCTTGATCATCTGGGAGACTTTTTGGGGCTTCTGGATATGAGTGAGGATATTCTTAGAGAGATATGTCCATGTCTGAGGTTACATAAGACACTGGCAATATATAAGTATATTTGACCTGCAATGGTAGCAACATCTTGTGCTTCAACTTATTTTATTAAACAGATCAGAGGCTGTCAAAATAATTCAGCAAATAAATGTAGCTTCCATCAAGCCTTATCACCTGAGCTTGATACCTAGACCCCTGGGTAACCAAAAAACTAAACTCTTGAAATTTGCCTTCTAACATTCGTATGTGTGCTATGACATGTTAATGCTGCCCCCTCAATACTCACTCACACTTAAAAAGAACACAGTACTTAATAAATGTGGCTTAAAAATAAACAAACAGAACAGATTATAATGGGCCTGGGAGACAGGTTAGTGAGTAAAGTACTTGCTTCCTGAGCATAAGCATCTGCTTTTGAGCCCCATCATTCATATAAAAGACAAGTTTTGAGGTATATACATGTAATTTCAGCAACCAGGAAACAGACAGGCAAGTCTACTGGTTTATTGACCAGTGTAGCTGAGTAAGTGAAGGCCACGTTTCTGACAGAGCCTTCCTCAATAATTAATACAGAGGAATGACTGAGGAAAATGTTGACACGATGTTGATCTTGGCTCTCTACAAGGAAATATGCACACACACGCACACACACACACACACACACACACACACACACACACACACACACACTACCACAAACTCAAAAGTAGTAAAGTAAAATAAAATCATTAAAAATTAAAGTTATAAATTGTAATAAAACTATTGTAAGAATGTACTATTATTTTTGTTCAAGCAAACAATGACACAGTGCATTGACAGATTGTTGTGAGCTCTACATAGGATTAGAAAAGTAACTTGTCTCCACTCACATAATAAATAGGCAAGCCTTGCTTCCTAGGCCATCAACAAAGTTTAAATGCCCACGCTTCTCTCTACAAAGCTGAAAATGAGCATAAAATGTGGGAACTTTAAGGTTCTTCTGTGAATCATCTCACATCTCAGTAATTCTCATTAAAATCATTTTCCTGCTGATGCCCACCTTAAATTTCGTTCCATTAATTTCTTCCATTATTCCCAGTTAGGCCCCCATTTTATGTGAATAAGTGTGCACCACTCTTTAAAAATATATTCAGCAGATCATTTGAGAATATTTTATTATAATACTTGTGGAAGCACTGGCTTGCTTGGTTTAAGTAGCTAATTCATATGAATGTTCAAGGTCTGTTAATCATTTAAAAAATCTCTTCATTTTAGTATGTAAATTTTTAATTGTTAATTAAAATTTCAGTCATATATATCTTGGGAAATTGAAATTAAAGAGGCTCAATAAATATAAATGATGTGCTGTAAATGCTGCAATAGAATGAGGGTCATATATCATTGATCACTTTCAGGACTAATGGGTATGGACATGGGGATGGGTGAGAAGGTAAAAAATAAACAAAGGCAAATTTACTCATTTATAGTGAAATTGATAAGCATACAAACATTTTTATTGTTTCTTTATTTTAAAAATAACTATATCTTTATGATACTCATTCAGCTTCTCCCTCTCTCTCTCCCCCTTTCTCTCTCTCTCCCCCTTTCTCTCCCTCTCCTCCTTACCCTCCCCCTACTACCCTCCCTCAGTGGTTGTTTCAAGGGAATGTATATAAGACTCCCTTATATTGAGCTTTCTAACTCCTTCATAGCCAGAGACTCACATAAATTTCCTGTTAAGATGCTTGGAATGTCCACATGACAGGTGGTATATTTACCGTAATTACTCTTTGTCAGGATCATTCACTCTCTTGTATATGAGAACACTTTCTCTGTAAGACTTCTGTTGGGTTTGGGAAGATGGAAAGGAGAAAATTTTTAGGAAAGAAGCAAAGTTGTATTATCTTTCTGGAAAATAAACAGTCTTATCAACCCAAATTATAGTGCTCAGGGCTCTGAAATAGAGAGTTTACGGTCAAGAGATTTATTTTATTCTTATCTCATCTACTACATCACCCAGTACAGACACTGCATGGAGTCTGCCCTGGAACTCCAGGTAAGACATCTAGGTCCATTCCATTAACTGACAGCCTCCAGTCTGGTACCTGCATCTGTAGGTATTTCTCCAGAATTCTAGCTAGGTAACAGTAACCTATTCCTCTGCGTTTCTAACATTGAACACATGCTATCCTATACCCTGACTGTCACCATCACTGCTTGAATCTGACCATAACATAGCAAAAAGATTATCCATCAGGATCAGCTCAGCCTCCAGATAATGTAGGGATGTTTTGACAGGGGTAAAACTGGAAAACCACTACATAAATAGACTCAAGGACAGAAAAGCCATAGTTCTATCATTAGATGCAGAAAAAGGCTTTAATAAAATCCATCAACACTTCATGATATGGAAATTTACGATTGCAATACTTGAATCTTGGTCAAAACAAGAAGACAGATGAGGGAGAAAAGAAAACACAAGAGGAAAGAAAGAAGTCAGGTTCTTATTACTTGAAGATTAATAGACTTCTATACTGAAAAGACCCTAAAGATTTTACTAGAAAACTCCTATAGCTGACAAATACATTCAGCAAAGTATCAGGACATGACATTTATAGAGAAAAATCAGACAAACACGCCAAGAAAGAAATCGTTGAAACAAACCCATTCAAAATAAACTCCAAAGCCTCTTGGCATACATCTGACTTAAAAAGTGAAAAAAGTTGGTCAGGCAGTAGTGGTGCATGCCTTTAATCTCAGCACTGAGGAGGCAGAGGCAGGTGGACCTCTGTGAGTGTAAAGCCACCTTGGTCTTCAGAGAGACCTTGTCTTGAAAACAAACCAAACCAAACAAAAAGCCTCTCCCTAAAGTGAAAAAGTTGTATACGTAAAAAAATTAAGACATTTGATTAGATACCCGAAGACTGAAATACCTCTCATTCTTAGGCATTCATTCATACAATATTGTGAAAATGGTCATTCTATCAAATTCTACTTACATAATCAACATATATCTCTTTAGAATACGTCCTGATGATTAAAGTATTACAGTCATGAGTCTCCACTAAAATATTTTCTTAACATAGAACATTTTATTACTAAAAAGGAAAATTGAAATGGTAAGTTTGCTTAGTAATGTCTATAAAAATCTTTTCAAATATTATGTGTTCCTGGGTTAAGTATAGTATAGTAGATGGCACAGCATCACACTGGGATTCAGCCTTTTGCTCCAGATCCACTGAAGTGCTTTAGAACTTTGACCAAGATTCTTCACTTCTGAAAACTCCTACTTCCTCATCTGAATACTGTTGACACAAACCACATCTGCTTTCTATGGATACTCTGTCAACTGCACGTGTATCTTTGGATCCCCTCATCCAGAATGCAGGATGTTCCCAGGACAGACAGAACATTTCTTTGTCCACATCCTTAAGCAATCCTACATGGTTAGGCAAACGGTGGACTTTCCAGTCCTGAATTCAAAACTGCCACTGTGAGGGGCTGCAGAGATGCCTCATACTAAGCCGTTCTTCAGAGAAACACTCCATAGCACTCACACGGCACTTCTGACTATTGGTTACTCCTGTCCCAAGGGATCTTAAAGACTCCTCTGGCCTCCCCAAGAGGTGTGAACAGACATGCATAATGGCAAAACACCCATATACAGGAAATAAAGATAAAATTTATAAATTAACAACTACATACCATAGCTACTGCATCCACACAAAATATTAGGACATATGTGGCAACCTCCAGTTAAATAATACAGCATAGAAATATCATGCATAGATAATAGGAGCTTACAAAATAAATATGTGTTTGAAAGGGGTAAGGAGATGGCTAAGTGGGTAAAGTGCTTGGTAAACAAGCATTGGAGAACTGAGTTTGGATTGCCATATACCACACGACAAACAGATAGGGTAACATATACATGTAAGTCAAGTTTTGGAGATAGGGTAAATACTAGAGGTTCATGGGGGCTTATTGACCCTCCAGCCCAATTGAAACATCAGGTTCAGTAATATAAATCCTGTCTGTCTCATGCAATAATGTAGGGATTAATAGAACATGGTATCCAACTTCAACGTCTGGCCTCCAAGTGTGCGAATATGGACACACACAGGAACATACAAAAATAATCATAATTTCCAGAAGTTTTCCATTTAAATTAGGTAAACATTAGAAAATTTGTTAGTAAAATAATAAAAATTTAAATTTTTTCTCACATTTTAATGTATATTTTTAATTCACACACACACACACACACACACACACACACACACACACACACACAGTGAAGGCAATAAATATTCTGCTTCTTTTCCTATTAGTAAAAACATATAAAGCCAATCTTAGTAGGTAAGTACACACAAACAATGGAACAATCAGAAAATTTAAGCCTGGGATTCTTGTCCTGCAAAGAGATGACAACCATGTAAGATTAAAATCTCCTGGAGCTTCACCCTGTTTGTTTTCTCTTTGTTCCTGTAGAGGAAATCTGTGCGAGATTTCCAAAGGTTTACAGAGCCCTGACCTTTGTCTGTCATGTAAACACTCAATGAATTTACTGGATTCAGAGAAGGATGATGGAAAAGTGAACAGTCAGAGAGGCTGATGACTATTCCTGGACACAAGAGCTAATCAGATTTAAGAAGGTTTTAAATATTGCTTTCAAATTCTCAGTATTCAGATTGCATTGTGACTCTAATACAGTTTTTCATGTGGTAAGTCCCCAACCATAAAATCATTTCACTACTATTTCATAGCTAATTTTTCTAGTGTTATGAATTGTAATATAAATATCTGAGGTGAAGAATATTGACATGTGACTGTGAAAGAGTCATTCAATCCCCAGAGGGACTGCAACCCACAAGGTGAAACCCACTCCACTAATACATAGGCTTCAGTTTTGTTACCTTATTCTATGATATAACTTTGTAATACAAATTCTACCATGTGGCTCTTATGGAAAACTTCCATAATTCTTTGGACACATCTTGTCTTTGACATGAAAAGGGTCAATTTGAATATATCTTTCATTTGAATACTGACAGGAATTATTTTAGGACTTTAAAAAAACAAGTTTTATAATTGGGCTTATAGTATATGCCATTAGCAGTTTGATTGTTTATGTGTATGTCTGCATTTATGCATAAATTACATATAAAAATTAAATTCAGGTGATTCCCATTATAAGTGGAAGAATTTATAGGGCATGGGAATGAATTCATTCTCAAAGTTCTAATAGTTAGCAAGTGTACCTTCTTACTATCTGAGCTGTAGAAAAACTGCTTAAAATTCTGTCTTCATGTGGATCCAGCCCCAGTGGGGTGATCATCAACTGAGAATATCTTGGGCCCCAGACTCACTCCCAAAAGGGTCATAAGCAGATTGGTAAGTGGACCCATCCAAGGGACACTGTTGAGGTTGCCGGAAGGATGAGTGAATCTGTATGTAGTCCCAAGTGATACTATATGACATTGTCCCCTAAGTTATCCCTGATTGGTGAATAAAGATGCAGACAGTCTATAATTGCGTAGAAATGAGATAGGTGGGGCTTGGGGTTCCCAGGATCAGGGTCTGAGGAGAACCATGAGGAAAGGGAGAAGGAGGAGAGTTGGATGGGTTAGGTGAGTCATAAAAATATGGTCATGAGGGTTGGCCAATTGAAATTAAGAGCAACCCAGGCAGAACGTGGCAAATTATAATTTGGGGTTATTAATGGGGAAATAGATTCTAATAGCTTAGAAGCTAGATATTTTTCCAGCTCTAGTGCTGATTAATGGTTATCATCATAATAAAAGTTGTGTGTCTTTTATCCAGTAGTTGAAGGATCAATGGCAGGGTAGAAGCTCCCAACTGGAATTAAATAATTTCTAAAGTAATTTCTGTCTAAGATGTGGAAAATCTATATTTTTAAAATGGCAATCTCATTTATGCGAGACTAGCCCTAGTAGGGTAGTCATGAACTGTGAAAGTCTGGGCACCCAGAGTATGAGCAGGGACCAGCGGTGGGACACACAGGTGCCTTTTCTGCCCTTGGCAGAGGCTTGTGCACCATTTTTTTTGTAAAGTACTAAAGAATGGAGTTTTGTTGGGGGTTGAGGGGCAAAGGGACTAAGGAAAGCCCATGGCATTGAGGATCACAATGGAATTTTGATGAGTTCCTTTATGGGGCATTTGATATGGTCCACAGTTTTCTAATCTGAGCAGATGTTTGATAGAAAATAATGATAAGATATAATAAGAGAGGAAGTGTTGCCAGAGATCCTCAGCATTCCTGAGGCAGTTCTGCCACAGAGGATTTAGACATCCTAAAAAAACCACCAGTCTCTCTGCAGATTTAGGAACTGGTAGAAACCTAATGACTTTTTTAAGTGGTAGGCACATCACCAAGGTTTTATGGGAGGCTAAAATTTTATTGCCTAGGCTGAATCTGTTTGCAGAAGTCCAGAAAGAGAAAAGAGGAATTTTTGTACTTACAGGAATAGTGTCTTTTCACACATGCACACACACACAAACACACACACACACACACACACACAAACACACACACATGAATTAATGCATACACACACTGCTATTCTTCAAATCATCCATTTCTTAAGGGATTCGTATCCTTCTAAGAATATACATATTAATATAATGTGTCTCTTATCTACAGCTTTTAACGTTTTCATACTTACATATTTAAATATTATTTTTTAATTGGATATGTTATTTATTTACATTGCAAATATTTTCCCCTTTCCAGGTCTCCTCTTCAGAAAATCCCTATCCCATTCCTGCTCCTCTGACTCTATGAAGGTGTTCCCCCACCCACCCACTCACCCACTACTGTCTTCCCACCTTGGAATTCTCCTACACTGGGTCATCGAACACCCACAGGCCCAAGGGCCTATCCTTCCACTGATGTCCAACAAGGACATCCTCTGCCACATTTGCTGACAGAGCCATTGGTCCCTCCATGTGTACTCTTTGGTTGGTGGTCCAGTCACTGGGAGTCCCTTGGGGTCTGGCCTATTGACACTGTTTCTCCCTTCATGGGGCTGCAAACTCCCTCAGCTCCTTCAGTTCCTTTTCCAACTCCTCCATTGGTGACTCTGTGCTCAGTCCAATGGTTGGCTGTATGCATCTGCCTCTGTGTTTGTCAGGCTCTGGCAGAGCATCTCAGGAGACAGCCATATCAGGCTCCAGTCAGCAAGGACTTCCCAGGAGTCACAATAGCTTCTGCGTTTGGTGACTGTATATGGGATAGATCCACAGGTGGGGCAGTCTCTGTATGGCCTTTCCTTCAATTCCTGCTGCACACTTTGTCTCCATATTTTGTCCTGGGAATATTTTGTTCACCTTTCTAAGAAGCATTGAATGATCCACATTTTGGTCTTCCTTCTTCTTGGGCTTCACATGGTCTGTGTATTTAATCTTGGGTATTCCAAACTTTAGGGCTAATATCCACTTATCAGGGAGTGTACAATATGTGTGTTCTATGGTGACTGAGTTACTTCAATCAGGATGATATTTTCAAGTTCCATCCATTTGCCTGTGAATTTCATGAAGTCATTGTTTTTAATAGCTGAGAAGTATTCCATTGTGTAAATGTACCATTTTCAGTAACCATTCATCTGTTGAGGGACATCTAGGTTGTTTCCAGCTTCTGGCTATTATAAATTTGGCTGCTATTTGGTCCACTATGTTCATAGCAGACAAATTACATTAGCATATTCTGGGTATATGCCCAGAAGTGATATAGTTGGGTCCTCAGGTAGTACTATGTCCAATATTCTGAGGAATCTCAAGACTGATTTCCAGAGTGGTTGTACCAGCTTGCAATCCCACCAGCAATGGAAGAGTGTTACTCTTTCTCCACATCCTCGCCAGCATCTGCTGTCACCTGAGTGTTTTTTTTTTTTTTATCTTAATTATTCTGACTGGTGTGAGATGAAATCTCAGGGTTGTTTAGATTTGCATTACCCTGATGGCTAAGGATGTTGAACATTTCTGTTAATGCTTCTGAGCCATTTGATATTCCTCAATTGAGAATACTTTGTTTAGCACTGTACCCCATTTTTAATAGGGTTATTTGGTTCTCTGGAGTGTAACTTCTTGAGTTCTTTGTATATATTGGATATGAGCCCTGTATAGGATGTTTTATTGGTAAAGTTCTTTTCCCAATCTGTTGGTTGCCATTTTGTCCTATTGACAGTGTTCTTTGCCTTACAGAAGCTTTACAATTTTATGAGGTCCCATTTCTCTACTTTTGATCTTAGAGCATAAATCATTGGTATTCTGTTCAGGAAATTTTTCCCTATGCCCATGTGTTCGAGGCTTTCCCACACTTTCTTTTCTATTAGTTTCAGTGTATCTGGCTTTATGTGGAGGTCCTAGATCCACTTGGACTTGAGCTTTGTACAGGGAAATAGGAATGGATCAATTTGCATTCTTCTCCATGTTGACCACCAGTTGAACCAGCACCATTTGTTGAAAATTCTGTCTTTTTTCCACTGGATGGTTTTAGCTCCTTTGTCAAAGATCAAGTGACCAGAGGTATCTAGGTTCATTTCTGGGTCTTCAATTCTATTACATTGATCTTCTTGCCTGTCTCTGTCATGCATTTTTTCACTATCGCTCTGAAGTACAGATTGAGGTCAGTGATGGTTATTCCCCCAGAAGTTCTTTTATTGTTGAGAATAGTTTTTGCTATACTGTTTTGTTGTTGTTGTTGTTGTTGTTGTTGTTGTTGTTCCAAATGAATTTGAGAATTGCTCTTTCTAACTCTATAAATAATTGAGTTGGAATTTTGATGGGGATTGAATTGAATCTGTAGATTGTTTTCAGTAAGTTGGCCATTTTTACTATATTAATCCTTCCAATCCATGAGCATGGGAGATCTTTCCAACTTCCAAGGTCTTCTTTGATTTTGTTCTTCAGAGACTTGAAGTTTTCATCTTACAGATCTTTCACTTGTTTGGCTAGAATCACATCAAGATATTTTATATTGTTTGTGACTATTTTGAAGGATGTTGTTTCCCTAATTTCTTTCTCAGCCTGTTTATCCTTTGTGTATTGGAAGGCTACTGATTTGTTTGAGTTAATTTTATATCCGTCCACTTTGCTGAAGTTGTTTATCAGCTGCAGCAGTTCTCTGGTGGAGTTTTTTGGGCCACATAATTATACGGTCATATCATCTGCAAATAGTGATATTTTTATTTCTTTCTTTCTGATTTGTATCCTTTTGACATCCTTTTTCTTGTCTAATTGCTCTAGCTAGAACTTCAATTACTATGGTGAATAGATAGGGAGAGAGAGGCCAGCCTTGTCTAGTCCCTGATTTTAGTGGGAATGCTTCAAGATTCTCTCCATTTAGTTTGATGTTGGCTACTGGTTTGCTGTATATTGCTTTCAATATGTTTAGGTATGGACTTTGAATTCCTGATCTTTCTAAGACATTTAACAAGAAGGGATGTTAAATTTTGTCAAATGCTTTTTCAGAGTCTAATGAAATGATCA
>CM052711.1:74092033-74111732 GCA_028551405.1 Uromys caudimaculatus | reverse complement strand
AAAAGGAAAAAAATGAGGAAGCTGGGGCAAGGGATTAGGGCGTGGAAACCGCCCGCCCAACCTCCGTTATCGGCACATTCCTTGGTGGGCCACTTCTGAGGAAAACACTTCCTGGTATTGAAGCAATCTCTGGGGACCAAAAAACTACACAATAAGTGAGGCCTGAAGCTAAGCTTGTGCTCCCAATGGCTCCCAACATATATATACACATACTTACACACACACACATACACATATATATGTATGTGTAGCAAAATGCTGGATCTTAGGGGTACCATAGACTTTAGAGTAGAGTAAAAATGTATTTCTTTTTTATTCTTTGAGACAATATTCTTCTTTCTAGGGGACAATATAAGTAGAAAATCACAAACACATATGTGTGTGTATATATATATATATATATACATATATATATATATATATGTATTTATATGAATATGTGTACACACATATATAAAATATTAATAGGGTGTTTGTCTATGTAGATATACATTAATAATTGAAGGTGTTGGAAGTAGGGTCTTTGAAAAGTAATTAGTCTGACATGGAATCCCTCATCACTATGATTAATGTCCTTATAAGTGCAGATATAATAGAAGTAATTGACATAATTGTTCTTTCTTCTAGTTAAGTATGGCCAAGAAGGACTGCTCTGTGAACCATGTAGGAATCCTTGCCAGGAGTAGAATATGGAGAAACTGTGACCATAAATTCTTTTTCTTTCAGAATTCTTGGGTATAAATTCTGTGTGTTGTTAGGCTGCATGCCTGCTTCAACACTGGGGTGCCTGAATACTTCCAGCACACTCAGGGGAGAAAGAAGGTAATTCAAGGATCTCTGGCCCAGCCAGAATGAAATGTTCCAGGTGGCCAGAAACACCAAAGTATTACAGCTTTCCAAAGTTAATCTCATGTAGAGCAGATTGCCAGTGTCTCCACTACAGTTGAAGTACCTATGATAGTGGCAGCAGAAGCAGCATGGCTAGATCCACTAAGCAAGTAGCAGGGAGTAGCTGTGTGCAGGGCATTCAAGCCTGGCCTGCTTGGGCAAATCCAGGGTCCAGCATGAATGTTTCGTGAGAGAAGACTCTTCTCCAAAGTGTTACAGCTCAATAAAATAGCCACCCTCAGATGATTCTTGGTGAAATAAATTGGGCAATTTATTTCATATGAAGGGGGACCTTATACACATTTTGAGAGTAGGATGGAATCCAGGGGACAAATGCTTCCCATTGACTCAGTCTAAGATGGTAAGGATGTTCTATTGGCATGGAGAAGGACTTCAGCTGTTGTCTCTATGTAACTGATTGACATGACCTTCTCAATGGAGTGTCAGGGTTATGTATTCTAGAACAGGTAGAGCTTCACAGGGAGCTGGTTCCATGCCTACTGTTCTCAATTGTGCGATTTCCTAGGGTTTTGAACTTGCTTCAAATCTTACCAGTTCTTCTGTCTGGTGGCATGGTCCACTTACCCCACAATGTGTGTGGTGTGTGTATGTGTGTGTGTATGAATGTGTGTGTGTGTGTGTGTGTGTGTGTGTGGTGTGTATGTGTGTGTGTATGAATGTGTGTGTGTATGCTTGATATATATGTTTGCCATGTGTATCACATGTTATGTATATCACACACGTGAAAGCATGGTGGTTGAAGGAGGACCCTGAATAGTTTGTTCTATAATTTCTGCCCCATTCACTTTAAATAGATTCTATTCTTGAGCTTGAAGCTAGGCTGGCAGCCAATAAGCCCAAGCAATTTTTTCTGTCTCTGACCTCCATATTAATGGGTTATAGCTATATCTGACATTTCATGTGGGTGCTTGTGTGCTGTGAATTTGAGCTTAGATCTTCATGTATGTAGAGGAGAAACGGTTTCACACTGAGTCATCTTTCCAACTTCAGGAAGCAAATGTTTCTAAGTCTCTCAATCAGTGGTATTTACAATGTCAACCTGAACTAGGCAAAATCATAGAGTAAGCTAGGTGCTCACTCCCAAATTCCAAGATGTACTTGTCATCTTTCCCTGTGTTCCAATCTGAATCATTGGCTATGACTAATTAGCTTTCTAGGGTCCTATTGTATCCCCAAGAAATGTCTATCTCTGTTTCTACTACAGAATTAGACTATAAATTTTGTTCAACAGAAAAGCTCTGTACCAGGCAAAGCTGTTCAGACAAATGCTTCATCTGAGATGACCACAAACTTTAAACTATTTTTCTTGAATTTTGGGATAAGACAATTGTCTTCTTCTAGAAGCTAATAAATAAGAACATAAAAATTGTAGGAAGAATAAGGAAAATTCCTATAAGTTTCTCTGGCAAGATGAAGATATAAAATTTTGTCTTCATGAGTTAAACTACTATAGGACAACAAGACGTTTGAACTGACATGTTAGAGGTTTTATTTGGTTTTTGGGACTTTTGTCTGAGGACAGACATACTAAGCAACATTGGAATAAATCACACAGGCAAGAATAAATATCGAGTAATGTTGGGCCTGTCCCCTGCCTCCTCACCCAGTAGTGATTGGGAGCCTGCGCCCCAGCTCCCAGGAGGTGTATGCCCTGCTGGCAGGTGAGTAGGAGAGAGCACCAGCTCTGTGGGGCTGGGCATGCACTGTGACTGGATTCCTGGGAAGACCCTTCCATCTGCAATCTTGGCAGCAGCCAGCAGCCCCTGCTTTGCAGGGGACGCTGAAGATCCCAGGACACACCTCCATGGTACACTGACAGGGAGTGCTGCATGCGTCCTGGGGCAACCCCGGCCATAGGGACAGGGTTGCGGGGGGGGGGGGGGGGGTTGTCCAGGTTCGCAGAGGTGAGAGTGGCTTTGACAGCATCAGTCCCATTCCTCACTGACTTGCCTGTCTGCCCTCCTGCACTGGGCACCATGTTGCCTAGCCAAGCTGGGACTGCAGCAGCTCTGGGCTGGGGCTCTGCCCTGGGGGTCAGCCTGAACTGCACACTGGGGGTGTTCTCCCCTACCCTCTATCCTGATGGCGAGAGGGTGGGGTCCCGGGAAGTGGTAGTGTTGGACCTCATTTTGGCCCTAGCTTGGGTCTTGAGGACAAACCTGAGCCTGGTTTAAGTTCTGAGAACTGTCTCAGTCCCTTCCGTATAGGGATGACTCAGCAAGATCTGTTTGGCCCTCCCTCTACCCTACCTTTGCTGATGTGGAGCTTTGCTATTGGTCCTGTTAGTTACTTCATCCCCTTCCCCACTTCCTATGTCATCTCTTCACATACCTAAGTACCTACCCCATTTGCCTTCTCTATATAAATGAGGGGCTGCTACAACAAAGCTGAGTTACTACTTTGACAAAACTCCTGGCCTGATGTGTTTCTTTTGGGCCATCGACACTCACCATCCCGTTCAGCTCGGGACAGACTTGGCTGGACCAGGTTCTCTCTTTTCTCTGTTGACAAGGAGCCTGCATGGGCCCAAGAGGTGGCCTTGAGGCTGAGAACATCTAACTCCAAGCATGGCTACTAAAGATTGCAGAGGGATGGCATTCAATAGTTACATTGATATGGTTACTTAGGAATAGGAGTTTGTTAGAACACTTATTAATATCAGGGGCAGATAGAGAGCCAAATAGGTGGCCATAGCTCCAAAGAGATTTCAGTCTCTAGGACAGGTCAGTGCCTTGATTAATCATCATCAGAGAATCTTCCCTCTAAAGCAGATGGGACCAAATATAGAGTCAGACAGCCAGACAGTGTGTGTGTGTGTAGAGTGAGAAATATTGGAAGACTCAACCCTAAAAGGGGTGTCTCCATGAAACTTTTCTCCTCATGGTTAAGTGAACTTCATGGAGGAGGAGGCAGAATTAGTGTAAGATCTAGCTAGATATGATAGAAGATCAAGAAAACACGAAATTGGCACCTATGAAGTCACAGAGACTGAGGTAATATGTACAGGGATGCATGGGTCTGTAGTAGATAGGATCCTAGAGCTGAAAAAAGTGGACATACTGCCCATCTCTAAGCCAGAAGCAAACTTCAATTGAAACAAACTACTATAAAGGCCCAGCAGTAGTCGGCCAATAGAAAATGAACTCAGTAGGATCTTTAAATGTTCCTTGTATCATAATGACCTATCAGTACATTTCTTTCCTTCTTTTATTATTTCATTTTGAATTTTATCTTATTATTTTATTTTATTTCACTTATATAATTGTTTCTTTTCTCTTTTTATCTTACAGGTCTTATGGCAGTTTAGTGTTCCTATGGTATTCCTCAGTGTGCCATTGAATGGGTCTCTGTTATTTGTAACTTCACTTGGGCTCTTTTCCTTTTGCCTATTTGTTTTATCATAGTCCAATGTGTTAATTGTTGTTTTGTTTGGCTTTCCTTTATTATTATTTCTCTTTGTTTTCTAATGAGAGACAGAAAGAAGGCATATCTGAATGGGAATGGATGGGATAGAAGCAGAGAGGAATAGAAAGTTAAACAGTAATCAAATTGTGAGAAAAAATATCTATTTTCAATAAAAGGAAACAAACAAACAAACAAGTGTAGTTTCTCAGACTAGTGACATGCTTATCAGTAAAGCCACTTATCATCAAGACAGAGAACCAGAATTCAATCTCAGGCATCCACAAGTAGAAGGAGAGAACCATTACTGTAAGATTTCCTCTGACCCACATACTCAGCCACACACACAACAAATAAAACATTTCAGGAAATGCTTCTGCTGTGTATTGATAGTGGTTTGTAGAGATGGCTGTATTGTCAGATGGAACCATCCCTCACGGACTAGAATGGAACTCCAGCACAAGAAGCCAACGGAGAGAAGCAGAAGATATTGTAAACCTGAAGCATATACAAGTGGCAGATGCTATGAAAGAATTTTCTAACTCAATATGTAATCACTTGTACTTCAAAAAAATATAAAATGCGAAGTGGTGTGTTTAGTATATTTCATGGCTAGGATTTCTTTTAAAATGATGGTAATTCTATTAAATATATAGAACCTGCTTATTTCTTGAAAATAATTTTTAAACATGAAGCTTAGAAGCAACTTGTAAGCAGTAGGTGATTAAATTGTTCCTTATTTTCCATGAAATTGCCAAAAAACTTGAATTCTATGTTTCATTTGCTTCTAATAAGATCTTCACATCCCTTGATAATTACTTCTTTGTTTTATCATTCTATCTGAAACCAAAATCTCTTCAATACAGTGAATGAAAAAAAAATCACTAACAAACACTTCACAATGAATCATTTTTCACTCACGTCACTGAGCCCAATAGAAACATATCTCATTTCACCCCTGGCTCTCCCATTTGAACAGATTGAAATATCTCTAATTTACATCCCAGCCTCACTTGAAAAGAATCTCTCTCAGCAGCTTCTAGAGGGGAAAATCCCCCAGAAGATGGCAATCCCACATTACAAATCCAACATTACAGCATGACAGATATTACCATCTTTTTGTTCTCTGTTCCTTGTGGTGACTTCTAGTGTGATCCATCTATGAATACTGCTTTTTAGATAGTCCTTGGAAACATTTGGTGTTATCTTGAAAGTTAACCAGCCTACCTGAATGGCTCTCATGTCTCAGTGGTAGTTTCTCTGAGAATATCTAGACCTCTAGCATCTTTCCTATGCTGTTTCAATTGGTTTCCAACTTAAAACAATGAAGAATTAAAACTGACAAGTCTCTGGGCAAGTCTTTGATTAGCTTATTTGAGATTTGGAGCTCTAGCCTAAACATGATCAGTACCAATCCTTGTCCTAGAGCCTGAGAGTGAGTCAAAGCAAGGTTCTAGCACTCTGGAGACTGAGTAAGGTAGCTAGCTCTCTGTGAGTTCTAGTCCAACCTGATCTACACAGAAAATTGTAATTCAGCCAATGGTAATTAATGAAATCCTGTCTCAAAGCAAACAAAACAAAAATACAACAGAATAATACAAACAAGCCAACAAACAAAAACAGAAGAAAAAGAGAAAGCTTCTTGGGTGCCAACTTTTGTCACTCTATGTTTCTTAGCTCTAGGTGCAATATAACCAGCTCTTTACACACATGCTGCCAGGCCTTCATCGCCATGATAGAAAATACCCTGAAACAATGAGCCTAGATAAGCCTTTCTTTATGTTACTTTTGTCAGATATTTCTGCATAGCAAGAAGCCAAAAGCTAAAACACTGGCTCTGCATGCTTTATCATACCTCATTATGAATGTTTGGGAAAAAGAATCCATTGAATCTCCCATGTGATCCATATAGAAATATTTTTTTTATCTCATAGATTTTCAAATGTAACCCACATAGTTTTTCAGTTGAAATCTAATCTTCTTTTTGCTTAATTATAATTTTTACCTTGATCCCTAATATCCCTATTATAACTTGGATTCCTTCATCTTAAACTATTTTGTTTAATTTATAATGAGTGTCATTTATTCTTTTTTCCAGGTGGTCTTTCAGAATCTCACTACTACAAACTTCATAACAAAGTGACACAGTATAGAAGGAAGCTACCAGACTTGATCTGGTGCACAAGATAACTATACACATCAGCTCTTTTTTAGCAAGCCCCATATCTAGCAGTGCCCAGGGGAAGCTCTAAGAAAGCCTGACATGCTATCTTTCCTGGACACATATGTGAAAATTAAAATTAGCAGTAACATTCACTGGACACTTGAGAGAAAGTGCTCCCAGAAGTACCTCATCATGAGACTAGAACTGTCATTCCTTCACAGGGGGTCAGGTCTTGAAAAATGCTCTTTGCCCTTGCAGCATTTCTAATTATGCATAGCTTGTTTGTGGCTCACCATGTTGGTTTGCAATGAGACTCCCAACATAATCTTTTCTACATGAAGGTTTATAGATTGGAAGTAAGTGCTGGTATTCTTTTCAAAAGTGATCATGAATTTTTTCTCAATAGATTGCTAGCCCTGATAGCTGGATTCAAGTCCAAATCCAGTAACAGCTGTCTGCCAGTTCACATTTCCTACAGATTTTTTTTTTTTTGCTTCCTTTCTGTCTCTTATTAGAAAAGACCAGGATTATAGGAGCTGACAACAAAACATAATGAAATTAAATATAATAAGATAAAACAAAAAATATCACAACAAAGTTGGCCAACCAACAGAAGGAGAAGTTCCAAGGGAAAAAAAAAGAAGTCAGAGACTTCCTCATTGTGAACTCAGGAGTTCCATAAGAATACAAAACTGAAAACTATAATATACATGCAGAGGATCTGGTACCTACCCAGGGTGTCATTTTGCTTACTACTTCAGTCTCTGTGAGTTCATTTGATATTGCTGAGCTGATTTAGAGGAACTTGTTCTGGTGTTACACTTGTTCTGGTCTTATACTTTTTGTACTTTCCTTTTAGTAGGGCACCTGAAGCTCCGAGGGGAGGGATTTGATGGAGACGTACTATGTAGAGTGGTGCATTCCAATGTACCTCCGTCTAAATTCTGGCTATGGGTCTCTATATTTGTTCATATCTGGTGTAAGAAGAAGATTCTATGATGATATATGATAAATGCACTAATCTATGAGTAGAAGAATATTATTAGGAGTTATTTTATTATTAATTTTTTAAAACATAGTATTTGGTTTTATTCTAGGTCTCTGAGCTATCTGAGTTCTGATTCTTGATCAACAAGAAAGGCCAAGAGTGGATTATATCTTGTGGAGTAGGCCTCAAATCAAACTAGTCATCTGTTAGTTACTCCTCTGAGTGTTATGCCACTATTGCCCAAAAATATTTTTCAGGCAGGACAGTACTGTAGATCAAAAGTTTTTGTGGAGATATTTGTGTTTACATTTCTCTTTTAGTAGCCTGCAGAGTACCTTCCCATACCAAATATACTAGAAGATGGAAGTGAAAATTCTGTGTGTGCACAAGCTGTACCTCTCCATGTTCAATAATTTGTATATGTGTTGTCTTCAGTACAGGGGTCTTGCTTTCCATTTGCAGGAAATAACCTATTATCTTGGTAACTGCTTCGGCTGTTTTGGGATTTCAGTGGAACCCCTTTGACTAAGAACTCAAATGGATATAACCCAGTCCTGGTATTAGAAGCTTTGTTTGGTGAAAAGGGATTGTCAGATGGTATTTTATCTCCTTCATTATTGGAAGACTTCATTAGGATTGTCTTCATATAGTTTATGAAATTTCCACTGCACTAGGTATTCAATCCATCTTTCAAGTGTCCTGAGTTCTAGGGGTTTTGCCCCACATTTCCTACCTCAAAGCCCCTTGACTCCCTCCCCCTCCCTACCTGATTCTCCCATTTCCATCTCCTCCATTCCCCAGTTAATCCATCAAATCTAATCAACTTTACCCTCCCTGGGAGATTAATGTTCCCCCAGTAGTCCCTTCTTCTATACCCGATCTTTCTGGTACTATACATTGTAGCTTGATTACCATTTATTTAAAGTCTAATATTCACATGTAGCAAATTCATAACAGTAGCCAGTCTTTGGTACTTTGTGTGTTCTTATTTTTTGCTCCCATTATCTGCTGGGTTTCACTCCTTGTCACTAGATAGGTGAGAAAAAGGATTAGAGGAGAGAGAAAGATTTGAATCTAATTACTTTCTTCTTTGCTTGTAGCTGGTCTTAGCTAATTTGTGGTTTTCTTTTTCATACCCTTTACACCTCCTGGTTTCACCTCCTACCACTAGATATAAGAGAAAGAAGGATAGACAGGAAAGAGAAAGAGAGAGAAAGAGAGAAAGAGAGAGAGAGAGACAGAGAGAGAGAGAGAGAGAGAGAGAGAGAGAGAGAGAGAATCACTGAATCTAATTTGTTTCTTCTTTGAGCATGACAAGTAACAAAGTGCAACCACACACTCCTTGAAAGATAAATATGAGTATTTCCACACTTGGCTGCCAGCTGGTGTCAATGTTTTTGGAGGTATGTAACCATCAGGAGATAGAGCTTTGATAGAGGAAGTAAGTCACTTGGTTCGGTCTTTGAGTACTTATAGTCTTGCCACACTTTTTCTGTTCTCTCTGTGTATTCTTGTGGTGCACAAAAGTGTGATCAGCCAGCTTCCTGCTCCAGCTGCCTATTGCCATACCTTCTTTACCATGATCAATTTTTGTCCTCTGGAGCCAGAAGTCAAAATGTGCACTTTCATCCTTAATTGAATTTCATCATAGTGTTTTATCCTAATAATTCCTGAAACAGAAAATTACAGGTCATCTATTGTTCAATGCACACTGTATTTCTTTGTTGGTTATAATAGTGTATTAAAATGAAAATCATATCAATGAGGGGAGTTTTGTAATGTATTTCTTTGTATGATGACAGGAGCTGCCAGAAGATGCAACTTGCAGGGTGATAGAAGGGCAATGAAGAGAGCTCTTTAAGTCTCCAAGAAAGATAATTGTCCAGTTTTGAATATGAAGTAAACAAACACTCACAAACATATGGCCAATAGAATGCCTGAAAGCTTTGGGTGAAAGATCAGGACACCAACAGAGAATGGAATATCATGGGGAGAATATTTGCATCCCTGACTTAAACATGGAGATCATGAAAAGTTTTGCTGCAATGAAAAATGAGCTTCTTCTCTCACCATGGTCTATGCAACTACTGCCAGACATTTGCTGAAGACTATTCTTGTATGCCTTCTTGATCTGCAGTACATTCTGTGCTAGTGACATTGAGGAACTTTAATCTCCTGATTATTGGCAAGTCAGGGTTGTTGTCCTTCACAAATCTGAGGTGTGATTGAAATTGAATGACCTGCTTATGATGTTTAACTTGCCAGGACATAAATTGACCTTGAAGGCAAATCCCTGAGGGTTTTTGTAAGGGAGATTTTAGATTTTGTTGCCTGAAGTGAGAAGATATTCTAAATGTGGTTGATACAATTCCATGGGATGGGCTTCCTGACTACATGAAAAGAAGAAAAGGTTCTGAGCACCAGCTTTTGTCACTCTATTTTCTGACCTGCATGGAAGGTAATCAACTGACTCACACTCCTGCTTCTTTGACCTCTGTACTATGATGGTCTGTACCCTAAAACTCTTGAGTACAAATAAAACTTCCCTTCTTCAAATTGGTTTTTGTTGTTGTTATTGCTTTGCTTTGTTTTAGTTAGTTTTTGTGTTTTGTTGTTGTTATTTTTGGTTGGGTATTTCGTTGCAGCAATGAGAAGCTAACTAACTCACTGTCCAAATTATCATATTGGGTGTTCGTTTTACTTCCATCTTACCACAAAGCAATATGAAGAAATCAATGTTATTTTACTAAACAATGCGAGAAAGCACTGTCAGATGATGGTGGAAAATTCTATCACAATTACACATGCACATAAACTCACTTTATCTCCATAGCATACAGGTATGTTAAACTTTATTATCATAACTTTATAGGGGCACAAAATAAGATGTGAGAAGATGAAAGTTAAGAAAAAGCAACTTAGATTGCAACTCTCAGCAAAATATTTAAACCAAAGTTTGCCTATCTGCAAAGAGTATTTCACTCCATTAACTTCACATGGAAAGTAATTTTATAAATGTTTTTTTTATTGTCTTCAAGAAATGTACTTTATTGTTTGCAAAGAATAATGTTCTATTGAATATATTGATCATCCAAGTGGCAGAATTTCTCCAAAAGTAAAATGCAAAGACTTTCCCATTAAACTCTTGCCTTAGAGCACGTTCTTTAGAAGAAAGCTAAAGCAATTGGGCTGATTCTTTCAGTTTCAAAGCGAGGATGAGCTTAATTTTTTTTCAGTATTTCAGGTAGGGTAATTTCCTAATATTTCACTTTGATGTGTCTTTCAAACAGCTACTGATTCTCCCAGAATCATCTGTAGATTTGAATAGAGGAAATGAGATGCTTTTTCTGCTAATACCCAAAGTTTTTTTTAAATGGTATTCATACTGGAAAGCTTCCTGTATCTCTGTATGCTGCTGAATAAAGTAGAACACAGTTTGAATTCCACAGACAAGAGATGTCTGCTGACTCAGAGTCTTTCAGATCTGAGAAATACAGGACAGAAAGGCATCAGCATGACACCTCTGTAGTATTTTATGTTTCTTTACAGCATCCTGCCTTTGACTGTGAGGGAACTGCCAATATTTACTGAACAGCCCGAGAGTATCAGAGCCTGTGTTTCATGTAGAGAAAGAAACAAGTAAGTCAAAATTATACATTTGTACTCTATGGAGCAGCAGCCCTCAATACACCCATGCCTGGCCAGGAACAGATAGTGGCATGTAGACAAGTTCATGGTATTCCTGGCTCTGCAGAGAGAATTTAGAGTATTTTTTTAGAATGTTCATACACAAGGGAGTTTCAACAGGAATGACCTTAACATTCTAACAGGAGATTGTATCCCTCATTTGTGCCTGCAGGATTTCGCCAGGATTATTGCCCTATCAACATCCAGAGATCCTTCTGTCTCCATCTTGCATCTCATGGGAGGCATGTTGGATTACATTTATAATTAAATTTCTTATTCATTGGAGCATATCATCTCAGGATAGCCCTTCAATTTGTCTGCTCTTAAAGTGTAACTAATTTGAGTAAAAGAAAACAAGCTATTTAGGCCATGGAGATGTCTCAGTTGTTAAAGGTGTTTGCTGCCAAGCCTGAACACATGAGTTCCATGCCCATGATATTCATAGTAGGAGAGAATATCTTCCAAGTAGCTCTCTGTCCTCCATATACCGGCACAGCACATGAGTACCTACACATATGCACATTAAATGAATAGATGTTAAAAAAAAAATTTAAAATCACACATTTCACAAACCCTAAAAACTGCTAAATTGATGAAGTATTTATAAACCAAGCATAAAGAACTGAGGTTGAATCATGAGCATCCACATAAAACCAACTCTGGTGGATCAGACATGGAACCTCAGTGCAAGTACCATGGAGATACATAGACTCCTGGAGCTTCTTGGCCAAATAGCATAGCCAAATGGTTCAGTGATACTCTGTCTCAAAAGATAAGATGGAAAAACACAAAGAGATAGATATCTTATATCTATTTCTGGCATCCACATGCATGTGTGTAGACTGCAAGTGCACCCTCATGTCCATATAAACATGTATATAAACCAATGCAATCAACTTGCATGGGCACACACACATACAAATACACTCATGGGGGGGGGTGAACACAGTACACAACTTAGTTCAAATTCCTCACCGATACTCACATGAATTATATTCAAGACTCTGAATCATTTTTTTCTAATTTCTCTTTCTGTATCTGACATGTTTGTGATTGTGTGTGTTTATTGTTGTAGTTTCTTTGTGCAAGAATTTACAAGCCACAATGTACATGTGAATGTCAGAGGACATTTTTTCCCATAAGTTCTCACCTATTTTGGTTGAGGCAGTGTTTTTCTTTCACCAAGATTACTGGCCTATCAACATCCAGAGATCCATCTGTCTCCATATTGCATCTCACTGTAGGCATGTTGGATTACAGACACGCACTACACAATACTGTTTGAGATGGGTTCTAGAAATCTATACAAAGGTCTTGCATTTCTTGACAAGTGCTTTCTCTATTCAGCCATTTTTCTCAGTCCTATCTCTCCAAACCTTGATGATTTCATCTGGGTGACATGTATTCATTACTCATAACATTCTGAAAGTTGGGCAACAATAACATGGTGATATCCACAAAAGGGTGAATTTTCAGGCTCAATACTTTCTAAACTGAGGCTTGCCTGGAGTAAATAAGTAACTTAGTGTTGGGTTAACTGGTGGGGTGTGGAGTGAAGTCCCGTGCCCACCCCAGGCTCTAGGGCCTCTCAGAGTGGCAGAATGTGGGAAGTTTGACCATGCTCACCCCATGGCACCGTTGGGTGGAGTTGAGCTATGAGAACACCAGGGATTGCGGGGAAGCTGGCTACATCTGATTCTTATGCTCTTAGGCATCCCGGGAACTGCTGGGTGCTGCAGAAGAGTTGAGAATGAGAATGAAATGAGGGCTCATGGACTTGGATCCAGCCCTGGCCAAGAGGGGGAAGGCAAGAAGGAGACCAGTTGGATCCTGCCAGGGACTGGAGTCTTGTGGCTTGTTGCTAGCTAGCTCACTTGGTTTGGCTTGGTAGCAGTTGTGGCTGGGAGTGCTAGGAGGCCTTCTGCAGACTAGACATGACCTTTTAGCCAAAGGCCTGTTCCATGGTTCCCCATGGCAGATCCCTATGAAGAGAGACAGTCCAAGGTTTCAGTGCATTTACTGTCATGGCGGAGAGTGGCATGAGTGAATCTGTACCCCTGTGACCTCAGGGAGTGGTGAGTTTGAAATAGTGGCTGGGAAGGAGAGTGGCTAAGCCTCTAGGCACCTCAATAACATGGAAATGTCTTGAGGCTACGTGACACACCTCTACCTGAGGAGGGGTTTGAGGCTATGTGACTGGTAGTCACAGACCTAAGGAGAGCTGTGGCCTAGTGTCAGGAGCCTGGTTTCTAGGAGCTTGGCAAAATGCCTTCTGTCCTTTGTAGGGTTTATACTCCCTACTGGGTCGCCAGGGTTTAAGCCTGTGCTCAACCAGGAACCAGGCTGCCTTTCATGATCTCACAACTTTTAACAATTTTAGCATTTTTAACATTTCAGCTTCAACTCAAATCTGAGATGTAAAGAAATCATGAAGGTTTGTGTTTTTGTTTTGTAACTTTTTATTTACTGAAGTCAAATCCATTCATTAACAGTATAATGTTTCCTCATTTGCCTTAAGCAAAATACATGTACTTCAGTTCAGGGAAGATGATTCCTCTTGACGTTCTTTTACTCTTCAAGATTGTTTTGGATATGCTGGATTTTTATTTTTCCATATGACACTGAAAATTTATTTTTCAATGTCTAAAAATTATGTTGCAATTTTGAAGGGGAGTGAATTGAATCTGTAGATTATTTTTGGTAAGAAGGCCACTTTCACTATATTAATCTTACCTATCCATGAGCATGGGAGATCTTTCCATCTTCTGATACTTTCTTCAGTATCTTTCTTCAGGCATTTGAAGTTCTTGTCATAAAGGTCTTTCACATGTTTGGTTAGAGTTACACCAAGATAGTTTATATTATCCATGACTATAGTAAAGGGTGTAGTTTCAATAATTTCTGCTGTGGCCAGTTTATCATTTGTATAAAGGAGAGCTACTGATTTCTTTGAATTAATTTTGTATTCAGCCACTTTGCTGATGATGTTTATTAGCTGTAGGAGTTCTTTGATAGAATTTTGGGGGTCCTTGTGTATACTATCACATCATCCAAAATCAGCCACATTTTGACTTCTACCTTTCCAATTTTTATCTCATTGATCTTCTTTTATTGTTTTATTGCTCTGGTTAGAACTTCGAGTACAATACTGAATAGATAGAAAGAGAGTGGGCAGCCTTGTCTTGTCACTGATTTTAGTAGAATTGCTTTAATTTTCTTTTCATTTAACTTGATGTTGGCTATTGGCTAGCTGTATACTGACTTTACTATGTTTAGGTATATGCCTTGAGTTCCTGTTCTCTCTAAGACTTTTAACATGAAAACCTGATATATTTTGTCAAAGACTGTTTAAACATCTAATTAGATGATCATGTGATTTTTTTCCTTGAGTTTGTTTATATAGTAGATAACATTGATGGATTTCCATATATTGAGCCAATCTTGAATCCCTAGGATGAAGCCTACTTGATCGTTATGGATGATGTCTTTGAGGTGTTGCTGGTTTCAGTTTGCAAGTATTTTAGTATTTTTGCATCAATTTCATTGGGAGAAATCTATCTAAAATTCTCTTTCTTTGTTGAATCATTGTGTAGTTTAAGTATCAGGATGACTGTGGCTTCTTAGAATAAGTTTGGCAGTGTTCCTTCTGTTTCAATTTTGTGGTACAGTTTGAGGAGTATTGGTACTAACTCATTGAAATTCTTTTAGAATTCTGCACTAAAACCTTCTGGCCTTGATTTTGGTTTATTTAATCTTTTGGTGTTGTTATTGTTTTGTTTTATTTTGTTGTTGTTTTGTTTTGTTTTGCTTTGCTTGGGAGAATTTAATGACTGCTTCTATTTCTCTATTTCTTTAGGAACTATAGGGCTGTTTAAATATTTTACCTCATCAGGATTTAACTTTAGTAAGTGGAATCTGTCTAGATAATTATCAATTTTATTAAGATTTTCCAATTTTTTTTGGAGTACAGGCTTTTGAAGTAAGACCTAATGATTTTTTAAAATTTCCTTAGTGTCAGTTGCTATGTCTCCCTTTCCATTACTGATCTTGTTTATTTAGATACTGTCTCTCTGTCTCTTGATTATGTTGGTTAAGGTTTTTTCTATCTTGTTGATTTTCTCAAAGAGCCCCTTGGTTTCACTCTCAGTGAAACCACTTGGTTTCATTGTTTCTTTGTAGTGTTTGCTTAGTTTCTAACTGATTAATTTCAGCACTGATTTTGATTATTTTCTGCAATCTACTCCTCTTAGGTGTGTTTGTTTTTTGTTTTTTGTTTTGTTTGTATGTTTGTTTGTTTTTTCTGTTCTAGTGCTTTCAAGTATACTTTTAAATTGCTGACAGGAGAACTTTCTAATTTCTTTATGGAGAAACTTAGTGCTCTGAAATTTTCTCTTGGCACTGCTTTCATGTGTCCCATAAATTTGGGTATATTGTACCTTCTTTTTCATTGAATTCTATAAAGTTTTAATTTCTTTCTTTATTTCTTCCTTGACTCAGAGATCACTGAGTAGAGAGTTGTTCAGTTTCCATGAGTGTATAGGCTTTCTAGTGTTTCTATTGTTGTTGAAGTATAGCTTTAATCCATGGTGGTCTGATAAGATATAAGGCATTATTTAAATTTTCTTGTGTCTGTTGAGGCTTGCTTTGTCACTTACTATATGGACAAAAAGGATCCATGAGGTACTCAGAAGTTATATTCTTTTGTGTTTGGGTGAATATTCTAAAGATGTCTATTAGGTCCTTTTGCTTCATAAAGTCTGTTAGTTTCTTATTTCTCTGTTCATTTTATTTTATTTTGTCTCAGTGTCCTGTTAATTGGAGAGAATGGGGTGTTGAGGTCTCCTACTATTAATGTGTGGGCATCAATGTATGACTTCAGCTTTAGCAATCTTTCTTTTACAACTGGTGATGCCCTTGTTTTGGGGAAATAGATATTCAGTATTTAGACATCTTCTTGGTAGATTTTTTTTCTTTGATGAGTATAAAGCATCATTCCCTGTCTCTTTTGTTTAATTTTTGTTGAAAGTCTATTTTATTAGGTACTAGAATGACTACTCCAGCAACTTTCTTGGGTCTGTTTGCTCAAAGTTTTTTTTTTTTTTTTCATCCTATTATTTAGAGGTAATGTCTATCTTTATTGCTAAGTTGTGTATCTTATATACATCAAAATGATGGATCCTGTTTTTGCAACCATTCTGTTAACCTGAGTCTCTTTATTGGTGAATTAAATTCATAGATGTTGAAGGATATTAGTGACCAATGATTAATATTTTCTGTTATTTTGGTGGTAGTAGTGTTAGTGTGTGTGCACTTGTGTGTGTGTGTGTGTGTGTGTGTGTGTGTATGTGTGTGTGTGTATACATGTGTGTTTGTGTGTACTTTCCTTATATTTGCAGAAATGTAATTACTTATTCCCTGTGTTTTCTTAGAAGTAGTTATACTACTTGGCTTGAAATTTTCCTTCTAGTATTTTCTGTAGGGCTGGATTTGTGGGTAGATATTGCTAGAATTTTGATATTTCTTGAAATATCTTGTTTACACCATCTATGGTTAATGGTGATTTTTCTGTGTATAGTAGTCTAAGTTGTCACCTGAGTATTTTAGAGGTTTCAGGATATGTAACGAGGCATTTGCAGCCTTTAGAGTCTTTGTTGTGATGGTGGGTATAATTCTGAAAGGTCTGCTTTTGTATATTACCTGGCCTTTTTCCCTTGCTGGTTTTAATATTCATTCTATTTTATGTTTTGATTATTATGTGGCAGAAGGCTTTTCTTTTTTGGTTCAGTCTAATTGGTGCTCTATAGGCTTCTTGTATGTTTATAAGCAGCCATTTCTTTAAGTTGGGAAAGTATTTGTTGATGATTTTGTTGTGAGTGTTTTGTGAGCCTAGGAGCTGTGACTCTTCACCTTCTTCTATTCCTATTATTCTTAAGTTAGGTGTTTTCATGGTATTCCAGACTTCCGGGATATTTTGTGTCAGGAATTTTTTAGTTTTAACATTTTCTTTTCCAGATGTATTAATTTCTTCCATTGTATCTTCTATGCCTGAGATTCTCTTTTCCACCAGCTGTACTCTGTTGTTGATGCTTTCATCTGTTGTTCTTGTTCTCTTCCTCAGCTTCCTATCTCCTGGATTTCCTCAGTTTGTGTTTTCTTTATTGCTCCTAGTTCCACTTTCAGGTCGTGTACAGTTTTATTTATTTCATTCATCATTTAATTGTACTTTTCTGCATGTTTTTAAGGAAATTATTTTATTTTATTTTATTTTTTTCAAATACCTCCATCTATTTCATTGTATTTCCCTGTATTTCTTTAAGGAATTATTCATTTTCTCTTTAAAGGCCTATATCATCTTTATAAAATTGGATTTAACATCATTTTCTTATGTTTCACTTCTGTTAAGATATCCAGGGCTTGCTGTATGTAGTGGGGTAGCTGTGCTTTGGGGCATCATATTGCCTTGGCTATTGCTGATTGTATTCTTTTGAGTGCCTTTAGCCATCTAGATGGTTTCTGTCCCTGGATGTTCTTTTTGTAGTAGGTTTTGGAAGGGGATGAACCTCGATGGTCCTGGTATGGCAGGCTTCTAATGGATATTCTTGGGCTTGATGGTTCCAGTCCTTCAGTTCTGTATGGCTCAGGAAACTCAGGTCTGATAAAAGGGGTGGAAAGGTGGCAGGAGAATGGAGGTTCCCCTAGGCTAGCAGGCTGCTCAGGTTTGTGGCTTGATTCAGAGGGCTCAGCCCACAGGGAAGGTGGGTGGGAAAAAGGAAGCTAACCTGTATAGTTCCAGAGATTTAGGTCTGATGGAGATGGAGGGAGAGACAGCAGGAGAAGGGAGCTTGTCTGTAAATTTGAATATTTATTCTTGCTTGTGTGATTTACACTTTTAAATGACTTTAAATATTGTTTGGTAGTAAGAATTTAATCATCATCTAATTGTTTGTGTGTGTGTGTGTGTGTGTGTGTGTGTGTGTGCGCGCGCATGTGTTGTCCATATATGTACATATGTGTACAGAAGTTTACTCACCTATGCACGAGAATGTGGAAGACAAACTTCATCTTTGGGTGTCTTCCACTTTCATGTCCCATCATTGATTAAATAACCAATTAATTAACTTACTTATGTTTTTATTTATTTAGAGACTTCATCTTTCACCAAACCTGGAGCTAATCATTTCAGATAGACTGAGAGTCTTGCAATGCCCAGGGACCCTTTTATCTCTGTTATCGAGCACTGGGCACAAGCATGCCTGACTTTTATGTGAGAGCTGGGCCTCTGAACTCAGGTCCCCATGCTTGGAAAACAAATAATCATCTAAGCCATTCTGTAGAAATCAAATTATTGATATCTTATTACCTTTATATGTATATGTGGTATGAATATTTGCTCTCTTTTTCACTTTCTCAGCTGATAATTTGGCCTTTCCCTCTGCATCTTTATGTTGCTCTCCTATTCTTCCTTCTCACTCTATCTTAAGCAAACACATTTTTTAGTCTTGAGAGAATTCACAGCACCTATATATTGTTTTTTCTGAGATCAATGGACCATTTTTGATAATATGTAAATATTCTAAAGTTTTTAACTTCTTACTAACTTATTTTGTTTTTTCATAAATATATGAATATATATAAGGCACTCTGATTCCCCTTATCACCACTCATTTATTTCTGCACATATTTGACAGTATACCTTCTCTACACATTTAATTCCAAAATCCATGACTTTTAGGTTGGCTTTTTTCATTTGCTGAGTTTAAGGAGGGCTGCTTTCTCTCTTTCTGACCATGGTCTCAGTATGATTCATTGGAGCCTGGTGGGCAACTCGTAGGTATACACCTAAGAACAATAACCCCTCTTATTCCATAATCTTTCAAATTCTAAACTTCCGCAGTAAGGAGTAAGACTCTATGAGGTTTTCCATCTAAGATTTACTCTTGACAGAGTTAATCTCAAGCAATCCAGGGACCAATAAATACAGCTACTGTGAATATATTATTACATTGGTTGTGTCATGCCTAGAAAATGACCATTTGAAGTCATTGTCTCTATCTGTATATATTATCTTCTTTCTGCTCTCTCTACCTTAATGCTCTCTAGCCTTAGATCAAGTGAGAGAAATATCATATTTAATGCTGAGCCTCTAATGTCACTTATTCTTAACATCTTACAATGGTTTCTTTATTCCTTAATTAATTAATTGTTCTCACTTGGATTCATATATATTTTTGTTTTAGCAGCTTATAAAGTTGAAGACTTTGGTCACTGATATTTAATGCTGATGGCCCCTTTGCAGAAAAGCCAGAGAAGTATAATCTTAGTCACTGTGTTCATGCATTTCCCAGTGAGATCCCTCACACTGCCACTTGCTTCTAGTTGCTTTCCAACATATTCCATCTATGGCTTAGCTCAGTACTAAGACAATAAGTATGAGCAGCATGTAATTGATTCATTAAAAATGAAGCTGTATAATTGTTGTCAGCATATGGTGTAGTCACTAAAACCTTTAAACTTGTAAACTACTTCCTAAATTTACCTAGGCTATTTTT
>CM052711.1:74073585-74085961 GCA_028551405.1 Uromys caudimaculatus | reverse complement strand
TGTGTGTGTGTGTGTGTGTGTGTGTGTGTGTGTGTGTGTGTGTGTGTATGTGTATTCAAATAATAGTGGCATGAATACTGTATGAATAACCAACCACTTTTCTTTTAAATTGTATTTAAGGCCCATTCTGGGATACAGAATCCATATGTGACACTGATAAAGTAGCCACAAACCTGAGATTAGATAGATATAGGTCACAAACTTAGAGGTAAACATTACTTTTATTATTCTAATGGGACATAGTAATAAAATGACTCCTGCTAGTGATGTACTATTATACCCACTGATCAGTGCCATGCTCAGCCCTTATAAGAGATGCTTCTTTTCTCAATGGAAGGGAACTAACATAGAGTTCACATAGTGAAGGACTTTGGAGCTCTCAATCCTAAATAAAATGTTTTTATGAAACCCCTTAGCTAAAGGTGTCAGGGGTCTAATTGGAAGAGGAGATAGAAAGATTTTAAAAGCCAGAGGTAGCTTCTGGTTTCCATCCATGGCGGGAAACCTCTACCTTAGCCACCAGGGATACATAGCCAAATAGACATGGGAGAAAGCTAGCCTCCCAGGAGTATGGAAAACCCCATGAGAGGGGGTAAGAGGAGCAACACTGCTCAGCAGGACACGCCTAGAATCCTAGGGACACAGGGACTGAGGAACAGACAGGGACAGGAGCCTTCTGGTTTCCATCTGTGGCTGCAGACCTCTGCCTGGGCTCCAGGGCTCCGTAGTCAAATAGTGCCAGGAGAAAGGTAGACTCCCAGGAGCGTGGGAAAGCCTGTCTGCTCAGAGGGACCCACCTGGAATCCCTAGGACACAGAGACTGAGGAGAGGTCTTCTGGTTTCTTTCGGTGGCCGGGGAGCAGATCTTGTGACACAAGGCTTCATACTCAAATAGTGCCAAAAGAGAGCTGGTATCCCAGGAGTGCCAATACACCTTCAAGCAAAGGCAGGGCCACCACATCTGTTCAAATTCACTGGATCAAGAGGGACACTTGCAGAGCCATTAGGACACAGGAACCAAGGGACAGCTGGGGACTAGATCCTTCTTGTTTCTGTCTGCACCCCAGAGCTGACCCTCTATCATAGCTATCCAAATCCAAATTCCTCTCAGAGAGAAGTTATCTTCAAGGAGTATTGACACCGAGGCTTGCAGGAAGGACAAGCCACAGTCAGAGAGAGTAAGACCAGCTAACAACAGAAATAAACAGATGGAGAAAGGCAAGGACAAGAACATAAGGAACAGATACCAAGGCTACTTGGCATCATCAGAATACAGCTCTCCCACTACAGCAAGCTCTAGATACCCCAACACACCAGAAAAGCAAGACTCAGATTTAAAATCACACTTCATGATGATGATAGAAGATTTTAAGAAGGAAATAAATAACTCCCTTAAAGAAATGCAAGAGAACACAGGTAAACAACTAGAAGGCCTTAAAGAGGAAACACAAAAATCCCTTAAAGAATTACAGGAAACACAATCAAACAGGCAGAATTACAGGAAAACACAATCAAACAGATGAAGGAAATGAATGAAACCATCCAGGAACTAAAAATAGAAATAGAAACAATAAAGAAATCCTAAAGGGTGATGACCCTAGAGTTGGAAAACTTAGGAAATAGATCAGGAATCATAGATGCAAGTATCAATAACAGAAATACAAGAGATAGAAGAGAGAATCTCAGGTGCAGAAAATACCATAGAAAACATTAATACAACAGTCAAAGAAAATGAAAAATGTAAAAAGCTCCTAAGTCAAAATATCCAGGAAATCCAGAACACAATGAGAAGATCAAACGTAAGGATAATAGGTGTAGAAGAGAGTAAAGATTCCCAGCTTAAAGGACCAGTAAATTTCTTCAACAAAATTATGGAAGAAAACTTCCCTAACCTAAAGAAAGAGAAGAACATAAATAAACAAGAAGCTTACCAAACTCCAAATAGATTGGACTAGAAAAGAAATTCCTCCTGTCACATTGTAGTCAAAACACCAAATACACAAACTAAGGAAAGAATATTAAAAGCACTAAGGGAAAAATGTCAAGTAAAATATAAAGGCAGACCTATCAGAATTACAACAGACTTCTCACCAGAGACTATGAAAGCTAAAAGATCCTGGGCAGACCTCATACAGACCCAAAGAGAACACAACTCCCAGCCAAGGCTGCTGGACCCAGCAAAAATCTCAATTATCATAGATGGTGAAACCAAAATATTCTATGACAAAACCAAATTTGGACAGTATGTTTCTACAAACCCAGCCTAATAAAGAATAAGAGATGGAAAACACCAAATCAAGGGAGGAAACTACACCCTAGAAAAAGGAAGAAAGTAATCTTTCAACAAACTCAAAAGAAGATACCACACAAACATAAATATAACATCAAAAATAACAGGAAGCAACAATCACTATTACTTAATATCTCTTGACATCAATGGACTCAATTTTCCAATAAAAAGACAGACTGATACTCTAGATCCATAAACAGGACCCAGCATTTTGCTGCATCCAGGAAATGCACCTCATTGTTAAAGGCAAACACTACTTCAGAGTAAAGGGATGGAAAACAATTTTCCAGGCAAATGTTCCCAAGAAACAGGCTGGAGTAGCCATTATCATATTGAATAAAATCAACTTTCACCCAAAAGTCATCAAAAAAGATAAGGAAGGACACTTCATGCTCATCAAAGGAAAAATCTACCAAGAAGAATTCTCAGTTCTGAACATCTATGCCCTGAATGCAAGGACACCCAACTTCATAAAAGAAACTTTACTAAAGCTCAAAACACACATTGCACCTCGCACAATAATAGTGGAAGACTTCAACATCCCACTATCATCAATGGACAGATCTTGGAAACACAAACTAAACAGAGACACAGTAAAACTAACAGATGTTATGAACCAAATGGATTTAATAGATAACTATAGAACATTTCATCCTAAGTCAAAAGAATATGTCTTCTTCTCAGCACCTCATGGTACCTTCTCCAAAATTGGTCATATAATTGGTCACAAAACAAACCTCAACAGATATAAGAAAATTGAAATAATCCCATGCCTCCTATCAGATCACTACAGACTAAGGCTGGTCTTCAATGGCAACAACAATAGAAAGCCCACAAACATATGGAAGCTGAACAACACTCTCCTCAATGATAACTTGGTCAAGGAAGAAATAAAGAAAGAAATTAAAGACTTCCTAGAATTTAATGAAAATGAAAGTACAACATATCTAAACTTTTGGGACACAATGAAAGCAGTGTTAAGAGGAAAATTCATCGCACTGAATGTCTCCAAAAAGAAACTGGAGAGCGCATATACTAGCACATCAGCACACTTCAAAGCTCTAGAACAAAAAGAAGCTAATACACCCAAGAGGAGTAGAAGGCAGGAAATAATCAAACTCAGGGCTGAAATCAACCAAGTAGAAACTAAAAGAACTATACATAGAATCAACAAAATCAGGAGCTGGTTCTTTGAGAAAATCAACAAGATAGATAAACCCTTGGCCAGATGAACCAGAGGGCACAGAGACAGTATCCAAATTAACAAAATTAGAAATGAAAAGGGAGATATAACAACAGATTCTGAGGAAATTAAAAAATTCATCAGTACCTACTACAAAAGCATATAATCAACAAAAGTGGAAAATCTGGATGAAATGGACAATTTTCTAGACAGATACCAAATACCAGAGTTAAGTCAGGATCAGATAAACCATCTAAACATCCCATAACCCCTAAAGAAATAGAAGCAGTCATTAAAAGCATGCCAACCAAAAAAAAGCCCAGGACCAGATGGGTTCACTGCAAAATTCTATCAGATCTTCAAAGAAGACCTCATACCAATACCCCAATCTATTCCACAAAATAAAAACACAAGGAACACTACCCAATTCATTCTATGAGGCCACAGTTACACTGATACCAAAACATCACAAAGACCCAACAATAAAAGAAAACTTCAGAACAATTTCCCTTATGAATATTGATGCAAAAATACTCAATATAATTCTCGCAAACCAAATCCAAGAACGCATCAAAACCATCATTCACCATGATCAAGTAGTCTTCATCCCAGGGATGCAGGGAAGGTTCAATACCCAGAAATCCAGCAATGTAATCCATTGCATAAATAAACTCAAAAAAAAAAACCACATGGTCATTTCATTAGATGCTAAAAAGCATTTGACAAAATTCAACACCCCTTCATGATAAAAGTCTTGGAAAGATCAGGAGTTCAAGGACCATACCTAAAAATAGTAAAAGCAATATACAGCAAACCAGTAGCCAACACCGAACTAAATGGAGAGATACTCGAAGCAATCCCACTAAAATCAGGGACTAGACAAGGCTGCCCTCTCTCTCCCTATCTATTCCATATAGTACTTGATGTTCTAGCTAGAGCAATTAGACAACAAAAGGAGGTCAAAGGATACAAATTGGAAAGGAAGAAATCAAAATATCACTATTTGCAGATGATATGTTGGTATACTTAAATGACTGAAAAAATTCCACCAGAGATATGCCACAGTTGATAAACAACTTCAGTAAAGTGGCCAGATACAAAATTAACTCAAGCAAATCAGTAGCCTTCCTATACTCGAAGGATAAACAGGCTGAGAAAGAAATTAGGGAAATGACACCCTTCACAATAGTCACAAACAATATAAAGTATCTTGGTGTGACTCTAACCAAACAAGTGAATGATCTGTATGACAAGAAATTCATGTATCTGAAGAAAGAAATTGAAGAAGATCTCAGAAGATGGAAAGATCTCCCACGCTCACGGATTGGCAGGATTGATATAGTTAAAATGGACATCCTGACAAAAGCAATCTACAGATTTAATGCAATAGCCATCAAAATTCCAACTAATTTCTTCATAAACCTAGAAAGAGCAATTGTCAAATTCATATGGAATAACAAAAACCCAGGATAGCAAAAACTATTCTCAAAAATAAAAGGACTTCTAAGAGAATCAGCATCCCTGACCTCAAGCTGTACTACAGAGCAGTAGTGATAAAAACTGCATGGTATTGGTACAGCGACAGGCAGGTAGATCAATGAAATAGAATTGAAGACCCAGAAATGAACCCACACACTTTCAGTCACTTGATCTTTGACAAAGGAGCTAAAAATATCCAGGGGGAAAATGACAGCATTTTCAACAAATGGTGCTGGTTCAACTGGCAGTCTACCTGTAGAAGAATGCAAATTGATCAATACCTATCTCCCTGCACAAAGATCAAGTCCTAGTGGATCAAGGACCTCCACATAAAACCAGATACCTGAATCTAATAGAAGAGAAAGTGGGGAAAAGCCTCAAACACATAGGCACAGGGGAAAAGTTCCTGAACAGAACACCAATGGCTCATGCTCTAAGATAAGACTAGAGAAATGGGACCTCATGAAATTTCAAAGCTTCTATAAGGGAAAAGACACAGTCAATAGGACAAAAAAGCAACCAACAGATTGGGAAAACATCTTTACCAATCCTACGTCCAATAGAGGGCTAATATCAAATATATAAAAACTCTAGAATTTAGACTCCAGAGAACCTAATAACCCTATCAAAAAATGGAAATCAGAGCTAAACAGAGAATTCTCAACTGAGGAAATTTGTAGAACTGAGAAGTACCTAAGGAAATGTTCAACATGCTTAGTCATCAGGGAAATGCAAATCAAAGCAACACTGAGATTCCACCTCACACCAGTCAGAATGGCTAAGATCAAAAACTCAGGTGACAGCAGATGCTGGCGAGGATGTGGGGAAAGAGGAACACTCCTCCATTGCTGGAGGGATTGCAAGCTGGTACCACCATTCTGGAAATCAGTTTGGCGGACCCTCAGAATAATGGACATAATACTACCTGAGGACTCAGCTATTCCACTGCTAGGCATATACCCAGAAGATGCTCCAACATATAACAAGGACAAATGTTCCACCATGTTCATAACAGCCATATTTATAATAGCCAGAAGCTGGAAACAACCCAGATGTCCTTCATCAGAGGAATGGATACAGAAAATGTGGTACATTTACGCAATGGAACTCAGTTATTTAAAACCAACGACTTCATGAAATTCACAGCCAAATTGGTGGAACTTGAAAATATCATCCTGAGTGAGGAAACTCAGTCACAAAGCAATGAACACGGTATATACTCACTGATAAGTGGTTATTAGTCCAAAAGTTCAGAATACCCAAGATTCACTTCACAAAAAGCATTGGGCTGTGCATGAGGTGCAGATGGAGGAGTTAGAGAAGGGACTGAAGGAGCTGAGGCAGTTTGCAGCCCCATGGAGGGAGCAACAGTGTCTACTGGCCTGACCTCCCCATGCTCCTGGAGACTGGATCACCAACCAAAGAATACATGTGGAGGGACCCATGGTGCTGGCCACGCATGTGTCAGAGGAGGGTCTTGTTAGTCATCAGGGGAAGGAGAGGCCCTTGAGCCTGAGGGTGTTAAACCCCTCAGTATAGGAGAATGCCAAGGAGGGAAGACTAGAGTGGGTAGGTGGGTGGGTAGGTGAATACCCTCATAGAGGCAGGGGTAGGGGTAGGAGATAGGGGAGTTCCAAAGAGGAGATCTGGAAAGTGGGACACATTTGAAATGTAAATGAAGTATAAAAAAACAGAAAACAAAAATAAAAAACAAAACAAAACAAAACAAAGAAAACAAAACAAAACAAAACAAAAAACTAGAGGTAGCTGATGACTCCAAAGAAACAGTATCTTCAAAACACAATCTTACTGATACACACATGAACTCAGAAACTGTGACCACATTCACAGATTCTGCATTAGCTCAAACTAGATTAAAAAGCTAGCACTAAGGAGACAGCTATACAAAGTCAAATCCCTAGCCAAAGAGCTATTTGTAATTGATACTTGCAGAAAACGGGAAAACAAGTTTTCTCCATAGGAGTGTCAAACAGTTTATCAACTATACTCTCTGGCAGATAACATGCCCTAAAGTGTTGGCCAACCCAAAATTAACTCCACAGTTCTATGTGTCTCTATGTACACTTTGCTTTATGTTTTTTGTTTGTTTGTTTCAGTATTGTTTTATCTTGTTACTTTTTTGTTCATTTTTAGATTTGGGGGGGACTAGGAAATTATGTTCTTGAGAGAGGGAAAGAGAGTGCTACAAAGAGCATGAACATGGATTTGTAAATAGGTTTGGAGTATCTGGATAGATTTCAGGGAGATGGAAGAATATAATAAAAGTATATTTTCTGTTAAAAATTTAAATTATTTAAATTAAAGAAGTAATAATACAAATAGATAAATAAAAAATAAGGTAAGAAATAAATGAAGAAGACAACTGATTCCAACCTCTGTTTTCAACATATTCTTCTTTCACCGTGTGTGTGTGTGTGTGTGTGTGTGTGTGTGTGTGTGTGTGTGTGTGTATGTTATACATGAGAATGTAAAGGTGTCTTTGCTGGCAGAGGACAGAGGAAGACATCAAGTATCTTTCTCTACCACTCTCTTTCTTATTCCCATGATACAGGTACTCTGTATTCCAACTCTTATCGTTGCATTAATAAACCTCAGTTCATAGCTACTCAGTTTGAACACATTTCTTGTAAGGGAATTTCCCCTAATTAGTTGATTGGCTAACAGAGACGACAAGACTCTAATTACTGGGCGAAAAGTACGAGGCGGGCTTTCCGGGGTCAAGAGAGGAAGAAGGGATGCAGAAAGAAGAAACAGCCTTTTTACCGTGAGGTGGGAGGGAGAGGACACAGGATGTAGACAGGGAATTGTTAGACCTACCACCTGAAGATTCCTAACACAGAATAGGGGATGAATTTAAGACGATAGATTCCACACTCAGTAATTGTGTCATGTGTTGATTTTACACTAAGATTGTCTGGTGTTTTCCATTTGTGGCAACTCAGGTGGGTACGAGAAAAAGAACATAGCCAGGGTAGAATTTGGCCAGGCTTTGGAACGGCAAGATTGGTCAAAGGACGGAACTCCAGGGGAGAGGTAATCACAGTAGAGAGCAGGCTGGCGAGAGCTGGCCATTGGGTGGTGGGCTGGCAAGAGAGAGATCTCAGAGCTCTGGAGAAGCAGAGCAGGTCTTTTGGGAGAGGCATTGGCTAGAAAAAAACATGCAGTCGTGGTCTTGGTCTATGCACATGGCTAGGAATAGACAAGAGACCAAAGATGCAGGTCCATAGCCAGATTTAATGTGGGTTCATTTTTAAAACTAAATGCTACCATTTCTCATATCCTCCAAAGAGTGTGATAATCCAAGGAACATAATATGTTTTTTTTCAAACTTGGCTCAAAATGCGGTACCTTGGTTCATCAGCTATACTTCAAGAGTGTAGAAAACAAATCCAGCTATACTCCCAGTAAGGACAATATTTATTTTTTATTTGTTTTGATGAGTATCAATTTTATTCCTCCCTTTTAGAAGCTTTGGTATGTCTTGACAGAAATTCATATTAAAAAATGTTTGGATTACAACTTCTGATCTCAATTTCTCTTCTAGTTTTCTTTGTGTGCTATAATATATTGTGAGTAAAATCAGTTTGGTAAAGAATGAGTTTATCTGGCTTACACACTTAAGTCAAACTGCATCATTCAGGGAAAGGGTGAAGCAGGCATTTAAAACAGGAACAATGCAGGCAAGTTGCTTGGGGCTCACTCTCTGATTTGCCCAGGCTCATATTTAACTAACTTTGTATTATTTCATGAGTGAAGTTTTAGAGAGATTGGTGCTGCTGATAGTAGGCTGAGTCTTTCTAAGTCAGTTAACAATCAAATCAGTCTCTTACAAACAGGCTGTTGAAGACAGGTTATTTCATTGAGAGCTATTTTTTGGATGAATCTATGTTGTATGAAATTGACAGGGCTAAGTAGGTCATATACTTCCTCTCTGTCCATAAATGCATACTGATTTTTCTTTTATAAATGATAAATTTTCCAGGAATACATATTTGATAAATTTAGAAGGAAACTAATAATAAATTTATTGAACTATTAACCTACTAAGGAAATCACACCATTAGCAATTTTCTGAGTCACCAGCACAAGACAAGGGAATGCTGGTATTTGAACATGATTTTATGTGCTGTGGTGTATTTTCCATACCATATTTAAATATAGAAGTATACATATTTGACTTGATAATAAAGATATAAAATTTTGATTCTTTTCTAAAAAAGATAACATTGAATTGTGTAGAGCTGAGAATTTTATTTTATAAACACCTACTAATAAAGCATTGGTTTTCCTGAAACTTGGAAACCTGCAGTTTGAACTAGCTTACCAAATAGAGATTATGCTCATGCTAGTGGTGAGTTGGATGCTAAAAAGTGTCAAGTCTTCCTTTAGAGATCCAGTTTCACATCAGTGTGGTTAATGAGCTGATGACCATTAAGCCAATCCTAAAATGTAAGACAAATACTGAAAAGTTTGAGTCTTGAGAAGACCCAGGATAAGTCCCAGAGACAAAAATAAGAAGAATAATTTACCTATTATTTAAAAGGAACAAGTTTTTAAGTTTTATTTTATATATATATCAGCAAGGTCAAAAGAGGGCATTGGATTTCCCAGAGCGGAAGTTACACCGAATGTGTTTGCTACAAACTGAACTAGATCTAGTGAAAAACTGAAAGCACTTTCCACCATCAAGTGATCTCTCCAATTCCTACATAATATATTTAAAATTATGACCTGGGATATTATTAAACCTTTCACTAGAAATAGCATACCTTTACTCTTCTTACCGTGGGAATATTTGCCTAGAAATTAGGACAAAATACGTCAGAAAAATTATTTATGTTTCCACACTCACCAAAATAGCAGAAAAAGAAACACACACACACACACACACACACACACACACACACACACACACACACACAATTTCTCTCCCTTATACTTTCATCCAATGTTGTGTTTAAGATGACTGAATACATTAGTTGATAGATTGTAGAAGTTTAAATCTAGTATAATGACTTGTACTTTCTCTGTTTGTATAGTTTACCACACGAAGTTATCTCTTCAACCATTTCCATGGACATGTATTTCAATAATTTATCCTTTAAATTCAAATATATTCATTCAATCAAACTTAGGTTAGTCCACCAAATTAACTGTAAGACTTCAACTCAAATATACAGCACTGTTTCTACTGCAAAAATCATAACTTTTAACTATTTATGACATCTATAATTTATTATTTGAGTCTGTACTTAGAAAATATCCCCTGCAAATGTGACCTGGCTTAAAACTCATTAAAAATTTAATGTAGACTTCACACCAGGAACCGCCCCGAACCTGCGAGACACAGGGACTGAGGTAGGCGGGCATAGGAACACCCTGGTGCCCAGCTGCGGCAGGAGACCTCTGCCCGGGCCACCAGGGCTCCACAGTCAATTAGCACCGGGAGAAAACTACCATCCCAGGAGCTAGGAAAAGCTGGGAGTGGGGCTAAGACAAGCTCCAGTCCTCACCAGGAACCTCCCAGAACCTGTGAGGCACAGGGACTGAGGTAGGCGGGCAAAGGAACACCCTGGTGCCCAGCTGCGGCAGGAGACCTCTGCCAGGGCCACCAGGGCTCCACAGCAAATTAGCGCTGGGAGACAGCTACCTTCACAGGAGCTTGTGCCTGGGCAACCAGGGTTACATAGACAAGCAGTGCTAGGAGAAAGTCACCCTCCTAGGAGGGTGGAAAAGCCATGAGTGGGGATAAGACAAGCACTACTGCTCACCGGAACCTGGAGACCTCAGCCTGGGCCACAGGGCTCCAGGAGAGAGCTGGAATCCGAGGAGTGCTGACACACTTTCGAGCATAGGCAAAACCACCACTTCCATTCAAACGCACTGGATCAAGAAGGACCCTTGCAGAGCCATCAGGACATAGGAACCAAGAGACAGCTGGGGACAAGATCCTTCTGGTTTCTGTCTGCACCCCAGATCTGACCCGGTGCCACAGCTCTCCAAAAGCAAACACCTCTCAGAGAGAGATGGTCTTCAAGGATTATAGATACAGAAGCCTGAAGGAAGGACAAGCCATAGCCAGACAGAATAAGATCAGCTAACGTCAGAGTTAACAAAATAGTAAAAGGCAAGGGCAAGAACCTAAGGAACAGAAACCAAGGCCACTTGGCATCATCAGAACCCAGCTCTCCCACGACAGCAAGCCCTGGATTCCCCAATACGCCAGAAAAACAAGACTCAGATTTAAAATCGTTTCTCATGATGATGATAGAAGACTTTAAGAAAGAAATTAATATCCTTAAAGAAACACAAGAGAACAGAGGTAAAGAACTAGAAGCCCATAAAGAGGAAACACAGAAATCCATTAAAGAATTACAGGAAAACACAATCAAAAAGGCAAGGAAATGAACAAAACTATCCAGGAGCTAAAAATGGAAATAGAAACAATAAAGGAATCACAAAAAGAGACAGCCCTGGAGTTAGAAAACCTAGGAAAGAGATCAGGAGTCATAGATGCAAGCATAACCAACAGAATACAAGAGATAGAAGAGAGAATCTCATGAGCAGAAGATACCAATGACAACATCGACACAACGGTAAAAGAACATACAAAATGCAAAAAGTTCCTAACTCAAAACATCCATGAAATCCAGCACACAATGAGAGGACAGAACCTAAGATAATAGATATAGAAGAGAGTGAAGATTCCCAACTTTAAGGACCAGTTAATATCTTCAACAAAAACATAGAAGAAAACTTCCTTAACTTAAAGAAAGAGATGAACATAAATATACAAGAAGCTTACAGAACCCCAAATAGATTGGACTAGAAAAGAAATTTGTCCCGTCACATTATAGTGAAAATACGAAATACACAAAACAAGGAAAGAATATTAAAAGCAGTAAGGGAAAAAGGTCAAGTAACATATAAAGGCAGACCTATCAGAATTACACCAGACTTCTTTCCAGAGACTATGAAAGCTAGAAGATCCTGGGCAGAACTCATATAGACCCTAAGAGAACACAACTGCCAGCCCAGGCTGCTATACCCAGCAAAACTCTCAATTAACATAGATGGTTAAACCAAGATATTCTATGACAAAACCAAATTTATACAATATGTTTCCACAAACCCTGCCTTACAAAGGATAATAAATAGTAAACATCAACCCAACAAGGGAAACCACAATCAAGAAAACACAAGAAAGTAATCTTTCAACAAACTGAAAAGAAGATAGCCACACAAACCTAAAAGATACATCAAAAATAACAGGAACCAACAGTCACTATTCCTTAATATCTCTTAGCATCAATGGACTCAATTCCCCAATAAAAAGATATAGACTGACAGACTGGATACATAAAGAGGACCCAGTATTTTGCTGCATTCAGGAAACACACCTC
>CM052711.1:74054585-74073085 GCA_028551405.1 Uromys caudimaculatus | reverse complement strand
AGTCAATGTGCCTTTTGAGAGTGGAAAGAGGGATTCTTCCTCAAATGTAATGTGGATTTTAATGGAAAGTTATTTTTCTGTGATACAGTGCCACCCTTTGTAATATGTTCTCACATGTTCATGTACGTTTCTTCCTAAATTTCCTAATGCACTAATATATGCATAAATACAAAATGTAAAATAGAAATGTATAGGTGAGTCTTTTATTCTATCTACTTGCCAATCAAAAAAATAAACATGGCTAGGGAGATTGATCAGTAGGTAAATCATAGTCCATGCAAGTATGAGGATTGGTGTTCAGTTGCTTGGAACATGTAAATGTTGGACATATGCAGAGGCCACTTCTGAGACCAGCACTCAGAATACTGAGAGAATCCTCTGAAAAACTGTCTTTAGTCTGCAGCTTACCTATTATCCTAGCATGGCTGTACAGCCATCAAGAGAAATCTTTCTGCATTCACCTCTCTAGTACTCAGATTTAAAACATACACAGCCATGCTTGGCTGTTTACCCAGACTCTGGGGATCAAATTCAAGTCCTCAGATTGTGTAGTAAGCACTTTACCAATCGAACTGCTTCCAAAACCTCTTCTTCTAATCTTAATGTTCAAGGGCAGCTTAAGGAAGGACATGTAAACAATTAGTCATTGAAGCTACTGTTAATGTCTCAAATTGATCAATGTGATATAAACTGTCATTGTGCTAACCTACAGCCATGTCTTTCTCATCTATCTTCATTAGTCATTCTTAACACATCAAAATAAGTTTGAGAAATGCTATACAGTGTGATCTTAAAAGACAAAGAGCTAAACTCTGGTCTATCACTAGTGAAGGTTTAAAAAACATCTTTTCATCAGCTTGCTGCTGCTACTGTAAGTGAAGTGACCTGTGACTTGCAAGCTCCCTTCTCAGCACTAGATGTTCTCACATCCACAATCTATTGCCACTTTGATGATAAATTATGCATGCTTGACTACAACTCGGAAGCAATGTGAACTCAGTGGTTCTCTGAGACATGGTATCCACAACTCTGATGTATTGAAAATGATGTCCTAAACTCACTGCTAAGAAACTTCCATAGGATAATTGTCTTATGTAAAAGAACCTAAAATCAGAAACAGAACAGTGTCCTTAACATAGCATGAACATGCCATTTCCCTTGTAAAATATGGCTATTTTGGCAAAAAGCGATACATCATTCTGGCTGAAGAACCAAGTTATGCAGGTTGGATTGGCTTAAAATCTTACGTTCTCTGTGTGTGATATGGGTTTCTGAGTGTTGGCACTCACATGACATGGTGCTTATGTGGAGATCTGGGGCAAGAGCCTCTTCTTGTATTGAGTTTAAGACACAATATCTTCATTTTTAGCCACTATGCACAGGAGGCTAGCTGACTTACAAACTTCTAGGAGTTTTGTCTCTCCCTTCTATCACAGCCTTCTATCTCTTATGTGCACTTAGACAAGAGAAAATTGTATCTGGCTTTCCAAAGAGTCGGGGGACTTAAATTCATGTCCTCACACTTTCCCAGAAGCATGTGACTCACCAAATCACCTACCCTGCCCCGAAGAACTCTTTCTAATGCTTTCATATCCCACTTAATGGAGTATTTCCTGGGAGTGTTATATACCAAAAACAAAAATACCAAAATGTTTTTGTATCAGTCTTTATTGTTGGAATTTATCGAATGACAAAAAATTTGCAAGATTTAGTGGTTCCAGTGACAGTGATTTGTCACATAACCTACTGACATTGATAATGTGGATGAGGTAAATGCAGGTTCTCTAACTTAAATCTTAATTAATAATCTTAACTCTCACACCACACAGCAGACAGAAAATATATATGTATGAATCTTTATATGGATCTATTTGGTGTAGGCTAAATACAAATTAGAGACTGTAGCCAGTGTCCGAGAGGGCTCATAAGTGTGCTCAGAAAAATCACTCTAGAAATGATAAGGAAGCTGACCAGTGTCAGTAAGGAGCTGCTGCCAGAGTTGCCAGAGTCAAGTTTGAGAGTGATGCTGCAGGGCTCAGCAGTGAGGTGAAAGGCCAAACTAAATCCATAACAGGAAGTCGTGTAGCACATAGCCTTATCGCAACAGTGTCAAAGTCAAGACCCGGAGTGAATGTAGACCTTGGGTCACTGAACAGGGAACAGGCCTGTCACCACATGCTTAGCAACTAGTGTGTTTGTGCCTCTGTACGCATGTGTATGTGGGGGAGGGTCCTTTTAAATCTTAGAACTTGTCTTACCTCTTACTATTTCTGTAAAATGATAGTTGCCTTTCTGGAGAATTTTCTAAGTCTTGAGGAAAATAACCTAAGATAAGGAAAGCCTCCTCTAGCACCCAACCAGAAAATTGCCATTGAGCCAGCCAATGGCTCAGGAGGTGGCACTAATCACCAGGTCTGAAGATCTGAGATTGATTCCCAGGAGAAACATGCTGGAAGGAGAGAATTCATTCCCTTATGTTGTCATCTGACCTCCTATAGCATTAATTTTTTCCCAGAGAGACACAGACAATTGCCTATTCATTCAAATTGGGCAACAACAGCAACATACCAATATATGACTTCACAGCAGTCCAGTTTACTGAGATCAATGAGTTTTTGAAGCACGTTTACAGAGCATTAATGAGGGATTTCTTAACAAAGTATGGGTAATGTTCCATCAGCTGGATCACAGCAAAGTTCCACCCTACAGTGATTTGTAACTTCTTAGAAGTAGCATTCACAGATTTTCCTCCTAGATTAACTTTCCACTTCTTATATACCTTCATATCTTCCAAGATCACTTGCAGCTGGGGAAGATCAATAACTAGAATCCCAACAGAAGATTTCCTGGTATGCTGGGGGATAGTCAGCAGCTCCATTGCTGTCAACAAAGATCTGTTTATCTCTGTATTGTTCTCTTCTAGTTACCATAGAACTCTTTGCACTGTGGGCAAAGTCCAAGAAGGAATCTTTCTTTGCCCAGAGGGAAAATCCTGTCATATAATATGTACATACACATATCTATGTCCCAATATTTAATTTAAAAAACAAGAAAGAAAAACTCTCATAAAAATTTGAATAAAGGAAACAGAGACCAGATCAGAGGTGAAATGAGATATTAATGGAACCCAAGGAAGAGTCAAGGTGGGAAACCCATGAATGAACATAGATCCAGTGACCTAAAGTTCTTCCACGTTGAGGCTTTTACTGAGTTTGGTAAAAGTACTACATCATACACAATATAATGTAAGCCTAAGGCACAAAATTACACTCTACACTCTCTGTCCAAACAAGACAAGAATAGTGAACTTCATTTTATCACTCTTGATTTTCTCTTTGTGGGCATATAAAGACTGTCTTTGGTGATCCCAAACTCATGATGGTTACAAGAAATAGGAAATAGCTAACTGAATTTACTACTGTGGAAAATGTAAACTTTTACTTTTGGTGTCATTGAGCAAGGAAGGCATAGTTCATTGTATTTGCTGCCAGTAGTATGTAACTTTGTGATCAGCTTATCAATTTAAAGCCCCAAGTTGTTCCTCAGGTTAAGTTTGACTAAGCAATAGCAGTGTTAATATTTGTTATGTTGTCTTTTTCTTTTTTCTTTTAAAAAGAGTACACACACACACACACACACACACACACACACACATCTGTTGCCATGGCAATCGCCATATATTACCAGCGTCCATCTGGTTTACCTCCCACCTTTACCTACTAGCACAAGTTATGTCACAGCCTAAATAAAAGGCAGAAACTCTTGCTCTTCATTCTCTCTTCTCTCTCTTTTCTTCCTTCGTCTCCATCCCTCCTTTTGTCCCTTTCCCCCACAATAAACCTCTCTCACATGGAACTGCATTTGCCTGGTGTGGTCTGTCTGGACCAGAGCTGCAATTCTATCACAATCTTGATGCTTCAACCACTCCCTGTATTCTTGTTCCCCAACCAAACTTCTCTTAGCTATTAAACCTCCACTAGATGATGCTACAATCCTTGATCCAGCTAACAAAACACTTCTTTCTGCTGCAGAACTGTTTCCACACACCCAAAAACCCAGAGTGTTGCCTCAGTTTCTCCTTCTCACCAGGCTACCCCAGGGCTTCCTTGCTCAATGTCTCCAGACCCCTCCCCTCCTCCTGTGCCAGCTGCAGGTCACTCCAACCGCCCTGCATTGGCGCCTACCTTCAGCCTTCTCATCACCTGCTCTAAGGCTACAGGAAAACCCCTTAAATCCTTCACCTCCAGGGACAGCTGGCCCAGCATTGGTCCTTCAAGGGAAGTTGCTGGAGTCGATGGTCTTGTAAGAGTACATGTTCCTTTCTCACTGAGTGAACTTTCTCAAATAGAAATCAGACTGGGTTCCTATACCTCTAACGCCTCTGCCTTTATTAAAGATTTTCATTGTGTTACTCAATATCATAGCTTAACTTTCTACGATGTACATATGATCTTCAATAATAATTTACTTCCTAGCTAATGCAGGCAAGTTTCGGAGCAGGTGAGAACACATGCAGACAAAATTCATCAAACAGATAGAACATATCCAGTGGGATCTGAGGCAGTACCTGACCAATATCCTTGATGGAATTATAATTCTCCAGGTTGTATTTTAGCCAGGAATAGATTCATAATCTACCTCTTGGCTGGTCTCCACAGGACAGCCTTAAAACCAGTAAATTTTGAAAAACTCCAAGAGGTCATCCAGGACAAACAGGTGTTCAATTTTTTAGAACACCTCAGAAAGGCTTTATTGCAATACACTAATCTGAACCCTTAAAACCCAGAAGATAAGCAACTTCTGATGATCTACTTATTTTCTCAGATCTACCCTGACATAAAAACCAAACTTAGAAAGCTGGAGAGGAGATCCCTAACTCCACAAACAGAAATTTTAGCACTGTCCTTCAACGTGTATCATGAGAGAGATGAAAAAGCCTGCAGACAAAAATACCATATGCTGGTATTTTACCAAAGGCTATCTGATCAGTCCCAGCCACTGCCCCAGACTCCTGGTCTTCTAAGGCTCAGAGATCACCAGGCTCCTGCTACAAATATGGTGAACAAGGTCATTGGGTGAGGACTTGCCCTAACTTCTGCAAGCCAAAGGGGCCATGTCCATGTATCATCCAGAGGGACATTGGGCTGTCCATTGCCCTCACATTGGGCAGGACAGAGGGACGTCACTCCAGATAACCCTCCAGTGAATCTCCTAGGCTTGGCTGTGGATGACTGAAGACACCCAAGTTCCCTAGATGCAACCATCAATATAGCAGAGAGCCCCGGATAGTCATCATAGTATGTAGACTGCCCATTCCCTTCCTCTTGGACACTGAAGCCACTTACTCAGTCCTGACAGAGTTTTGGGGACCCATTTCTCCCTTTCATTTTCCTATTGTCAGGGTAAGAAGACAACCTTACCTTCCTCACCAGACCCCACCACTTAGTTGCATTTTTAGGGGTGTACTTCTCACCCATTCCTTTTTGGTAGTACCAATATGTTCTATCCCCTTATTGGGAAGTGATCTTCTAGGAAAGTTGCGAGCCTCTATTTCCTTTGCTCCCCACATTTGCCTAAACCCAAGCTGCCAGCAGCCCCTCTGCTCCTTCTTCTAACCAGTCAACCTACTGACACTAACATGTTGTTTCCTTTACCAGCTTCTCAGGTAGACCCCTGAATCTGGGACATCCAGATCCCCTCTGTTGCTAAGCATCATTCCCCTGGTGTCATCCAATTACTGGACTCTATCAGGATCATGCTCTGTTAAGCTCCAGAAGAAGTCGAGACCACTTATCTTGTCCCCAATTCAAGAAAATGAGACTCCACTCCGACAGCTTCACTCAACCACACTTGATTAGACATGGACTTCTCATCATTCCCTTGCTGTTCATTTCCATCCAGAGTAGTCTTTAAAAGTGAAGGTTTCATGTTCAAGAAACCCCCACAGATAACAATCTTTCCAAATAGGGTCAGGAAACTGCTCCATGGCCAGATTCCAGAAATCGATCCAAATTGCTATTATCCCTGTATCTGTTATCCCATCTAAATAATATGATCTCTTTATTTGCTTTCTCTTTGACAAGAAAAAAGATGATAATAAAAAATAGCCACCCATATTGGTCTTGTCAGACACATATGCTAGGATCATGGACCAATCACTTCTTCTATCAACAATGCAAGACACTCTTTTTGTACATACAAAACCCATGGAATCCCAGGTAGAAGACAGGAGTTGTTGGTAGGCTCTACTGTAAAAATCAAACCAGGTCCCCAGTAAGTAATATCCATATCCAGAGAAAATGTTTCGCAATTGCCCGAACTCTATGTATCAGAAAAGTAGGAGAAGTAATCAAATACTCCTCCAAGATCCTTACCTCCTTGATATCACCACTCATAAATGGCACTAACTTTTCATTTCTTCTTTTGCTTCAGAAGTTGACCTCGGTGTGCCAACTCCTTAATGTCACCTGACCTGATTGTTTTTTTATCTCTGAATTGTCCTTTTCTAGTTATCATAGAATTTTGTGCTGTGGGAAAAGTCCAAGAAGGCATCTTTGTATGCCCAGAGGGGAAAACCTGTCATATAATGTGTACATACACATATCTATGTACCAAAATTGATACTTTGATAGAATCATCTGGACTCTGACAAACTCAGTCTTCTCACAGTGAAATGAAACCACTGAAAGTTCAATCTGAATAATTAGGATTACTATACTGTCTTTTGAAGCACAAAATTGGAACATTATTTTTTTAAAGTAAAAATTTCCTCTTAGATTTTTTCAGATTCTATGTATATAAAATTAATCTCAGATAAATTTTGAGAATTAGAGTTGTGACCAAAAATGTTTTCTATCTAAAAAGAAGGAAAAAAACAAAAACACCAAAATATTGCTGAAAGCTAAGCTTTATATTTAACTAATCAAGAGTCCATAGAGTATTTACTAAGAACAATCAATAAACCCCTACTTGGCATAAATCAATAGATATCAAGTAAAAGCACACTGTTATGTACAAGTCAATATATTTTAGCAAAAATATGGAGAATTTACATTAAAACAGGTCCTTGCTTTTCCAACCTAATATCCCCTCTCCTTTAATTATATAATGTATCCTCAAGCAAATTATGTGTTTAGCAAAATATTTCAGTTAAAACTCCATTTAAGCAACTTCAAAGAAAATATTTTATTTCATGTGTTTCAAAAAATCTCCTTGGATTAAGTTAGTTTGTCAAAGTACTTCCAAGTACTTATCCCCAAGCCTCCAACTCCTGCCTTGAAATCATCAGGAAAGTAAGGACTATACTAGCAAACCTTTAGCCACACACTTTTATCCTGAGCATTGGTGGATTAACTAGTTCTGTAGTCCTGGGAAAACCATGTAAACTTTTGGACTCAACTCCTCTTACACCTCTTCTCCTGTATTGATATATCTTGTTATTTAATGATTAATGGTTTCCAGATGTGGTTCATGTTCTGACAGAATTGCTCCTTATGTTATCAAGATATCCATTCTTTGAACCTGGGCATGCTTCTATGCACATCTGTAGCCAGGCAGTGTCCTTGCTGGTGCCTGACTTCAGGTGTCTTTTCTTGCTGTTAATTCAAGGGTAGAAAGGAGGGTTATTTTGTAGCAATAAGGAAAACAAAATGAGATTTCTGTGAGACCAATGGTAACTTACTAATCAGGAATATGTAACCATCAAAGTATTATCCATCATATTTCTGTATTCCTTTTTCATTTTACAGAGTAAAGATTTGTTACATTGCTATTTGGAAATTAAAATGGAGACAAATCATACTTCTCAGGGCAGGCAAAAATTTGTGTCACCACATATGCATTATCCATTTCCAACAGGCATTAGTTTAAAAGCATGTAATCACTGGAATAAAAGGACTTTTACAATGGCACAGCAAGGAGTCCAGTGGATTTAGATCCATTTGTTCACTGTAAAACAGATAATAAGAGTACATTTGTGAATGGGCAAAGCCTGCTAAATTGTGCAAGACAGAGGCATGAAGGCTAAATAAAGATGTTGAAGAATTTTATTCCAATAACATAGCTACTCTGGTTGGAATACAAACAAGCCTTTAGTAAATACTTTTAACCCCAAACAGTGTTGATAATGTTAGTTTATAGAAGGAACCAGTCATGTTTGAAAGTGATGTCTAACAGAGGGGCAGATAAAGTAATGAATCAGAGAAAGATTTGACAGACTAAATCTGAGGTAGGATATGGCTAAGTTTAATAAGGACAATAAAGGAAAGAAAAGCTATTTAAGAGCAATTCAGAGAGAGAAAGAGAGAGAGAGAGAGAGAGAGAGAGAGAGAGAGAGAGAGAGAGAGAGAGAGAGAGAGAGAGAGAGTCAGATCTGACCAGTCAGTTGAGTTGAATTTAGGAAGTCAGGTCCATTCAGGTAGTTGGGAGTCTGTGCAGTGAGTGCAGTACACTGGCATTGAGTTTGTTTGTGAGTTCACACAGTTCACTGAAAGTCAGCAGAGAAAATTTTACCAGGAGAGTTTTACACAGTCAGATGTATGAAGAGCTGCAAGAAAGGAAAATAATTACAGTAGTTACATTTTTGTTATTTTTTATCTAGATCTACACAAAGTAACAGGGAGTCAGTTCATTGCTGTAGAAAGATGTTTCACCATGCAATATTCCCTAAATTCGTTAGTCTATAGTAAACTTCTTTTGTGTATGAGGTAAGGAAGACACATACATACCATATCACAGATATTGAGCCCAGAATATAACCTTACTCTTCCACCTTGTTTGAAACAGAGCTTCTAAGTTAGTCTTCCACTGAGAATCCTATGTGAACCTGCCACACAAGCTCTCAATTTCCTTTGTTCAATCCCTTAATTCTCTGTAGAAACACTGGAACACAAATGTTTATAATAAGTATCTGGCTTTACATGACACTTCTACAGACTTAAAATCAGGTCCTCACTCTTGGGTAGCAATAACTTGCACTCACTGAGTCACCTCCTCAGCCTCTATAGAATTCCTTTGAAGAAGCATGGTAGGCTTCTGTAGGAAGCACATGCTATAGAATTAAACAATGGATCCTCCACTCATAAGAAGATTGGCAGGACAAAATTCCTTCATATGACTGAATGCAGCTTAAATGACCTGAGCTTCCAAAAACACTAGAGGGAAAAAGAAACAAATTTGAGAGGAATTTCCTTTTCTATATACAGCTATACATTTTAAATTGTTTATTATTTATTTTATTTATGAGTGCCCTGGCAAGTTTTATGTCAACTTGACATGAGATACATAAATTTGAGAAGAGGGATTTTCAATTGAGAGAATGCCTGTGGAAAAGTTGCTGGTAGGCAAGGCTGGAAGTGATATTCTTAATTACTGTTCAGTATGGAAAAACTCAGTTCATTGTAGACAGTACCATTCCTCCCACCCCGATCTCCTCCCCTGGTGGCCCTAGGATGGTATAAGTAAGCAAGATGAGCAAGATAAAAGGAAGCATGCAGATAATACTCAATCATCCATGTTCCATGCATCAGCTCCTGCCTCTCAGTTTTTGCCTCCATTTGAATTACTATTCTATCCGCTTTTGATAATGAACATAAAGAAATATGAGTGAAGTAAACCCTTTACTCACCAAGGTGCTTATAGTCATGGTATTTTTATCATAACAAATATAAACCCAACAAAGACAGATTTTTAATGACATTTTTGTGATATTTCTGGGCTTATATGTTCACATGTATGTGTGTGTTCAGAAAAGTTTCTCTTGTTTTCATGTTACTTTAAAAAACATTCATATTTTACATATATATATACATGAATGTGCATGTCATGGCTTGTATGGGAGATTAGAGGACAACTCTCAGGAATTGGTTCTCTCCATTGACAATTTTGGGTGCCCAGGATCAAACTGAGGCTATCCAGCAAAATGGTAAGTACCTTTATGTGCTCAACATTCTCATCAGCTCCTTCCATCTTATTTTTAAGGCAGATCTCACACATAAACTGGAACTCACTAATTGAATAGTCCACCTGGCCAACAGGCCCCAGGTATCTTCCAGTTAATTTTCATCATTATTATTAATTTATTATTATTTATTATTTTTTATTATTTTAATTTGTTGATACATTATTTACATTTCAAATGTTTCCCCTTTCCAGATCTCCCCTTTGGAACTCCCTATCCCATACCCTTCCCCTGACTCTATGACAATATTCTCCCACCCACCCACTCCCATCTTCCCTCCCTGGCATTCTCCTATACTGGAGTATCTAACATTCTCAGGCCCAAGGCCCCTCCTCCCACTGATGGCCAACAAGGCCCTCCTCTGCCACATTTGTGTCCAGCGCCATAGGTCACTCCATGTGTATCCTTTGGTTGGTGGTCCAGTCTCTAGGAGCACCGAGTTGGGGGGGGGGCGTCTGGCCAATTGACACTGCTGCTCCCTCCATGAGGCTGTAAACTCCCTCAGCTCCTTCAGTCCCTTCTCAGACTCCTTCATTGGGGATCCCACGCTCAGTAAGCTCAGTACAAAGGTTGCTATGAATTGAATCTTGGATATACCGAACTTTTGGGCTAATATCCAATTATCAGTGAGTACATACCATGTTTGTTCTTTTGTGACTGAGTTACTTCACTCAGGATAATATTTTCAAGTTCCATCCATTTGCCTGAAAATTTAGTGAAGTCTTTGTTTTTAATAGTTGAGTAGTATTCCATTGTGTAAATGTACCACATTTGCTGTATCCATTCCTCTGTTGAGGGACATCTGGATAGTTTCCAGTTTCTGGCTCTTATAAATATGACTGCTAAGAACATAGTGGGGCATGGGTCCTTATTACATCTTAGAGCATCTTCTGGGTATATGCCCAGGAGTGGTATAGCTGGGTCCTCAGGTAATATTATGTCCATTTTTCTGAGGGTCCGCTAAACTGATTTCCAGAGTGGTTGTACCAGGTTGCAATCCCACCAACAATGGAGGAGTGTTCCTCTTTCTCCACATCCTCGCCAGCATCTGCTGTCACCTGAGTTTTTGATCTTAGCCATTCTGACTGCTCTGAGGTAGAATCAAAAAGTGATATTTTGTTTTCTTCCTTTGCAATTTGTATCCCTATGACCTCCTTTTGTTGTCTAATTGCTCTAACTAGAACTTCAATTACTCTATTGAATAGATAGGGAGAGAGAGGGCAGCCTTGTATATTCCCTTAGTTTAGTGAGATTGCTTCAAGTTTCCCTCCATTTAGTTTGATGTTGGCTACTGGTTTGCTGTGTATTGCTTTTACTATGTTTAGGAATGGGCCTTGAATTCCTGATCTTTCCAAGACTTTTATCATGAAGGGATGTTGCATTTTCTAAAATGCTTTTTCAGTATCTAATTAAATGACCATTGTTTTTTTCTTTGAGTTTGTTTATGTAGTGGATCACATTGATGTATTTCAGGGTATTGAGCCATCCCTGCATTCCTGAGATGAAGCCTCCTTGATCATAGTGAATGATCATTTTGATGTATTCTTGGATTTGGTTTGCGAGAATTTTATTGAGTATTTTTGCATCAATATTCATAAGTAAAATGGACTGAAGTTTTCTTTATTTGTTGAGTCTTCGTGAGGTTTTGATATCAGTGTAACTGTGGGCTCATAGAATGAATTGAGTAGTGTTCCTTCTGTTTCTATTTTGTGGACTAGTTTGACAAGTATTGGTATTAGGTCTTCTTTGAAGGTATGATAAAATTCTGCACTAAACTGGGCTTTATTTGGTTGGGAGACATTTAATGACTGCTTCTAATTTTTTAGGTGTTATGGGAAAGTTTAGGTGGTTTATCTGATACTGACTGAAGTTTAGTATTTGGTATCTGTCTATAAAATTGTCCATTTCATTCACATTTTCCAATTTTGTTGAGTATAGGCTTTTATAGTAGGATATGATGATATTTTGAATTTCCTCATATTCTGTTGTTACATCTCCCTTTTCATTTCTGATTTTGTTAATTTGGATACTGTGTCCTCTAGTTAGTATGGCTAAGGGTTTATCCATCTTGTTGATTTTCTCAAAGAACCAGCTCCTGGTTTTGTCAATTTTTTGTATAGTTCTTTTTGTTTCTACTTGGTTGATTTCAGCCCTGAGTTTGATTATTTCCTGCCTTCTACTCCTCCTCTTGTGTCTACTAGCATCTTTTTGTTCTAGAGCTTTCAGGTGTGCTGTTAAGCTGCTAGTGTACACTCTCACCAGTTTCTTTTTGGAGGCACTCAAAGCTATGAATTTTCCTCTTAACACTGCTTTCATTTTGTCCCATATGTTTGGCTATGTTGTACTTTCATTTTCATTAAATTCTAGGCAGTCTTTAATTTCTTTATTTCTTCCTTGACAAAGTTATCATTGAGGAGAGTGTTGTTCAGCTTCCATGTGTGTGTGTGATTTCTGCTGTTTTTGTTGCTATTGAATATTGTTTAATCCATAGTGATCTGTTATGGGGCATGGGGTTATTTCAATGTTCTTATATCTGTTGAGCTTTGTGTTGTAACCAATTATATGGTCAATTTTGCAGAAGGTACCATGAGGTGTTGAGAAGAAGGCATATTCTTTTGGTTTAGGATGAAATGTTCTATAGATAGCTGTTAAATCCTTTTGGTCCATAACTTCTGTTAGATTCATATGTCTCTGTTTAGTTTTTGTTTCCAAGATCTTTTCTTTAATAAGAGTGGGGTGTTGAAATCTCCCTCTATTATTGTGTGAGGTTCAATGTGTGCTTTGACCTTTAGTAAAGTTTCTTTTATGAATGTGGGTGCCCTTGCATTTGGAGCATAGATGTTCAGAATTGAGAGTTCTTCTTGGTAGATTTTTCCTTGATGAGGATGAAGTGTCCTTCCTTATCTTTTTTTATTACTTTTGGTTGAAAGTTGATTTTATCCAATATTAGAACGGCTACTCCTGCCTGTTTCTTTGGACCATTTGCCTGGAAAATTATTTTCCAGTCTTTTACTCTGAGGAAGTGTCTGTCTTTAACACTGAGGTGCATGTCCTGTATGAAGCAAAATGCTGGTTCCTGTTTATGTATCCACTCTGTTAGTCTAAATCTTTTCATTGGGGAATTGAGTCCATTGATGTTAAGAGATATTAAGAAATAGTGATTGTTGCTTTCTGTTATTTTCAATGTTATTTTTATGTTCATGTGATTATCTTTTTTGGGGGTTTTTGAAAGAAAATTATTTTCTTGTTTTCTCTAGGGTGTAGTTTCCCTCCTTGTCTTGGCATTTTCCATCTATTATCCTTTGTAGGGCTGGAGTTGTGGAAAGACATTGTGTAAATTTGGTTTTGTCACAGAAGATCTTGGTTTCACCATCTATGGTAATTGAGCATTTTGCTGGGTATAGCAGCCTGGCCTGGCAGTTGTGTTCTCTTAGGGTCTATATGAGATCTTCCCAGGATCTTCTAGCTTTCATAGTCTCTGGTGAGAAGTCTGGTGTAATTCTGATAGGTCTGCCTTTATATGTTACTTGACCATTTTCCCTTACTGCTTTTAATATTCTTTCCTTGTTTCCTGCGTTTATTGTTTTGACTATTATGTGACAGGAGGAATTTCTTTTCTGGTCCAATCTATTTGGAGTTCTGTACACTTCTTGAATGTTTGTGTTCATCTCTTTCTTTAGTTTAGGGAAGTTTTCTTCTATAATTCTGCTGAAGATATTTACTGGCTCTTTTCATTGGGAATCTTTTATACCTCTTATTTTTAGGTTCTTTCTTCTCATTATGTCCTGGATTTCCTGATGTTTTGGGTTAGGAGCTTTTTACATTTTGCATTTTCTTTGACTGTTGTGGCAATGTTTTCTATGGTATCTTCTGCACCTGAGATTCTCTCTTCTAGCTCTTGTATTTTGTTGGTGATGCTTACATCTATGTCTTCTGATCTCTATCCTAGGTTTTCTATCTCCTGGTTGTCTCCCTTTGTAATTTCTCTATTGTTTATATTTCCATTTTTATATCCTGGATTGTTTTGTTCATTTCCTTTGCCTATTTGATTGTGTTTTTCTGTAATTCTTTAAGGGATTTTTGTGTTTCCTCTTTAAGAGATTCTAGCTATTTACTTTTATTTTCTTTTATTTCTTTAAGGGAGCTATTTATTTCCTTCTCTAAATCTTCTATCATCATCATGAGATGTGATTTTAAATCTGAGTCTTGCTTTTCTGGTGTGTTGGGGTATCCAGGGCTTGCTGTGTTGGTGAACTGGGTTCTGATGATGCCAAGTTGCTCTGGTTTCTGTTGCTTATGTTCTTGCCCTTGTCTTTTTCCATCTGGTTATTTCTGGTGTTAGCTGGTCTTGCTCTCTCTGACTGTGACTTTTCCTTCTTGCAAGACTTGTGTCAGCACTCCTTGGAGACCAGCTTTCTCTCAGAGGAATTTGGGTTTGTAGAGCTATGTTACAGGGTCAGCTCCGGGATGCAGACAGAAACCAGAAGGATCCTGTCTCCAGATGTTCCTTGGTTCCTGTGTCCTGATGGCTCTGTGAGGATCCATCTTTAGTCAGGAATTTGAATAGAAGTGGTTGTCTTGTCTGTGCTCAAAGGTGTGTTGGCACTCCTGGAAGACCAGCTCTCATCTGGCACTATTTGAGTATGGAACCCTATGTCACAGGATCAGCTCCCTGGCTGTAGAAGGAAACTAGATGGCCACTCCTCAGTCCTTGTGTCTTGAGGCTTCTCGATGGGTCCCTCTGAGCAGAGGTGCTGGTTTTACCTCTGTTCACAGGCTTGTCCACACTCCTGGGAGTCTAGCTTTCTCCCAGCACTATTTGGCTATGGAGCCCTGTGGCTCATACATGTTCTTTCTCAAGTCTGCTACACCAAACTAAATTATAAATAATATGAAAGGAACCATTTTCTTCCACCCCCAGAGAGGGTTTAAAAACTATATATTTTCTCTTGTTTGTTTTCTCTGCTCTTCTGAGATTCCCTTGTTATGTTTTTCATGGCTATTATCTTTTTTTGTGTTATCTTAAGCCATGACTCTTAACCGAGATACTCTTTAGATTTTAATTTAATTGAAAACCTGTTTCTTTGCTGTAAGACTCAAAAATGTTGTCTCTGATGTGATGTTCTTCCTATTTCAATGATCTCCTGCTTCTAAGTCTTAACATGTCTGCCATGGTCTCAAAGGCCCTTTCTCCCAGTAATAATCATTCCCAAAAGATCATTTTCTGGCAGTTATTTATGGAACAAACTCCTCTGCCATTTCTCTGTCTAACAATTATCACAAAATATATAATTCCCTTACTGGCCATAGGTGTAATATAACTAACTCTTTAGCCATTTTTTACAAACATCCTATTGATTAGGTAATATTGCTCTGCCCTGAAGTTCACTCATACTTAGTCCATGATATTTTGGGAAGTATAAAATGCTTATCTATTGCTTATGAGAACTATATTCTCCATTTCTAGCAATGAGAATAAAGGAGCCAAACAGTGTGATTTGAGGAACTCATGGTTCTCTGAGAGTGAAGCAGAACTGCTGAAGGGAAAGTGTGAGAGGAATGAAGATGGTGAGAGATCTTAGAGGATTCTTCATGGAAAATTTGGAACCAGATTCAGAGGGAACCTAAGCCAGGTTCAGTGATGTACACTCACTCTCATAGCAAACACACAGCGATTGCTGAGAGTTCCGGACTACAGAGCAAGATGGGGATGGGATACTTTAGAAACACACTCTGATAATGGCAATGCCATCACTTGATTTCATCAGATTAAAGGAATAGGCTTCCCAGCATCAAAGATAATTGAAAATTTAAATACAAAGATTTTTCTCACTCAATTCACCATCATTTGTAATACAAGCTGGAGTCTAAATATACTCCAAACTAGTAGAAATGTTTGAGCATGGTTAGGAGTCACAGAAACTGGAAACAGAGGCATGGAAAGCAATTTTAAGGAAAGGAACTTTAAAAAAAAAATGAGCAGTTTAATTCTTATCCTTGTCAAGCCTCAGATGTCCATTTTTCTGTCCTTTCTGGAGGTTAGAAATGATTGTATGTTCCTAATGACTTATGTACTAGGTTTTCTAATGAAAAATGATTTATGTGAGATATGGGAGGGTGTGGAAAGCCAGAGGACCTTTCTTAGAGAGCAGCCTTTAGACAATCTTTCCCATAAAATATACATGAGGAATCCTCCTGAAACAAATCCCCAGAAAAAAAGAAAATGACTGGCATTTTTATAACATTGAGGATAGTGGAAAGCTTTGCATCACATAATTGTTGAGCATGGCATATATACATGACAGAAAGTATGGAGGATTCAAGTACCATAATTTGAGAGATGTCACATCACAGCTCAGATTACTTTTTTTTTTTTTTAATTTTTTGTTTTGCCCATTGGCTTTATTACATCAATAAAACATGAACAAATACACTCCTCATTTCCAATATTTCCCATGCTTTTCCTAGACTACAAAAATCACTTCCTTTTCATCTTGACTTTCAATATTTCAAACTCTTCTCATGATTCTCCTACAATGAATCAGCAAGTTTACCTTGCCTTGCAGTATGCTCCAGAACTGGTAACATGTTCTTTTTTTTTTTTTTTTTTCAAAATATACGTTTTTTTTTATTGTGTTAGGAATATGCTTCTTCCTAATTTTTCCTGATTTGAAAGAGGAATGTAGTGATTTTTTTATATATATACTTTATTTACATTTCTATTGTTTCCCCCTTTCCAGGTCTTCTCTTTGGAAACCTTCTATTCCCTCCCCCTCCCCCATATCTGTGAGTGTATTCCCCCTCGCACCCACCTGCCCACCCATTCCTATCAACCTTGACATTCCCCTTTACTGGGGCCTCTTACACCCTCAGGCCAAAGGGGCTCTTCTTGCCCTGATGGCCAACAAGGCCCTCCTCTGCCACATATGTGGTCCGAACCATGGGTCCTTCGTGGTAACATGTTCTTACCACCTTTCAGATTCCCTTTAGTCTCTTTATTTTCTTTAACTTTATCACCCAAGTTTCTAAATTCACTTTCTCTATCTCAGTACTATGGGTTTTTCTTATGCTGTTGAATAAACAGGGAAAGGGGGATGGGATAGGGGTTTTTGGGAGTTGGTGAGGGGGGGACTGGGAGAACACTGCTTTCCAGGCACTAATAAATAGTAGAGCTTATACATAATGCATGCTCAACAATTTTTGCATGACAAATAAGTGAATACTTGAATTCTCTAGCAAATAAACATGGGTTAATTAAGTAGAGAGTGTTCAACCTGCGTTCAACTTGGAATGTAAAGTCCATGGGTAAAATAGTAATTTAAAAGAATCCATTATATTCGGATTACTTCTTAACAGTCTGTTCTTGAGAGATCAATAGGGAGGCATGGCTTGGTTCAGGCTATGAGATCAGGCCTAAAATTTCAGTCTCATGGTCTAACAGTTTCTTCTTATTTTTCTTAGCAAGGATTAGTGGAAGGTGTATATCAGGACTTAAACAAATTTCCATTCCAAACACTTGGGAACATGGACTCCCTACATGTGTGCCAACTGGAATGATCACATTTCCACATATTCCCTACTCAGAGTGTGTCATAAGTTATATTAAAAAGTACCTAGGCTAGCATCCGAATGCGAGTTCATGCCTAGAACATGTCTTTGCTATACAGGAACTCTGCTTGGTTCCTCTCTCTTCACTATCAATTTATATGTCCTTTTCTAAAAGCTTACCCTTCAGGCTGCCCATGAAAGTCATTATTCAAGTCCATGAAAGTTGAAACCCCAGGAGGAGTTTTGGGATATTGATTTTAGAGAGTTGTCCCCAGCTACTGCTCACCTGAGGGGAGAAAACCCCTTCACTCTCACTGACTTCCAACTTCCTGTGCCATCAGATCTGACATTAAGTGAAAGAAACAAATTATTCAACACTTGCTTCAGAGTTCTCTTACAACACGAAGATATTAAATGATACCTTTTAAGGGACCTAACATTATATAACCTTATACAGTCTTGTCTGGACTTTTCTTTGCTGGGCATAAACATTTTTAACCCATTGCCATTTTAGAGTAAAAACTTCCTTGGTCCTGTAGCTAGGCTAATTACACAGGACAATATGGAGGTAGCTAGGTCTATGCTGATAGTAATATACTATTCACAATCTCTAGTAGAAGCAGGGAGAGCAGAACAACAGGACTCTCACCTAGGATTCAGGTCACTACTTCAGATACAAGTGATCTTGGAAAACGCTAGAAAAAAGTATCTATCTATCTATCTATCTATCTATCTATCTATCTATCTATCTATATGGAAAGTGAACTGAAAGAGATTCTAACATGCAACTTCCTTGAGGTCATCCTCCTTGGTAGTACTCTGTGGTGATGTAGCTGTTTGTGTGTCCCACGCTTCTGTAAGAAACCTCTCACCAATACTTTGTAAGAAAGTCTGATAAATTAATTGGTTTGTTACCAACAGAATTCTGATTTCACCTTTGGATGTTCAGTCTTTTTCATAAAAAATATTTCAAATTGGATTCCAAAGAAAGCTC
>CM052711.1:74013550-74054085 GCA_028551405.1 Uromys caudimaculatus | reverse complement strand
TGTTCTAGCTCCAGGGTTGTCTCCCTTTGTGATTTCTTTATTGTTTCTATATGTATTTTTAGCTCCTGGATACCCCAACACACCAGAAAAGCAAGACTCAGATTTAAAATCATTTCTCATGATGATAATAGAAGACATGAAGAAAGAAATGAATAACACCCTTAAAGAAATACAAGAGAACAGAGATAAACAACTAGAAGCCTTTCAAGAGGAAATACAAAAATCCATTAAAGAATTACAGGAAAACTCAATCTAACAGGCAGCTGACCTTACTCTTTCTGGTTGTGGCTTGCCCCTCCTGCAGGCCTCTGTGTCAGTACTCCTTGAAGACCAGCTCTCTCTGAGAGGTGTTTGGGTTTGGAGAGCTGTGGCACAGGGTCTGCTCTGGGGTACAGAAAGAAATCAGAAGGATCTTGTCCTCAGCTGTCCCTTGGTTCCTCTGCCCTGATGGCTCTGCAAGGGTCCCTCTTGATCCAGTGAGTTTGAACAGAAGTGGTGGTTTTGCCTGTGCTCATAGGTGTGTCAGCACTCCTAGGATACCCACTCTCTCTTGGAGCCTTGTGACCCAGGCTGAGATCCCTAGGCACAGGCCCCTGGGGGCCTAGGCAGAAGTCTCCACCCACAGGTGAAAACCAGAAGGTTCAGAGTTTTTCTGTCCCCAGGTTTTCAGGCCCTGGATCCCGGCAGATCTGGGCGGGTCTGGGTGAGAGGTGTTGCTCCCTTTAAGCCCACTCATGGCTTTTCCAAGCTCCTGGGAGGGTATCTTTCTCCAGGGCTCGTTGGCTACGGACTTCTGGTCCTTAACTTTCATTTTTAGTAGCACTACTTTAAAATATACAAAACCCTTTTCAATTATAGAATTTATTTTCATCTTCGTTACATAAACTTTTTCTGTATATTTTTAAACTTTTAAAAGTTTTTGCTGAAAAGTAGGTTGCACTTACACAGAAATTTAGATGGAAATTTTTCTCAGCCTACTTTAATAAGCACTCAGCCTTCCCTCTAGCCTACCCTGCCACCAGAGTTAGTGGAAAAGAAAAGTTATTAGGACACAAGGGAAGTAGGCCCCTTTCCAAATAGCTCTTTCAGGGTGATTCCACTCTTCATTGTCAAGATATCAGCAGTACAGTCCAGTAGCAAACGCTAAACACAAATTAGAAGCTGCAGTCCAGTCCACTTGGGAGTCACCACACATGAACAAGCAAGGGCAGGCCGTTCAATCCAGAAGTAACCACAAGACATGCCAATTGGCTCGATGCCGAGAAGTTTAAAGAACCTCAAGAAAAGGTCTTTGGCAAGTTTCTTTCAATGACATCACAACAAACTGAACTCACCAATGTAATGTAAGATTAACCAATACATGCATGTCTCCATGTCATTAGCAAATAACAGTGAGGCTAAGTAAAGAAAACCAATGTTTATGCTTTCCCTGACTGTAGGGTCATATTTATATTCCTTCTTTTTATTGGATATTTTATTTATTTACATTTAAATGTAATCTCCTTTACTGGTTTTCCCTCCCCATGCTTCTAAAGAGGGTGCTCCCCTACTCACACAGAAACCCATTCCCACCTCACCGCCCTGGCATTCTGCTACATTGGGACATCAAGGCTTCACAGGACCAAGGAAGGGCCTCTCCTCCCATTGATTCCAGATAAGACCATATTCTACTACATATTCAGCTGGAGCCATGGGTCCCTCCATGTGTACTCTTAGTTGGAGGTTTACTCCCTTGGAGCTCTGAGGGGTCTGGTTGGTTGATATTGTTGTTCTTCCTATAGGGTTACAAACCCATTAAGTTCTTTCAGTCCATTCCCTAACTCCTCTATTGTGGTTCCCATGCTCAGCACAATGGTTGGCTGAAAGTATCCACATCTGTATTCATCAGGCTTTGGAAGAGCCTCTTGTGAGACAGCTATTTTAAGCTTCTGTCAGCAAGGACTTCTTGGCATCTGCAGTAGTGTCTGGGTTTGGTGTCTTTATATGGGATGGATCCCCAGATGGAACAGTCTCTGGATGGCCATTCTTCAGCCTCTGCTTCACTCATTGTCCCTGTATTTCCTTTAGACAGGAGCAATTCTGGGTTAAAGTTTTTGTGAAGGGTATGTGGCCCCATCGCTCAACGGGATGAGGGGTGTGCCTAATCTCTGGATATGGTCTTGACAGGTTCTCCCTCCCCTTTGTGGGGTATTTCAGCCAATGTCATATCTGTGGGATCCTGGAAGGCTCTTGCTTTCCTGGCATTTGGGACTTTCTGGTTGCTAGCCCCAGTTCCCCATCTCCCATTGCTACCTACCTCTATTCAATTTCCTGACCCTTTGTACATCTCCTCCCATACATGAGTCTTCCCCTCTTTTCCCTCTCCCCCTCTTCTCTTCCTCCTAAGTCCCTCCCACCCACTACTGCCCTTGATTATTTTGTTATCCCTTCTGTCTCTGTGCTCTTAATTAATTTGGCTAAATATTTTTCTATTTTGCTGTTTTTCTCAAAGAACCATCTCTTAGCTTTGATGATTCTTTGTATAGTTCTCTTTTTCTCTAATTGGTTGACTTCAGTCTCGAGTTTCTCTATTTCCTGCTATCTACTCCTCTTGTGTGTGTTTATTTCTTTTCAGATGTGCTGTTACGTTGCTCATGTAGGATCTCTTCAATTTCAGTATGAAGGCACTCAATGCTATGAGTTTTACATTTAGTACTTCTTTCACTGTTTCACAGAGTTTGAGTATGCTGTGACTTCATTTTCATTAAATTCTATAGGGGCTTTAATTTCTTTCTTTCTTCCCTGACCAAGTTGTCATTGAGTAGAGAGTTGTTCAATTTACATGAGTATTAGGGATTTCTGTTGTTTTTGAAGACCAGCCTTAGTCTGCCCTGTTCTGATAGAAAGCAAGTGATTATTTCAAACTTCTTGCATCTGTTAAGGCTTGTTTTGTGTCTGATTATATGGTCAATTTTGGAGGAGGTACCAAGGGGTGTTGAGAAGGTTTATTCTTTTGTTTTAGGGTGAAATGTTCTGTAGATATCTGTTAAATCCATTTGGTTCATAACCTCTGTTAGTTTCACTGTGTCCCTGTTGCATTTCGGTTTCAATGACATTTCCATTGGTGTGAGTGGGGTGTCAAAGTTTCCTACTATTATTTTGTGAGTTTCAATGTATGTTTTGAACATTTGTAAATTTACAAATGTGGGTCCCTTTGCATTTTGGGCACAGAAGTTTAGCATTGACATCATCTTGGTGGATTTGTTCCTTGATGAGCATGAAGTGTTCATGCCCATCTCTTTTTATAACTTATGGTTGAAAGTCCATTGTATTGGATATTAAAATGACTACTCCAACTTGTTTCTTGGGACCATTTGCTTAAAATTTTTTCTATCATTTTACTCTGAGGTAGTGTCTGTCTTCATCACTGAAGTGTGTTTCATGTATGCAGCAAACTACTGGGTCCTGTTTATATATCCAGTCTGTTAGCCTATGTCTTCTTATTGGGGAATTGGTTTGATTGATGTTAAGAGACATTAAAGACCAATGTTTGTTGGTTACTGTTACTTTTGTTGTTAGAGGTGGCATTATGTTTGTGTGGATCTCTACTTTTGAGATTATTGTGAGATGATTAACTTTTGTTTTTTCTTGGGTGAAGTTTCCCTTGTTTTAGAGTTTTCTTTCTAGTATCCTCTGTAGAGCTGGATTAGTGGAAAAATACTGTTTAAATCTGTTTTGTTTTCCATAGGATATCTTGCTTTCTCCATCTATGATAATTGAGAGTTTTTCTGGGTATAGTAGCCTGGGCTGGCGTTTTTGTTCTCTTAATGTCTGTATGACATCTGTCTGAGATCTTCTGGCTTTTATAGTCTCTGTTGAAAAGTCTTGTGTAATTCTGATAGGTCTGCCTTTATATGTTACTTGAGCTTTTTCCCTTACTGCTTTTAATATTCTTTCTTTGTTTTGTGCATATGGTGTTTTCACTATAATGTGACAGGTTGAATTTCTTTTCTGGTCCAATTTATTTGGTGTTCTTTAGGCTTCTTGTATGTTTATGACTATCTCTTTCATTAGGTTAGGGACATTTTCTTCTATGATTTTGTTGAAGATGTTTTCTGGCACTTTGAATTGGGAATTTTCACTCTCTTCTATTCCTATTTTTCTTAGGTCTGGTCTTTTCATTGTGTCCTGGATTTCCTGGACGTTTTCAGTTAGAAGATTTTTGCATTTTGTATTTTCTTTGATTGTTGTGTCAATATCTTCATGGAATCTTCTCTGCATGTGATTCTCTCTTCTATATCTTATATTTTTTTGGGTGATGGTTGCATTTGTAACCCCTGATTTCTTGCCTAGGTTTTCCACCTCCAGGATTGCCTTCCTTTGTGATTTCTTTATTGTTACTATTTCCATTTTTAGATCTTAGATGGTTTTGTTCAGTTCCTTCACCTGATTGTTTGTGTTTTCCTGTATTTCTGAAAGAGATTTATGTGTTTCTTTTTAAGGTCTTTTATCTGTTTACTTGTGTTCTCCTCTATTTCTTTAAGAGAGTTATTTATGTCCTCCTTAATTTTAGGTCAGATTCTTGCTTTTCAGGTATGTTAGGGTATCCAGGCCTTGCTGTGGTGGGAGAACTGGGTGTGATGGTATCAAATGGCATTGGTTTCTTTTATTTATGTTTTTTTGCTTGCACCTACCATCTTTTGTACTCTGGTGTTAACTGGCCTTACTATCTTTGACTGGCGCCTGTCCCTCCTATGAGCCTGCTTATGATGGACCTTGTTGAGACAGGCTGTCTCTGGGTATGGGAGAAGGTCTGGAATGCCAGATCTCTTCCCGAGAGTGCTGTGGGCCAGTGGGAAGATGTGTCGCTGGTAGTTTGGATAGGTCTCACATCTGCTGGGCTTCATGGGATTCTTAGGCCAGTTATTGCGGTGGGAGCTGGGAGAATTTCTCACATATGAGCCTGGTTAAGTTGGACATCCTGGGTGTCAACTGCCTCTGGGGTTGGGGGGACAGGGGCCTAAGTACTCGATCTGCACCCAGGTGCAGTTGTGAACCAAAAATCATTCTTTTATATGTCTGCTTTAGCAAAACATCCTTTCACTTGTGTCCCCTAGTAAAACTTCATTTAACATAACTGACTTTCCAAAGGAACCAGAGGTTTCCACTTCATATTTGCCTTTATGTTTAAGAATTGTCCTTTTCTCTAACAGTAACAACCAAGCACAGTAGAAATAATTGTAAGAAGCATCACATTTTAAATAAATGGCATATGTACAATATAGTCAAATAATAGTCTGATAAAGCAATCTTAAATTTCTATCAATATAAAATAATTAAAACAAAAACCTTAAATTTCTATCAATATACAATAATTCACCAAAACCTTAAATTTCTATAAATATACAGTAATTCAAACAAAAACCTTTAATTTTTATTAATATATAGTAATTCAAACAAAAGGACTTTAATTTTTTATCAATTCCTGGTCATAACCAATAACAACCTCCCATCCTAGATGATAATTATAACACATCAAATGACAAAAAAATTATCCACTCCAATTTAAGGAACTAGAGTGACAGTCTTCTTATAATTGCTTCCTGTTGAATTGAGGTAAAAATGACTGTATGGGCCCCCAAGAAAAAAAATATTCATTCTGAAAAGTGCTAACTATATCCCTTGTTGCTCAGTCTCTGTGTTTGTCCAGACTCTCTATTGCCGATACAGTCTATGTATTGTGCAATTGCTGTTTTAATCCAGTCTCTGTGTGATCATTCATTAGGGATAGCCATTTTGAAGTTGATTTGCATGCACACTTTGAAGAAATCAGAAACTGAGGCAGTCTATGAATCACCTAGTCTATTTGTTTTATGAAGACATTTATGTCTCAGCTGATAAGATGTTTTTCCTGGTCAGATATAATCTTCATAAGTTTTGTTGATATCCATATTTTTTTTCATCCCTTGTAGATACATAGGCATAGCTTCATTCCTGTCTTAATATTCTTTGTGTTACCATAAACATATTCTCTAAAACATCTCCGTGAGAATTTGCCAACAAAATGTCATTCATATAATGATAAATGATAGATTGAGGAAATTGCTTATGAATAATTTCTAATGGTTGTTTCACAAAATACTAACATAAAGTTTGACTATGTAACATTCCCTGTGGAAGTACCTTCCAGTGGTAACTCCCTTGTGGATGACTATTATTCAAAGTAAGCACTGAGAAAGCAAACCTTACCTATTTTTTTCGTGAAAGGGTATTAAGAGAAGAACAAGCTTTCAAGTCAATTGTTACTGCAGGACATGATTTTGATAACAAAGAACATAAAGGAAGTCCAGGTTGTGAAGAACCCATTGGTTGAATTACATTGCCAACTGTTCTTAAATTCATTATCATTCTCCATTTACCTTATTTTTTTTTTCAACAAACACAGGGGAATTCCATGGTAGACTTTTCTGTATGTTAAGCCTCCAGCTGCTCATGTACAAGTTGCTCAATTGCCTGTAATTTTTCTTTCATTTTGGGCCATTGCTCTTACCAGACATGTTGGTTTCATAGCCATTTTAGTGTCAATGCTCTTTTTATGTCACCAGTAGCCTATTTTATAAATTTGTAAACTCAATTCCTGTGTTGTCCTGTTTTGTGATCATGGGTACAGTGTACAAATTTTTGCTGTCCTTGTATCAATACCTTCCCCAGGAACATCTACCATATAACCTCTAATTTCCTTATTTACACTCCCCAGAATTTCAGAATATTAATTTGCATATTTCATTGTTGTAAAGGATCCCTTCCCTATAATTTTATGGATATGTCTGCCACATAAGGTCTCAACTTCCCTGTTTGCCTTTATGGTGCCTCACAGGTAATCTAGTGGTCACTTTGTTTATTTGTGATAATTTGCCAATTCCCATGAAGTGTGTTTAAATCTTCTGAAGTAGCCAATGTGTATTCTAAGACTTTCAGGAAAGTATACTAACAACAGCTCCTGCACCTACCAACCCTTCTATGTTCAGACCATTCATTTGTATCATTAATTTGTCTCTGATCATTGACCATTGTTAGCCAAAACACATGTTTCCAGTGCTCCCAAAAGAACCTGTTTGTTAGCAGCCTTGCCCTTGATATAAAGAAACAACAATTGAACAATTCTATCCCATGCTTTAATTTTCATCTCTTTTTTTCACATTTGCCATGATTTTTATTTCTTTCTTGCCATCTCCATCTACTACATCTGGATATACAATAAATCCTTGTTAGTCAGCATAATGTCCTCCACCAAGCAGCTGGTCTTTAGTAGCATTCCTCTTGCTAAATTACATTATGTTATTTTTGTGGCTTCATGTGTCCACCAAAACAAACACTGTAATTGTTGATCAGCTTCTAGAGCAGATAATACCAATCCCTTTCTATTTTGTGGAACAACCCTATGCTGTGTAGCCTAGTTATTAACATTTAACAAAAGGAGAATGCAAGCCATATGAAATAATAGCCTCTTTAAAGTGCTTTTGGTCTAGCATTTCTATCAGAAGACAGGTCAATTCATTATAGGTAGAAATACCATCATTAGTGTACATATGCTACACAAAGACTGGCAAGACTGAAGGTGCTTATCTAGTTCAAAGAACATCCTCTGGTGATACACTCAGTTGCACATTATCCTGTTGTCCCTGTGCTGTCTACTTTTCTTCCCCAACCCTTATCTCACTGAGGTGCTTTGGGCACCTGGTAATGAAAGTACATGGAGCAAGGAGGAGTGGGTATTTATCTTCCAGCCAAGTTTGCTTCTCCTTTTCCTCAGACACATTCTGTCTCAGTTACTAAGCCTGGACTCTTGTTCTCTTCCCTCTTGCTCTTGTAACTTTCCAAGCATTTAACCTCTATTCACAAACTCTCTATGTGCATACAATCCTTTCTTTTTTTTTTCTTTTTCTTTTTTCTTTTTTTTGGTTTTTTGAAACAGGGTTTCTCTGTATAGCCCTGGCTGTCCTGGAACTCACTCTGTAGACCAGGCTGGCCTCGAACTCAGAAATCCACCTGCCTCTGCCTCCCAAGTGCTGGGATTAAAGGTGTGTGCCATCACTGCCCAGCCACTACAATCCTTTCTAACACAAGAGAACTGAGTGAACCTTCTAAGTTTTCAGTGCCCCCCCCCAAACTTTTCCAAATTGGTATACTTAAAGAATATGAAGCAAAACCAGAAAAGTCCCTACAAGAACACAGTAGGAAACAGGACAGCAGCAGAAGCTGCCATTTTGCCAATATCCTTAAGCAACATTGCTAACCCCTCATAAGATGACATTTCCTCTACCACATTAGAAACAGAGTTACCTGTTATGTCTAAGCCACATTGGGCACCACCTATAAGCATAAATTTTTCTCAGCCTACTTTAATAAGAATTCAAAGGCCCCTCTTGCCCACCACGCACCACAGGTAATGGAAAAGAAAAATTATTAGGACATGATAGAAATAGACCTTTTTAAAAATAGTTTGGTTTGTCTTTTGAGATAGAATATCTGTAGTCTATGCAACTACATATTTCTCCTGACTCATTATAGGTACTACAGGTCTGGGCCACTTTGCTTTCTAGTGGAGGTTTGTTTGTTTGTTTGCCTGTTTTAGTGTGCTCCTATGGAATTGCAATAGGTGCTATTAACTATTGAATCATTTTTCTTTGCAAGTGGTTATCAAGTGGAGATAGCTTCTGGGTTAGTGATGGGATCTTGTTCACTTGCCCTGTCAGTGCAATATTCTTATCTGGCTTAGACCTGTGCAAGCCCGGAACATGTTGCTACAATCTCTGTGGGATCATATGTGCATCTTCCTTATTATGCATGGAAGATACTGCTGTGTTTTTTTTTTTTTTTTTTTTTTTTTTTTATGCCCTCCATTCTACTGGCTTTTAGAATTTCTCTCCAACCACTCCATCAGGGTTCACTAAGACCTTAAAAGAGATATTTAGTGGAGATATCCCATTTAAGCCCAGTGTACCAAAGTATCACATTCTCTGCACGATCCAATATTGGGTCTTCGGGTTTTTTTCCCCCATTTACTATACTAGGAAGCTACTCTTCTGATGGCTGAGCAAGACACTGATCTATACGTATAATAAAATGTCATTAGGAGTAATTTTATTGCTATGTTCATGTAGTAAACAATAGTGTTTGGTTTTCCCCTTGGGGCCCAGACTATATATTCTCAGGTTCTTAGCCACTTGACCAGTATCAGATATGGGTTCCATCTCATGGAGGGGGCCTTAAATCCAACTCATACTTGATTGATTGTTCTCACAACATTTGTGCCATTTTTGTACCAGTGTGTCTTGCGGGTTAGTCGTTATTGTAAATAGAAGATTTACCAGCTGGTTTGGTATGTACCTTTCTTGTCTGTTGGCGCATAGAGTATTTTCCAGTACCATGAACTCTACTCAGTAAGGGTAAACCCTCTAGTAAAACGACTTCTCAATTCAATGTTCAATGAGTTACGTAGGGGTTTTTGGTTTGTTTATTTGCTTGTTTTATTTTGATTTTCAGCAATTAGACATTACCAATAGTTTGTGCAGAGCACACAACAGTCTTGGCAATAGTGTGTGGATTTTTTGTTTTGTTTCATTTTTTTGGATTTACATGGGGTCTCTTTGTCCTACAATTCAATTATATACAACCCATTATCAGAAGTGGAGGTTTCATTTGCTGGTAAGAGGGGTCTAGTTGAGATTATGTTTCCCAGTTTTTTGGTGATTATATTTAGAATTTATACATAAATATATTTTTAAAAGCTTCTATTGTATCAGGTTTTCATATGAGCCCTCAAATGGGCATTAATTTTAGCAATTCCCCTCAGTATTTCCTCCCTTACCAACTTATTTCTCCATTCCTATTTGGTATTCTTGTTCTAGTCCCTCCTCCTATCCATGTCTAACTACCTAATCTATTTCACTTTCCTCAAGCTCTTTATTCTAAACCTAACCTCTTTGATTATACAGATTGTCGATTGTTTATCAAAGAGTTAACATCTATCATCCACATATAAGCAAATACATATCATATTTGTTTTTTTTGGGGGGGATATGAATTACTTTGCCAAGGATGCCTATAAATTTTATTTATTTTTTTAATAACTGAGTGACATTCCATTGTTTAAATGCATCATAGTTTTTATCTATTCTTCCATTGGCATATATCTATTCTGTTTCTACTATCTGGCTGTTATGAATAAAAGAGCAATGAATATGATCGAGTAAGTATCTTTGTACTAGGATATAAAGAATTTTGAATATCTGCCAAAGAGTGGTCTAACAGGATCTTGATACAAATAAATTTCCAGATGCCAAAAGAATATATATATATATGCAAGTTTTATCTGCCTCCAGCAATGGGTGAGTGTTACCTTTCTCTGAATGCTTGCCAAAATAAGCTGTCATTTGTTTCATTGTTCTTGACCATTCTAATTGGTGAATGATGAAATATCAAAGTAGTTTGTTTTACATTTTTCTGATTAATAAGTATGTTGAACATTTAAAGTATTTCTCAGCCATTTGCAATTCAGCTTCTGAGAAGTCTTTGTTTAGATTTGCATATCATTTATATTTGGGTTATTTGTTTTCTACATGTGCAAGTGTTTGAGTTCTTTACATATTTGATTTATTAGTCCTCTATTAGATATATAGTTTATAAAAAAAATCTTCTCTTATTCTGTATATTCTGTAGCCTTTTGCTTTTTCTGAATTATGGTGTTCCTTTGAAGCACAGAAGCTTTTAATTTCATGAGGTCCCATGTATTCATTGTTGGTCATAGTGCCTATGGTATCCATGTTCTGTTCAGAAATTCTTCCTGTTCAATGAATTAACAACTACTTCTGAGTTTCTTTTATATCTTATTTAGGATTTCTGGCTTTATTTTGAAGTCTTTGATGCATTTAGAGTTAATTTTTGTGCATGGTGATATATATGAATCTATTTACATTTGTCTACATATAGTCACCTAGTTTGAACTAATCATTTGATGAAGGGGTTATCTTCTTACTAGTGTATGTTTCTGGTTTCTTTATTAAAAAAAACAAAAACAAAAAACAAAAAACAAAAAACAAGTCGGTTGTCCATAGGTGTGAGTTTGTGTCTGGATTTTCAACTCAATGTCATTATTCACCACGTCTGTTCCTAAGCCATTACAATTGTACATTTATCACTATACCTTTGTAATATAATTTGAAATCAGGGATACATCTAGAATGCTAGTCTCTCTGTTTGTTTGTTTGTTTGTTTGTGTGTGTTTGTTTGTTTTTAATTTATTTATTTTTTATTTTTAGGTATGTCTTGGATGTGAAGCTGCAAATTGTTCTTTCACCTTCTATGAAGCATTGTGCTTGGATTCTGAATGGCATTGCACTGAATCTGTAGATTGAGTCTTTATGGAGTTTTGATATCAAAATAATTGTGGCTTCATAAAAAGAATGGGGAAATGTTCCTTCTGTTTCTTTTTTGTGGAATAATTTGAGTACTTTGAAATTAATGTTCTTTGGAAGTCAATTAGAATTATGCTCTGAAACCATTTGGCCTTGGGCTTTGTTGATGTTGGTGGTGGTGTTTTTGTCGGGAACTTTTAATTACTGTTTCTATTGCATTAGACGGTTCTGGACTGTTTACATTTCTTTTCTAATCTTGATTTGTCTTTGATAAGTGCTATATATCAATAACATTGCCCATTTCTTTTAAATTTCCAATTTAGTTAAATATGTACATACAGCTCCCTAGTTGTAAAGTATAAATGCCTTGAAGCTAGAGATATTTCTCACTTAACACTGCTTGCTGTACTTCTAGATAGCTCAAGTAAAATTACTAACACAATATCAGGTATAGTATAACTACCTTTGGCTCCAGCAGGAAGGGATCTACCAACCACTACTGGCCTTCATGGCTACCTTTACACACATGAAAAACACTTAAATGGACAATATACACAAGCAAATGAATAAAAACAAACTGTATCTTTAAAGATATACAATATATGCCTAATACAAAACTGATAGCTCAGCAAGTATTAGTTCCTGCTGTCAAGACTGACAACCTAATATCTAGCCCCTGGACCCATATTGTAGAACAAGAGAACTGGTGTCTATAAGTTGCCATTTTGACTCCCACATATATAACATGACATATTTGGCTATACACACCTATAACCATAAATAAATGATCATCAAAAACTAAAGAATGATAACAATTATTCAGTAATGTTTTCTTTTTAAATCTCCTCTACTTTAAATCTCTAAATCTATCTGTTTGACTATAGAGATGCAATTTTCCTACTATTGTTCTGCACTTCCTCATTTCAAAAATGTTTAGTCATTTATCTGTTAAGGTGTTTCGCTTGTTTTTTTTTGTTTGTTTGTTTGCTTGTTTTGTTTTGATTTGTTTTTTGTTTCACATAGACAATACCATCTACAAAGTAATTATTAATGATAATGAAATTTGTATATTTATCTTTCAAGTATACATATATTTATTTTTCTTTCTACAATAACTTATGATTTTTGTGCAATATTAAAGAAAAATAAGTTTTGAAAAAGATCCTGATCTATAGGTATAGAAGTATATCATTAAAAGCCGTTTTGTTACTATATTCCTTTAGCAGCAAAATATTAGGCTTTCCTCTTGGCTCTTGGATCCTTGGCCTATCAGTCTTTAATACTTATTGACTTTTGAAGTTTCAAATATGGGCTCCATCACATGAATTCAACTTTATATCCATTTTTTTTAAGTGGTTGGTTACTTCCATAACTTCTATCATTATTTCACCACTCAGAATTCCCCACACCAATAAAACAATGACAGTACATGCTGGCAAGGATACAGAGAAAGAGGTATATTTATTCATCACTGATAGAAGTGGAAGCCATTAAGAAAATCAGTGTGATCATTCCCCAGGATGACTGGAATTCATCTACCTCAATATTCAGCTATATCACTTAGTAATAAACCCAAAGACTTTGTATTTTACTGGAGAGGTAGTCATTGATCCATATTCATTGCTACTTCAATTCACAATATCTAAAAGTTGAAATTAGCCTAGAATTTAATAAAACAATGAATGGATAATGGAAATATTATATATTTATACAATCAATTATTCAGATGTTCAGAAAAATAAAATTTTCAGATAAACAGATGGAGCCAGAAAAAACATCATACTTGATAAGATAACTCAGCCTTGAAAGACAAATAGAGTGTGTTTTCCCAACCTTTTACTTGATCTTAGCATCCAACTTTATCCATACCTCTTCAAGATGGCTTTTTAAAAAATTTCCCATTGCTGTAATAAGGAAGGTTACCTCTCTCTTATTCACCAGTATTATTGGTATGACAAAAGCAATTTAAAAAGTAAAGGTTTTATTTTGGCTCATAGTTCCAAGGTATCTTACATCATGGCATGGAAGTCACAGAGACAAAGGCATAAGACATCTGATCACATTATTTCTTCAGTGAAGAAGCAGATAAAAAGACATCTGGTGTACAAATCTCATTCTCTTTAAATTCGTTTCAGGATCTCAACCCATGGAAAGGTCCAATCACATTGATAATATGTCTCCTTACTTCTATCAACAAAATCGTGAAACTCCCTCAGAGATAAGCAGAGTTTATTAGATGATACTATATCTTACCATGGCAGCAATTTATACAAACCATCACACTCTCTGCTCCTGAGTATCAGTGTCATGGTTTGAATAAATGTGGTACCCATAGACTCATGTGTTTGAGTGCTTGGTCAATAATTAGTGGCCCTGTTACTGTTTGTGACATTGTTAGAGTAGGTATAGCCTTGTTGAAGGTAGTGTGTCACTGTTGGGGCAGGTCTGAAGTCTCCTATGTAAAAGCTAAGCCCAGTATTATAAACAGTCTTCTTCTGCTGTCTGTGGATCAAGACATAGAACTCTCAGCTACCAATGCAACACCATGTCTACCTGCATGCTGTCACCATTCTCCCCATGATGATAATGGTCTAAACCTCTGAAATTGTAAATCATATCCAATTAAATATTTCCTTTTGTAAGAGTTGCCATAACCATGGTGTTTCTTCACAGTAACGGAAACTCTAGCTAAGACAGAAGTTGGTAACAAGGATTGGGGTACTGTTGTTATAGGCCTGAACATGCTTCTGTTTGGAGAAATGTGGATTTTGTGACTTTGAAGTAGGAAAGCAATGGAATGTTTAAGCAAGGCTTAATGGACCATACTATTAAGAACATGGAAGACAGTAGTACTGAATATTATTTGAACTCTGGGGGTCTAAATCAAGAGGCTTCACAGTAGAAAAAATTTAGTATGTTGCCTAAAGGTCATTCTTGGAATATTTTTGTGAAGAATGCAGTTGCTTTTAATTCTTGTCCAAGAAAATGTGTTGGAGGATAAATTAAAGAACCTATATATAATAATAATAACAGCAACAACAACAATAATAATCCAACACAGAGAGTTCCTGTGGACTCGTTCATCAGCCAGATGGAGCTTTCTTGGTAACTCCCAGCACAAAGAGAAACTTTGTCTCGAAAAGTAAACAGTGCTGAAGGAAAAACATAGGCACTTTTCTGCTGGCCTGTACTCATGCACACACACACACACACACACACACACACACACACACACACACACACCACACAAACACACACATATATACAGGTCATTTGGAGTCTATTTTCCGGTGTCGTTGGTATTTTGTAACAGAGTCCATGGCCATTCCACATAGTAAAAATGTAACTGACTTGAATAAATTGGTTAATGGGTCTACTTCTAGTAGTAAAAATGCTAATATTTGACCCAAGAAGACACGACACAAGTGTGTATGAATTACACCTACCTTGTTCCTTCCATGTGTTCCACATGCTTTCAACACCTGAAGTTCTAATGCTGAGATCTACCAGGTAGGATGCTTTGAAAAGGCCAGAGAGTTTATGAAACATCATAGATTGCTACCTACATTGGTAGTATAAGCTGTGCCACGGCCCACTGTATAAGAGTATGTATTCTAAGACTCTGCTTTGTTTTGTTGCTCTCCTCATTTATTTTCTACCTATTTAGTGTTTAGTGTTACCCAATAAATACAAACAAAGGGATATATATGTATATGTATATATGTATTTATGTATATATATATATATATATATATATATATATATACACACACACACACATACACACACGCACACACACACACATACACACACACACACACACACACACACATATTCTTATCTTATTAGACTTACTCATGTATGTTCCACTTTCTCAAAACAACCTTCAACCAATTCGAATAAACTGAACTCAACAGTACAATAGTGTAATTTGCTCTCTGGAGACTAGTAGGAAACACCTGGGTAGACCACTATGCAGTGTCTTTCAAAAATACTTTATGCCTGTATTTGCACATCAGAAATGAATGATTCTCTAGCCTTTGTGCTAATGATGACTCATGGATTTTAGCAAGAAATGTTTCTTTAAAATTCCAGTCATTTTTTATTTAACTGTTAAGAACATGTGTAAGATAGGACTGAGGTTTGACTTAATTAGAGAAATGCTTAATGTACCAGAATGAGGATGGAATTTGGATTCATACCCTGCTACTTTTTGTCCTAAATCCCAGAACTAAGGATGCATAGACAGCTGGTTTATTTAATTTTCTGGTAAGCAACACTGACCAAATCTGTGATCTCTAGGTTCAAGTGAGAGTCTCTGTCTCAAACAAAACAAAACAAAACAAAACCAACCAACCAACCAACAAAAACAAAAGAAAGAAAAGCAGGTGGAGATCAACTGAGCACATCCAAAGTTGACCTGTTGCCTTCAGATGCACTTGTACAGGTAGATTCACACAAACATCAGCATAGATATCTGCACATATATGAACACACACACACACACATACACACACACACACACACACACACACACACACACACAAGTAAGAATACAGCACAAAAACTAATTGGACCTGAGTTTTAAATTTTTGAAACTCCCTTTTACTGAGAATTTAATAAGGATGGATTTATCTTGTAGGGGATTCTAGAAGGTATTCAATTGGAGAAGTTCAATATCAACCAGTTTATACAAATGGTGTTTCAAATACCAGAAACTCTGATTTTAGATTTACTCAGCCAATGATAACAATGATGCCTTCTTTTTAGTGCTAAGCAATCTATAAACATCTTCCATTGATGAATAAGATTAAAAGCCACAAACTAAGTGAACAATGATAAAAGGGGAATCATTTGAGGAAATCTTTGAACTATGGAATTGGGCTGTGTGACAAGTCAACTATCTCTGGCATAAAAGAGAAATAAGGAAAGCATCTTTAAGCTGGGTCAATTTGTAGCATGTCTCTTAGACCACATGCTTCCTTTATTTTGTTTCTGTACTCAATTTATGTGATTAACTATAAAGTCTCAGTGTGCAAAAGAGAGAAGTAGTGTTGTAGGCATCTAAAACCTCACTAAATGCTGAGTTATGGGCTCATGTCTTCTGGTGGTAGGTACAGATGAGGATATTAACTACAGTATCCCTTTTAAAATCTTACGAATAGAATATTTATTTGTAGCACTTATAGGCCAAATATCTTTTCTATTTTTATAAAGAAAAAACATAACCAAATGCCAGTCATAGAATTTTTGAAGAATTTATCGCCTAATAGGAAATAAATAAAATTAGCATGGCAGAAACCTTACAATTTTCAACATTAAGAAATTGTATTTCAAGTGGAGTTCCATCTCCCTTTCGATCCGTACCTCCACCTGCAGTCACAGCAGATTGGCTTTCCCAACCCACAGATCTGCCTGTCTCCCAGGAGGGCTGATCTAACCAAAGACACAGGTGAGACTCCATTCCAAACCCACGGCACCTGGGACCCCAACAGACATGTTCCACTCTGTTATAGCCCCATCTTCATTCTGATGTGTACCTCAACCTGCACTTGCAATGGATTGGCATGCCCATCAGAAAGGTCTACTTGTCTCCCAGGAGGCCTGCTTTAACCTGGGAAACACAGAACTCTCTGCCTCCTGGAAGGCCTGTTCCAATCCAGGACACCCAGGCCAGGTAACACTAGAGACAGCCAGTTGGCAAAAGGCAAGTGCAAAAAACATAATAAACAGAAACCAATGGAATTTGGCACCATCAGAACCCAGCTCTCCTACTACAGGAAGCCCTGAATATCCCTACAAACCTGAAAATTAAGGTTCTGACATTAAATCCCATCTCAAGGAGATAATAGAGACCTTTACAGAGAATATAAATGATCACCTTAAAGAAATACAGGAAAACAGGTTGATGCCAGCTCCAGCTTGGGCTTGGTGGACAGTGTGACATGGTTACTACCCCTGGGACAGGGCACCGGTGTGAGCCTTGATAGGTGTTGATGGCTGCTATAGGCATAAGGCTTGTTTTTATAATAATATATACACTTTCTGGAACCAGTACTAGCAGTGGAAGACTCTCATCTTCCAGGGAATGTCCTCTCTGCCAACATTAATGACACCATGATAATTAGAAACAGCTCATGTCCAGGAGTCAAAGATATGTAGCTATATCTCAGTATATGGTATACTGAGATGGTAAACACTGGGACCTTCAGGACACCCCTTAAGGCTATGAGAAGGACCTCTATACACATTAGTTCAAGAATATATAATTTCTCAACTACAAAATATAAGGATGCAATATGAATTATGTGAGGATCTTCACAAAACTAAAGGATCAAAAGCAGCTGCACTGTGAGCCAACTTATTAGAAAGTTAGAAAGGAAGGAGATAAAGAAATTTAAGAAGTGGGCATCTCAGGAGAACCCACCCAGTTAAGTGTTTTGTTTATGCTTACAAATGCAGATAGATTCCTGAGTTCAGGGATTGCTTAGGACAGAGCAAGGTTGAGTCCAGGCATGGTGGAAATAGAAAATTCAGAGCAGAGTCCCACCCAACTAGCTTATCCTCTGTGCATAACCAAGAAAGACAAATCTCTGGATAATCTTGCAATGTTAAGAAAAAAAATGTATGCCTGTTATCTCCTAAGATATCAAAGGGCTGGGGTCGTGGGATGCTGGTTCATAAGATAATGGAAGGGAAACCTGGAATAAATGACTGGATTGATATGTAAAATAAAAGATTGTACATGTGTTCTGAAAGAGAAGAGGTACACAGAGAATTTTTTTAGGATAAAAAGAAGACTGTTTGGAGAACTCACACACACACACACACACACACACACACACACACACACACACACACACACACAAATAAGCAAGCAGAGCATGGATAGAGAGATCTATTAGAATAGCAAGCAAAACACAGGTCATTAGCTTGAACCCATGATTTTACTTCCAGGAATTTTTTTCACTGCTCCCAGACACCCCTTCTCTTAGACCCCCTCTCCATGACAAAGCTGGTCCTTGCCAGGTAGAAACTCTTAAAGAGGAAACAAATAAATCCTTTGAGGAAATAAAGGAAAGTACAATAAATCCGGTGAAGGAAATGAACAAAATGGTCTAAAAATGGAAATAGAAGCAATAAAGAAATCACAAATGGAGATAATCCTGGATATGGAAAAGCTAGGAAAGAGAACAAGAACTACATACACAAGCATTACCAACAGAATACAAGAAATGGAAAAGAGAATCTCAGGCATAGATGATAACATCAAAGAAATTGATACATTTGTCAAAATAACTGTCAAGTACAAAAAGTTACTAACTCTAAATATTCAGGAAATGTGGGACACAATGAAAAGTCCTAACCTAAGGGTAATAAAAATAAAAGAGTATGAAGATTCACAGTATAAAGGGCTAGAAAACATCTTCATTGAAATCTAGAAGAAAACTTCCCTAACCTAAAGAAAGAGATGGCCAAGAAAATACAAGAAGCCTACACAACACCAAATACATTGGAAAAAGAAAACAGAAAAAAGGAAACCCTCCTGTCACATAATCAAAACAATAAATGTATAGAACAAAGAAAGGATCATAAAAGCTGTAAGGGGGAAAGGCCAAGAAATTTGTATAGGCAGCCTTGTCAGAATCATACCTGATTTCTAAACAGAGACTCCAAGAACCAGAACATCCTGGACAGATGTCCTGCAAACCCCTAGGGAGCACAGATGCCCATTCAGACTGTGATACCCAGGAAAACTCTCAGTTACCATAGATGGAGAAACCAAGGCATTCTATGACAAAAGAAAATTTAGCCAGTATCTTTCCACTAATCCAGTCCTCCAGAGGATACTAGAAGAAAAACCCCAACAAAATAAGGGTAACTACACCCGAGAAAACACAGGAAATTAATAATCTCACAACAAACACAAAAGAAGAGAACCACACAGGCATAATGCTTCATCTAACAACAAAATAACAAGAACTGACAATCATTCTTGATTAATATCTCTCAATATCAATGGACTCAATTAGCCAATAAAAAGACAGATTAACAGACTGGATACATAAACAGGATCCATCATTCTGCCATATAGAAGGAGCACACCTCAGAAGTAAAGACTACCTCAGAGTAAAGGGCTGGAAAAAGGTACCCCAAGCAAAGAGTCCTAAGAATCAAGCTGAAATAGCCATTCTGATATCTAATATGATATATGTTCAAACAAAAGTAATCAAAAGAGATGGAGAAGGACACTTCACACGCATCAAAGGAAAAGTCCACCAAGAAGAAGTGTCAATGCTCAACATCTATGCTCCAAATGACAGGACACCCACATAAATAAAAAAAGAAAGCTACTAAACCTCAAAACACACATTGAACTTCACACAATAATAGTGGGAGACTTTAACACCCCACTCTCATCAATGGATAGGTCACTATAACAGAAACTAAAGAGAGACACCATGAAACTAACAGAAGTTATGAGCCAAATAGATTTAACAGATATCTAATGAACATTTCACCCCCTTAAAAAAGTATACACCTTCTTCTTAGCACTTCATAAAATCTTCTCTAAAATTGACCACATAATCAAACACAAAACAAGCCTTAAGAGATACAAGAAGACTGTTATAACCCTGTACATTCTATCAGATCAACATGGGCAACAACAAATAGAAAGCCCACACACTCATGGAAACTGAATTCTCTATTCAATGATAACTTGGTCAGGAATAAGAAATAAGAAATAAGGAGAGAAATTAAAGTTTTAGTAAAGAATTAGTCATCGGCTATTATTTAGAAGAACATTTATTTTTCTTCATGGAAATAATGTATCTCCAAATCTTCACTGTGTGTGCTAGCACAGCCCTACGACAGATAGTTGAAGCATCTACCTTACTTCATTGTTTTTGTTTGTGTAGATCTTCAAAGTTTCCATACATGCAAGATTGAGATATTTTCTGATGGCATGCCTTGTATGGACATTAACAAAATCCTATGTACTTATTTATTTCTATATAACTGAAGTATGTCAGATATTTTTCAAAGTCTCCAGTAGCTCATTCAGCATATACTCTTGGGTCACTTAGGTAGTGTATTATTTGTTTAACAAAGTTTCCATTGCCCAAGGTAGCTACATTGTTGAGCAATTTTTTCTTTACTTTATTCAACAATATCTTATAAATGAATGGCTGATCTCATTAGGTGAGCCTCGAGGCATTGAATTTAAGATATTTTTAAAACAGAGTTTTTCTGAGATCTCTCAGATAACCTCAAGTGACAATCCTTTGAAAATAGACTTGGATAAACAGACATCTCATATGTTCCTTCCACTGCATTTTTTGACACACATTTTCATCATGACTATTGGTGCTAGATTTTCAAGGGCATATGATATTGGACATGAAATACATTAAAAGTTTACTTTATCAGCTACATAGATTCTTTTCCATGCTTATCTGCACATAAATAAAATACAAATGCATACATGGACTAAAAAGTGTTTTTGTTTCAATGCCAAGAACAGCTCTCTCTGAATAACAATTGTGATTTATTTTTGCTTGATGCATTTCTGTATGTACCTCATTTTTTAATATTGGACACTTTCAGAGATCATTTGGAGATCTGTCGTTGAGCTATTAAATATTTATAGGCATTGTAACTGGCTTATCTACTTTGTGAGAATGCCACATCAGAGGAAGACAAATAAATCACAGTTCTCAGAGCACTCTTTAAATGCAGAGAACATGGACACACCAGGATTCTGATGTACTCTTCTTTAATGTACCATAGAGCCTTCTAGCAGCTTTCAAAATAAACTCAATCTAGATCAAATAATTGCTTCCAGCTATTCTGCCAACCCAACCTAGATGATATATTATTAAAAATCTCTGGTAAGGCCCTTAACACTGTCTTGATATTATCTAATATCATGAATGCTCATTTAAGCTGCCCCTTATGAAATGATCCAGCCAACATGTATATCCCACTGCCTTGATCATGATGTTTAACTGCATGAGACCTTGGTTTGTGAATAGATAATGTACCCCTAACTTCACTGACAGAATAGCAAAAGCAAAATATTGTAACATATTCAATTGCCTTTGAAATGCCAGTAGGAACCTATTTACTGTTGATTCATACAAGAACTAAGTCAAATAAATTTAAAAGAAGGGAGAATGTTAGGCATTTGTTAGATAAATGCTAGTCATTGCTGTCCTGATAATTTCAGTCTTAGAGAGTTGAATACAAAAGGAGGCCATTTCTCTTCTCTTAGTTAAAAATAGGCCCACAACAACCACAAGGCATCTAGTAATAGTATCTACATTGCAACTCTCTTTATGTATTTTTCCTTATATCTTGTGTGTATGAGTGCAGCCATATATATTCCAGAGTGAAAGTGTGGATGTCAAAAGACAGCCTCAGACCTTATCTTCTATCTTGGTTGAGACAATAGCTCTTTGTCCCAGAATCTCATAAGTGTCAGGCCATGTGGTCTGTCTCTACCTCCCATTGTGACATACAAGTGTCGGGATTATAGAGGTACATTAATATACCATATTTTATGTAACTTGTGGAATCTTAACTCAGGTGCTTAACTCATTGAACCATTTTCTGTGTCTGTTCTAACTTCACTTTTTCCTGTGAAACTAGTTATCAATAAAATTTGAATGACATTTTTGTTATCATTTCTTCAACTTTCAAAAGGTTTTAAAATATATTTATTATTGTTATTGTTATTATTACTATTACTATTGCCGCTAATTGTTATCAGTAGTAACAGCAGCAGTACTAGTAGTAGAAGTAGTAGTAGTAGTAATAGTAGTAGTAGTAGTAGTAGTAGTAGTAGTAGTAGTAGTATGTGTTTGTGTGTGTGTATGTGTATACTCATAATGTGTTTGCATGGCCACATAGCCATGATGCACTTATGGAGGTCAAATGAAACCTATTTTCCTTCCATCTTTACAAGGGTTCTTGGGATCAAATTCAGGTCAATACACTTTATGGAGAAAACAACTATACTCACTGAGTCTTTTTTTCTGGCCCTCCTGTGGGATCTTTGAAGTCTGGCTCCACTTTGTTTCTGTTTTTCTTGTTGTTGTTGTTGTTGTTGTTGTTGTTATTGAATATTTTCCTTTATTTACATTTCTAATGTTATTCCCTTTCTTGGTTTTCCCCCCTCCTGGAAATCCTCTATCCCATTCCCCCTCCCTCTGGTTCTATGATGGTGTTCCTCCACCCACCCACCCACTTCTGCCTCCCTGCCCCAATTCCCCTATACTGGGACATCTATGGAGCCTTCACAGGGCCAAGGACCTCTCCTCTTGTTGATGCCTGACAAGGCCTTCCTCTGCTACGTATGCAGCTGGAGCCATGTGTACTCCTTGGTTGGTGGCTTAGTCCCTGGGAGCTCTAGGAGGTCTGGTTGGTTGATATTGTTCTTCCTATGAGGTTGCAAACCCCTTCAGCTCCTTCAGTCCTTTCTCTAACTCCTCCATTAGGGACCCTGCTCTCAGTCCAATGGTTGGCTGTGAGCATCTGCCTCTGTATTTGTAAGGCTCTGGCAGGGCCTCTCAGGAGACAGCTGTATGAGGCTCCTTTCAGCAAGCATTTCTTGGCATCCACAATGGTATCATGTTTTGGTGATTGTATATGGGATAAAATACTCAATTAATAATTCACAGACCACATGAAGATTAAGAAGAAGGAAGACCAAAATGTAGGTGTTTTGGTCCTTCTTAGAAAGGGCAACAAAATATTCACAGAAGCAAATATGGAGACAAAGTGTAGAGCAGAGATTGAAGGAAAGGCCATCCAGAGATTGTCCCAACTAGGGATTCATCCCATATACAGTCACCAAAACTGGCTCCACTTTCAAGTCAGACTGAATGTGGGTCATTGAAATCTCTGACAATTACATTTATCTCTTTTGGCTTCTAACTGAAATCTCACATTTCTAGCTTATATATCTTGTATGCATTCTATTAGCTTGTTTTACTTCAATTTTCTTTAATCAACTCTTTTAAGTAAAGGTTTCACAAGGATTGCCTGCTTAGCGTTCTCTGGTTCTTGTTTCCTTACATCTCCCTTGTCTTTCTGTCCATAGTCTTAGAACATGACATGCCCCTTCTCTGTGATAATCCAGGCTCCCTCAAAGTACAGCACAGATCAGGGGCTTTATCCTCGGCTTAGACAAAAATATTTTGAGAATTCTTCCTGATCTCCTTAAGTTCAATTCCAAAAAAGTATTATAAGCAGCCTATAAACAAAATCTAGGGATTAAATCTTTAAATAGCTCTTTATTCAGAGATATGGTAATCCCTTTCTGAGAAGTCAGCAAGTTTTATCTGGAACGAAGACAATAAATCAATTTAATTCAATGATCAAGTGAGACTTCAGAGTTTATCTAGGTTTGTTTGTTTGTTTTATGGCCAGGTAGGACTTCTCACTGAGATTCCTCATCATCATTATTATGTCTAGGAGTGTTCAGGAGATGGTTTACAAAGACCACAGTAATTGAATACTGCATATTTCATGGGTTATCTAAATAATATATGTATTTTAAGGTAACGAAACAGCCATTAGCAGTGTATACCAGTGTAATGAAATACCATATTTAAGTAATACTGTGATAAAACATGGTGAACAAAAGCAACTTGAAGAGGAGAGGGTTTATTTTACTCACAGTTTCATATGACTATCCATCATTGAATGCAGTGAGGGCAGGAACTCATTCAGGGAAGGTAACCTGGAGGTAAGAGCTTATGGTGAAGCTATGAGGAACACTTCTTACTGGCTTGTTCATTTTGGCTTGCCCAGCCTGCTTTCCTACAGAACCAGGACAAGAAGCTGAGGGATGGCACTGGCCGCAATGATCTGGGGCCTCCTACATCAATCACTAAGGAGGGTCATACAGGTTGATCTTATGGAAACATTTTCTCAACTGAAATTCTCTGCTTTTAGAAAATTCTAGCTTGTGTCAAGTTGATATAAAATTAGCCAACACAGTACATTGATATTGTGACACGTTATTATAAAAATATCTCTTACAATCTAAGAATTTTGGGCATCACTGCCAGAGTTTAAAAAGTACCTTGAGATTACTTAAGAATGATATTCTCCTGTGTACTGGGCTTCTTTGTTATGTATGTGTGCATGTATGTATGTATGTATGTATGTATGAATGCATTCATGCATGTATATATGTTATAGGTGCTGAAAGTGGTAAAGAAGTTGAACCAACATCCACCACAAATAGTGAAAGCAATACACAGGTATTTCTTGATAGTGTGGTTTTGTTTGTTATATGGTCCATTTGCGGTCAAAGTTTGTAACATTTCATCCTTTATAAAACTCTGTTAAATATTTCTGTGAAGTGTCCTCGTTGTTTCCTCCATGATGCCATCAGATCAGAGCAAAACCAAAGTCCAACAGTGTAAAAAGCACAATGTTGGATATTTGAAATTTATTCACCATCCTCTGGCCTTCAAAAGGCCTAGAAAATTGGCCTCTCCAATTCTACCATCTACCAGCAGCATCTCTATAGCCTCAGGCTGGCTCTACTCTATACCTGCTACTGTCCTTCGTACTAGTATCTACAAGTCTTGGTTTCTCCACTGCAACTGAGCTGCACCTCCACCAGTAGCCTTTTCTGGGCTTTCTTCTGAGACTCTGATCATTCCACACGGTTCAAAATGTAAACTGCTCTCCATGAGTCCTTCAGTCTGGCATTTCTACTGCAACCAAGGCTGCAATTTCACTAATGCCCTCTCTTTAGGAATGCTAATCTGCCACAAAGTATCAAGCTTCAGCTTCTCTCCATGACCCCTTTAGGTCTTCAGATCCAGTACCTCCTGAGTGATTCTTACATATTACAACCTTGGTATGCCAGCAGGAGAAAAAACCTAGACTACCTCTGGAACAAATCTTATGTGTACTGATAGAGAAAACACTTTCCAAGAAGATTTGGCCTCAATGATGCAAATCTAATTTTAATCACAGCTTATTCTTGAGCTACAAGCTGACCAGTATTGAATGTCCCAGTGAAGGAATGGCTTCACTTTAGAAATTCTGGTGTCTTGTTAATGACAGCCAGCTCTTCAGTTCCATTTGAACAGAGCCACTAATTTTTAACTCAAAATATGTAATTGTTTCAATAAAGTGTTTAAGGAAGTATCAAAACTTTCTTTTGAATCATCACAAATTATATCCTTACTATCTGAATTTCTCTCAATATTCTTTATCTCTAAGTTCCCATAGAAAATCTCACTGAGCTCTGAGCACTCAGTGGCTTTTGCAGCAAAAAGTTTAATGTTACCACAACCCATCCCAAAACACAAGGTCAGGCTTGTCACAGAAATGTTCCTTGTACACGGTAGCAATTGTTTCTGTCTTTTTCAGGTCTTATTGCTATGATAAAACACCAAAACTAAAGGAAATTGGGTAGGAAGTATTTATTTCATCTAATGACTCATAGTTCCCCACAGGGAAGTCAGGGCAGAAATTCAAGGCAGAAACCTTGAGTCTGGAAGACAATGAAGAAACATTGCTTACCAGTTTGCTCTTGTGGCTTGCTAAGCCTGCTTTCTGATGTATTCCAGAAAGACTTGCTCTTTGAAATAGGTCTCCACCAATCAACTATTAATCAAGAAAATACTTCAACGACTTGTATTCTGACTAATCTTATGGAGACATTTTCTTACCTCACATTCCCTCTCTCTACTACGGTAAATTTGAGTCAAGTACCCAGAATCCCACCAGCAGAAGGGGTTAAGACTCTTGTCATTGTTCTGCAGAAAGTCATTAGCATCATGTTCTACCTCCCTTTCCATCTTCACATCATCTTCCGGATAGTGCTGCTTTTCAAGATCAACTCACCATACTTAGCAGACAGGAAGTATCATCTGGTCACTATTAGTTGGCATTTCAAAATGTCCTTCCTCTGCTCTCCATACTCCATACACATCTCCCAGTTAATGTGATTAACCATTGCTGCCTAGTTCATGACCTACCATCAGAATGTGAACTCACCATGGGTATATCCAAATTGATTCTTCTTCATTCACAGTCCATAGCACAAACTAATGAAATGTTTATGGAATAGGAAATCAAGAGTTCTTTGCATCTATGGTAGGAATGGGCATCTCTGTGCAGGTAAAACAATACCCCCACACATATACACTCATAAAAATACACAGACACAAAAACATAAGTACATATACACATGCGCTCTCTCTCTCTCTCTCTCTCTCTCTCTCTCTCTCTCTCTCTCTCTCTCTCTTTCTTTCTCATCCTCTTCCAGGGAAAGTTAAAGAATTCACAAGAAATAAAAATGTTCATAATATGCTTTCAGAAAACTGTATTGTCTCCTTAAGAACAATGTCATCACTGACTCAGTTTACCTTTTAAGCTAGAACATTTTATCTCTTCTATTCCCTTGGTAAAAATTGTCTGTCTTGTATAAGTGACATCAACTATGAGTGAAGGATGGCAGTGCAGAGGAGCCACTACTGCTTAAAGTATATCTTAAATGGCAGGGTTATGATGGATTCAATTCTGCTTGTCCTTGAGAAAAGGCAGGCACAGCATGTTGGTTTATAATTGTTCTGCCTTGCTTAAAATGTAGAACAGTTGGTTGATATGACATTGATTCATTTCAAATTTGTGTCTCTTTCAGCCCCAGGGAATGTCCCAGGATTGAAATTGACATGGAGTAGGAAGAAATGGATGTATAGAGGCTGTGGAACTCTGACTCTGATATTGATGAGGCAATGTCCTTGGTAGATTTTCTTCCTGTATCTTTATTCCATCATAGAGAAGACATCCTAGTACCACAGCAAGTTCCAAAACTATGTGCACCAGCAATACATTGGAAACCCACTTTATGTTACTCCAAAGAGGAAACAAAATATTACATGGTTCCAAAATTAACCGGCAATGTCCAGGGCAAAGCTAGCAATGAAACCACGTGCAGAAATGTTTATTCAAGCATTTCTTTAGCATATAGAGATTCAGCACTTATATCTGCTCACTCTGTACTTTTAATTTTTAGTCTAGGACAGACACTAAAGTTCAGTGGCATCTAGAGCCAAATGCATACTTCTTGTCCCTGAATAACACAGAGCTCGTTTCTGTTCCTATGAGCCAAGCAGATGCTTCCTGTTCCTCTGTACCAATTAGATACTTGCTATCTCTTAGTACCAATGAACTCTTGCTATCTCTGGTACCAAGTGGACAGTTCCTGCTCCTTTTGCTGTTTATTCTGAAATAGTATTTCTCCATTCATGATAAATTTTCAATTAATTATTTACTATGGTAAAGTTAAATGTGATTACATTTCCTATCAAGAAACACTTATATAGAAAATAAGATGGAACCTCTACCAACTATTTGTCCACATGAACCCGCAGCTTGCCTGCCAGCACTCATTGCATCACCACTTCTGCTTCTGCCACCTGTTCAAATCCTATATACATCCGCCCAGACCCAACCAGAGAGTTTTTTAAAATGGACCAACTACATGTTACATGGTGGTAGAACACACCCTTAATCCTGGCATTTTAGAGGTAGAGGCACCAGATATCTGAGGTGAATTCTACTGAATGAATTCTAGGACAAACAGGGCTACAGAGACATCCTTTCTTGAAAAGACAAAACAACAGAAAAGGTTGGACCAATTCAAAGTTATGAAAAATCCTATCTTAGAACCATCCAGTTCTTCCTGTGTAGTGGTTTAAATTCTCCTATAGGCTGAGGGTTTCGTTGAAACAATCTATATACTTGGTGGCATTGTTTTGGCAGGTTTAGTAAGTGTGGCCTTGCTGGATAAAGAACTACAATGGAAGCTGGCTTTGTGAGTTTATAGGCTTGTACTTCTTCCAATTTGTTGTCTCTGCTTCATTATTGCAGTTTAGAATGTGACATATCAGGGTCCTTCCTTCTGCCACCAAGCCTGCCATTAGCAATCAAGCCTCCTGACATGATGGATTATTATCCAGATGGATATGTCAAAATAAACTCTTCTTTTCTATGAGTTGGTTTTGGTCACAGTGTTTAATCACAGTGACAGTAAAGTAGCTAATATCAGCCCTGAGGCCATGTTGATGGGGATTCTTCTGGTTTCTGTCTTGGAGACCCTGCCAAGGCTCTTTTAACACAGTATTTTCCCAATGGGGTTAAGTCTAGTATCTTTGTTCAATTCTAGGATTTGAAAAGTCAGTATCCTCAATGAGGAAATTCTCCCTCTCTAAGAGTAAGAAGATACCTTGTTTGTTTTCTTCTTTTACTTCTGTAGTGCTTATTGCCTTCTCCTAACTCCCAAGACATTGGAGATGTCTTAATGTCCAATCACTTAATCTTTCCAAATGATCCTTCCTTCTTATTGTTTTTACTTCTATTTCTCTAAACTTGCTCATAGTCATGCCATTGTGTTAACCATATATATTTGTACTTTGCTTTAGATAAATAATTTGAATATTCTCTTACAATGGTAAATTTCACTATATACATGACATGTACATGTAATACTAATGGTGAGAAGGCAGAGCCCTGGAGCTCACTGCAAATTCACCATGTACACACACACACACACACACACACACACACACACACACTTCTCTATCTTAGGATGGTTGCACTCCCAGTTGGCAGCTTCCCTTGGCAGGTGTTTCACAACTCTGACATCTCCAATGTCTTGGGGTCTCCAGTATAATCCAGGTTTGACTTTGACAGCTACACATAATGGCCCCTCTAGGCCTCAATGCAAGAGGACCCCTGACAAATGCCTGGCCTCATTGGCCTTCCCTTAATCACAGAGTGAAATTCCATTACTCCTTTATTGTATCCTTGACACTAAAGTCAGAAGCACTGCCAAGTTCTGCTGCTTGCTGTGACTGAAATATGACACACTCACTCAAATATATTTTACCACCTTTCTATTTTTGATGGTTTCCTTCACTGTCTAAAGTTGCCTGTCTTAGAACTTGCTCTGTAGACCAGACTGGCCTTGAACTCAGATATCTGCCTGCCTCTGCCTCCTTAGAGGTTGGATTATAAATCTGAATCAGCAAGCATGGCCCTAAGGTTTTCTTTAGTTCTTTTACACAAGTTGGAAGTTTAGCTGTGCATGTATACTACTCTTCATTCTTTGTGCCTCACATTATCTATCTCTGTACAGCTTGTTGGACATGCTTCTAAGAAATTACTATATTTCTCCATGTACATATACCTCCATGAGGTAGAGGTCCACATTTTGTTATCAGTTGGGCAGGCCACCATAGGTGCACATACATGGTGGAGCAGTGTACTAAGCCATATTTTCTAAAGGCTCCACCATATACCTGGAATATCACAGGCTTCATAAGAACCTTAATCAGTGTGTGTAGAACACATCTTTGCTTTTATTGAAGTGTTGGTATAGGATCCTTGGTGCTGTTCAGAAAACTTTTACTAAGAAGTAGCAATTCACAGAGACTATTTTGGTTCCAACACATAGGAACACAGGCAGAGGATTATGTGGTTTTCAGGTACACTGTCATATACAATTAACTACATTATAAAAGAGCCCCACGATGGTGAGCTAAATATATATTATCACTAGCTCTTCCCCCATGTGGACTTTCTATATAATTCACAATAGGACTGTTATATTTTGTAATTACAGGAGATAGCTTTTACATATCAATGAGAATAATGGTTATTCATTAATAATTTATCAAAAACAAACTTCATTCTGGCATAATAAATTAATTATTAATTGGTGATTTCAAGGGAAACAATTCTGAACAGGACTTGCTTCCTCTTATCTTCTCTGATTATGTTTTAGTTGCCACAATATTTCCAGATGAAGCAGATACCCCCAAGTGGAATCATGTAAATCAGTCAGGGAGCAGCTTTTAAGGACTGTCAAACTCCTCTATAATCTGAAGGCAAAGGAATAATATTTTACATTTTGTAAGAGAATAGATCTTAAATTGATCATTTATATGATAAAATTTGTCAAATATTTAAATTTAAAAATGACTGATGATACAGCTTCCATTTTTATCCTCCCTAGTTAGCTCATACGCTGCACAGATACTAATACATAGATGAAGACTCTCAATGTATTTTGCTATTTATTTTAACTTTGTTTAAACTGTGTATAAATTTGAACAATGTGTGTGGTATATGTGTGTATGAGTGGACCTGACCTGTAGATGTTAGAGAACAGCATGAGGTGTGTTAATCCTCACATTCCAGAAAGGGTTTCCTCCATTGTTCTCCACTTGGCAGACCAGGCAAAGACTATGAATTTTAAGGATTCTCTTGTCTCTGTCTTTTTTTCTTGTATAAGTACTATGATTACAGACATTGAATGCCAGTTATGTGGGTACTGAACTACATGCTCACTTGAGATTTTTAAAAACAATAATAAATCATGATGTGATGGTTGTCTTTTGTGAAATGAAGTTCCCGGAGTGGGTATAAAAAACAAACAAAAAGAAATGTGTACATGTGTTTTAAACATGTTTCAGTGGTGACTGACTGAGTGAAATGTCTTCGATTATAAAGAGCTGAGAGATCACCTGTTGGAAGCTAAATTATCTTGAACTATCTTTGTACTTCAGATAGCTCTTTCTTGTCCACATCTGTTCTTGCCATAACATTTTTTATGAACATAAGGTAAAACTATTATGGAGATCAGAAACAAATCCCTTGGATTTCACCAAACCAAAAGCTATGACTGATATCAGAATGCATCTGAGGCCTATGGCAGAATCTTCACCTTACTGCGACCCACCCATAAAGTATTCAAAAAATTGGTTTGAATTTTTTAAAATCCTTCATAAAATGATTAACATGTTGGAATATGGTATCTATATGAATATGCATCTCTTTTTATGCCATGATTACTTGTAAATGGCTCCACAATAAACCATCTCTTTGTCCTCTGAGGTGAGAGCTATATATTTACACTGACACTTTCATTAAGTTCTAGCTCAAGAAAGAAAATTCAGTGTTCAGATCTTACAAGGCAACTTCACAATGTATTAAATTACATAAAGAAAGAAGATAATTTTCACCACCATCTGTTATTAAAGAGCTGAGTGCAGGCCAAGTATTCACATTTAAGAGACTCAGATTGAATAAGATTTGACCCTCACCTCCTGAGAATTCAATAGAAAAATAACAAACACTTGGATCCACAATCCTCAGAGGAAGATGACATACTGAGCATTCTTTAAAGGTTCCCCATCCAATTACAAAATTATTTAGCTGAAACACATCACTCCCCACTGTCTACCAAAGAAAAGCCAGACTTCTCAAGAAGAAATGGTCTCCTCAAGGTTAACCCTACTTTGTCCCCTGTCTTAGCCCAATATTAAAAGTTGCATCTCTGTTTTATGTTTAATAGTACCAATGCTGGACTCTCAAGTGCTTGAATACATATGTTTCTGTATATGGAAATCCTACCTCCTACACTAAATATACCTATTTGCTCCAGATCCTCAAAGGAATTTAACACTTGTCAAGATCTGCCTCTTAGTTCCAACCACTGTTTGAGATTCTGATGACTTGAAATCCTCTCCAGAAGTTTTTCTTTACAAAAGAATGAGTGATTATAGGAAACAGCTTTGGTATTGTAGGTGTCAAAGACATGTAATAGAGCTAACTAGTCCGCATGAGTCTAGAGATAGTAAGTGTGCAAGTGTTAAGACCTAGGTAAAATATGAAGGCCTAGATGGAATCTTAAAATCTAGATAAAATATTAAGGCGACAAATTTAGACATATCCCATGGGCAGGCACCAATTCCTAACACTACTAATGATAATCTGTTATGGTCACAGAGAGGAACATCCTCTGAAAGGCCCACCCAGAAGCTGCCTCAGACAGATAGAGACACCCACAACCAAGCAGTGGGTAAAGCTTGGGAAATCTTATGGAAGAATAGGAGGAAAGATTGTAGCCCCAAAGGTGATAGGAACTCCACAGGAAGACCAAAATGTCAACTAACCCGGACACTTGGTGCTCTCAGAATCTGAACCACCAACCAAAGAACATACACAAGTTGGACATGCTCATATGTAGCAGATGTGAAACTTGGTCTTAATGTGGGTCTGTCCCAAAAGCTGTTGCTTGCACTTGGGATATGTTCTACTGGCTGGGCTGTGTTGTCTGTCTTCACTGGGAGAGGAAAAGCCTATCTTCACAGAGATTTGAAGTTCCAGGTGGGGGAAACCCAGGAAGACCCCATCCACTCAGAGGAAAAGGGCAGGAGGGATGGAAAAGGATTTTGTGAGGATGTACCTGGGAAGAGGGTAGTGAGTGGGATATAAAGTGAATAAGTAAAACTATAAAATTAAATTTAAACAAATCAAGGGCTAGGTAACTGTGCCCTGGCTAGCCTGTCATTTTCTGCTATTACTAACATTATAAAGAGACTTTTTCATATGTAGTTTCTGCTGTTACTAGAAAGCTTTCATTATGTCCAAGTTGATTAAATATTCTTATGCTCTATGCCCTTCAAAACCAGCCACAACAGAAGTCAGAACTGTTTTATGTAATTAGCCACAATAAGCTTGGGTCTAAACCTACCATTTGGCAGCACTTCCTGGCCTGTGTATAACCTTTTATGGTTTTTGCGTTTATAAGCTGCCCCTGGGATGGGCACCAACATAAGAGAAAAACAGGCATCTATTTAGAATTAGGCTTCCATTTTGAATAGGGGTCCAGTAGAGCTGAAGTTCCCAAGACCTCCTGGGAACTGACATCCTACTTGTCAGAAAGATACATGTACACATGTAACTGACATTCTAGTTGACAAGTTAAGACATGAATATTAGACAAGTCTCATCCCTGTTAACAAGTTAAGACATGAATGTTAAGTAAGACAAGTGCCCTGCCACAGTTGAATATTCCAACACACAGGAGCAGGACAATGAACAACAAAGACATGTTCTAAGGAAATCCCCTATCCCTAAATCCTGATAGGTGTAGTAACTTGGAATAGCTTTTTGTAGATCTTAGCCTTAAAACACCCTATAGAATCTTGACTCAATGTCATAGTCAGCTCTAGAGTCTGACTCATGACCCTGATGAATCAGTCTTGGAGTCTGGCATTCAATAAATCATCACTATCAGACTGAGTTTGCTATCTGAGTGTTTTGTGAGGTGATACTCAGACCCCAATACAAGGAACAAATACAAAGAGAGAAATCAGCAATAGAATCACAATGACTGGGACTGACCAGAGAGTTTGCCTTAGAAGTGAAAAGTCAAAGGGAAATATAAAGATTGTGTTGGTGAAGACTTTGAAAGAGCCTGTCAGTATTCCTGGTGCTATGATAAGACAGATAGGAAATAAGAAAAATTTAGAGAGACTTCCCTAAATTCACATGAGGAAAAAAAAACCTATTTTAGCATGTTTGAAATGTGAAGATCTAGTTTACGAAAATAGAACCTGAAATGATGCTATAAAATTTTGGTGTATTGTATAGCATCACATGCAATGTTCCATGTTTCACCCAAAAGTTGTCAGTTCTTCCAGATAAGGGTATGATTTATGGGCATCATGTCTACAATTCAAATAGATATAATATATCAGAATGGCTTAGGAAGGGTCAATTAACAGTGATAAGAAAACACTTTTTCTCAAAATAAGTCTGATATAATACAGAGTATATGGTGTTTTTGATATAGTTGTTAGATGTGCTTTCTTTCTGTCTTAAAGAAATTAGATTCCTAGATGAAATAAGCATTAAACAAATAGCACCAGACAACAGAGAAGAAGAATAAAGGAAAAAGATTGTTAAGTCCAAAGCAGTCCTCTAAAATGGTACCGCTAGTGACGATAGCCTTAAAGTAAAGATTTTGGGCAGGTAAATAAAAGACTTTTTATTGGTAAATCCAGGCTTAAATGTATCTATCTGTTTACTAGAAGCCTCCCTTAGGCTATGAGGACCCTCCCTTAATCCATATCAAATGACAACTACTTTGAGCAAAATCTTCAACGTTAAGGACAATCCAAGGAGACCATATAAATTCAAAGACCTCCACCATGTTGACTGTCATATAAATTTTGTTTGCTTTTCCATCACTTTTCTCTGTTTTCTAGTCCCCTGAAATGATAACCTTTGCAGCTTAATCTTCAATAAAACTTCTCTCACCCCACAGTATAGTGGTATAGTCCAATTTTGTCCCGCGCGCGCGCCTCTCGCCGGCAAGAAGACACGTTACGCAGTAGGCTCCGTCTACAGTTCAGCTTTATTGTTGCCGTTGACGGTGGGAGAACCGCCCGGGCCCCAACATGGCGGTGTTATATAGCTCCGAGGCAGAGCGCCTCCATTGGTTGGTGTGCCCCGGGAGTGGGCGGTGATTAGTCGTGTACACCCATAATGCGCTTCGGGGTTTTCGCACGCTATCCGCAAGTTTCCTCAGAGCGACAGTGCCATCTAGTGATGGCGAATATTCTAACCGCTCCTTACACAATTTGTTATTCTTACTGCAAACTCACTTGTAGAAAGAATTTTACTTGTGGTATTAATATACCAGAATACATAATAGAATATTCTCTCTCTCTCTCTCTCTCTCTCTCTCTCTCTCTCTCTCTCTCATTCTATTGTACTCTATTTTAGAATATATACTCTCTCTCTCTCTCTCTCTCTCTCTCTATATATATATATATATATATATATATATATATATATATTCTAAAATAGAGTACAATAGAATGAGAGAGAGAAAGAGAGAGAGAGACAGACAGAGAGAGAGAGAAAGAGAGAGAGCGCACAGGTGTGAAAGGCAAAAAACAACATTGGATATCATTGGTCAGATAACACCCCACTATACAATTTGTGTATCGAAACAAACACTTTTTTGAGGCTTTTTGATAGTGTAAAAACTCCCAAGTACACTGGGTTCTGGAACCCAAGATATTCCTGTCTATCTCCTTAGCACTGGGATAAAAAACAGATACCCCAGAACCTCATTTTTCAAATGTGCTTTCAGGATAAAATTCAGGTCCTCAAGAAAGGAACTTACTGATCACCCTAGTCCCCTGATCTTATCCTTTAATTAAAATCTAAATAGAGTCATCTCCCAGTCTGGAGAAAAAAAGAAAGAAACAAACAAATAAATAAATAAGTAATAGTTATTTTTCCACAGCTTCTTTAGCTTTCTTCATCTTGGGACACACACTTTAAGTCTTCTCAGTGTATACAATTTGCACAGACTGAAGGGGACCTGGTTGAGAGATAGGAACTGAATGGACTAACCCTTTTATTTTCCAATCCATTTTTTCTTGCCCCAATAGCATCTAGATGTCATTCCTGTGCTTTATTGTGGTTGTTTAAATAAGAAGGGCCCCCATAGACATATAGATTTGAATTCTTGGGCTCTAGGCAGTGACACTATTTAAAGGATTTGGTATGAGTTTCTTGGAGTTGTTATGACCTTTTTGAAACAGGTGTGTTACTGGTGGTAGGCTTTGAGTTATCAAGACATTATTCCAAAGCCAGAGTTTCTCTCTTCCTGCTGCGTAGGCCTGGGTGTAGAAATCTCAGCTACTTCTAAGGCAGCATATTGCCTGAGATCTACCATGCTCTCTGCGATGACGACAATGGATTAAATGTCTGAAACTGTAAGCAAGCTTCAATTTAATGCTTCCTTTCATAAGAGTTATGATGGTAATGCATCAGCAATGGAACACTGACTAGGACCCCATCACATCTAGGTGTCTCTTTACCAAAAGTCATAACTCTTGGTTAGGATTCTACTTACGTAGGTTTTCTGAGTACCTTGTATCCATTTGCTTATTAAAAGCTAACTTCCCTTTTATGATACTGTTCCATGTTTTATTCTTTCAATGGTCATTATTGCAGTTTCTCACAAATCTGGCAAAAGAAATCAGTAACAGCAGTAGAGACACAAACACAGATGCACAAAAATAACTGTTGTTTATGATTCTAGTGATGTTGTACAAATCATTCTTTCATTTAATTCAATCATACATTTGACTAGATTTTTTCAATGATTAGTATTTAAATTTTCAAATGAGAAAGAATTGAAAACTACAACTATATTATAAATTATTATTCATAGTTTTTAGAGGTTGTGAGCATGCAAGGTCAGTGGGAACAAATTCCAGGCTCTGTTCATCATTGTTGATACTTCTGAGGCCATAACTTTCTCCTTGTCCTGGTACACATCCTCAGTACCATTCCTTTCACATTTCTTAGTAGAATGTGCTGGAACACATGAACTGTAGAACAGCTTCTTTGGGGAATAAACCTTGTAACCTTGGAGGAACTCAACCTTCAGAGTCAGAAGAAATATATTTGTTTTTTGGCATAGAGGAGAAATTCATGGAACAAACCACCTGAATGGAATTCCTAGAATAACTGCTAGAAATTGCTGATGGTCATAGAGAGAAATGAGATACAGAGGGACCACTTGCCCAGAAAAATTCTATATTTATCCAAGTCATCTAATATTGAGAACCTTCTTTGAAATTTAGTATTATCTTTTCATATATCTTCAAGCACTAAAGTTTTTAACAATAAGTTATTTTTGATATAGCTCCAAAGATGGATTAAGTTATTATTATTTTATTTTATTTTTATGTTTACTTCTCTCTTTCTGTCTGTCTCTATTTCTGTTTCTCTTTCTCTGAGTGTATGTCTGTCTCTACATGTCTATCTGTCTGTCTCTCTCTTTGTCTTTCCTTATCTCTCTTTCTCTGTGTGTCTGTCTGTCTGCCTCTCTCTCTCTCTCTCTCTCTCTCTCTCTCTCTCTCTCTCTCTCTCTTTCTCTCTTTCTCTCTGCGTGTGTGTGTGTGTGTGTGTGTGTGTGTGTGTGTGTGTGTGACATGTACTTAGATCAGAAGAAGATATCACATCTCTGTTAGGACTACAGTTGTAGTTGGCTGTAAGCCACTTGCACAAGCTGCTCAAAACTGAGCTCAAGTCTTCTGGAAAAGCAGCAAGTACCACTTGAGCAATTTGTCTGGCTCCAAGATTACACAAATTGTTGAAGAACAAACTGGATTTCATTTCCCCTAGTCTATTTAATATGAGTTAAATATATTATCAGTTCCTTAAAAATGCTATCAAACTGCTCTTTTATTCCCAGTGGTCAGTGAAAAGCAAAGTTAAGACATCATAAAGTGACATCCTCTGGGGGTTCATACAAGATGCTAATTTTTAAGTGAAATTTTAGTATATTCCTGGCTTTTTTTGTGCTCTGAAAACAGATGGAGGCAAAGGGAAATATATCTTCCAATAAACATAGAAATGGGAGAGTTACTAGCACCAGAAGAATCTAACACAAGGATTATCTAGCTACTTGCAAGTAGCTAGATCCTCTCTGTTATAGTGCATTTAACTATTTTGGACCAATATCCTCAATCAATTTTCTGCTCCCTTTCTCTTCTACATGTTTTAATGCATATGTCTACAAAAAACTCATGCTCCTAAGGCTTGGGGACTAATGCAATACGGTAGACAAAATGACTCTAAGAGCCAGAGGATCAGGGAGATCACTTTAAGATTGTTCTTCCTAATAAATCAGAATCTACATCTAACTGGCCACATCTGGGCTGAACAAAAATGACACCAGTGAAGATGCCAAATTGGACAGTGAAAAGCATATTAGATCTTAACACTACACAAAAAATTATGGGAAATAAGGAAATCTGGGAGTAAGAGAGATGCTTTTCCCTAAGAAAGATAAAATCAACTGGTTTTCTAGTGTTAAACAAACAGTACTGAAAAAGTGTGTGTATGTGTATGTGTGTGTATGTGTGTGTGTGTGTGTGTGTGTGTGTAGGAGTACACAGACTAAACAAGTTCTATTTAGAAATATATGTTTGTACATATTATATGTATCTACATATATAGATATGCATGCAATAACAATTAGTGGAGAAAAAAAGGCCAAGAATTTGAAGGAGAGCTGGGGGGAGTATATGGAAGGGTTTGGAGGGAGAAATGAGATGGGGAAATCTTGTAATTATCTTATAATTTTAAAAGTGAAAAGCAAGAGGAAAAAATAAAGGAAGTCTATCAAAAACAAATAAAACAAAACAAAACAAAAATGGATCAATGAAACAAATGAATCCAAAATTGTGATAGATTAGTTACAACATTTATTTGGAGTCTGAAATAAAAGGCCCTAAGAGTTAGTGTAGAAGTCTTCTTTTGATAGTTAAAAAATTGAAATTGGAGTATCTAATTTGTGAAAGTGTTGAGTATGGCTTGACCATGGTAGAGACAGTATAACATAGTCCCCAACCCTAGAACAGTTTCAGCAGAGTATAGGCCTCCAAGTGTGTTGATGGTTGATGTAGGCAAAAGGCTTTTTTGTATAATAAGATGCATATTTTCATGTTCCTCCTTTGTGGAATGTCCTCTATGCCAAAGTTAATGACTCCATGATATTCAGGGATAGCATGAGTCAAGGAGGCAAGGGAGTAGCTAATGCCTCAGCAAAATGGTAAACACTGAGATCTTCATGATAGCACTTGAGGGTATGGGAAAGAACTCTGAAAGCATGAGTTCAAAACTATGTAATTTCTCAACTATGCAAAACATAAAGATGCAATATGAATTTTGTAAGGAACTTCACATAACTAAAAGAACAAAGGCAGCTGCACTATGAGCCAGCTCCTCAGAAAGACACTAAAAAAGGACATAAAATGTTTGTGTAGTAGTGATCACAGGGAAAGATGTCATCCAGTTATGTTTTTTTGTTTGTGCTTACAAACACAGGCAGATTCTTGAGTTGAAGGTAAGACTGGGACAGAGGGAATTTAGGTCCAGGCACAGGTCTGGGAGGAATAGTAAATTTAGGGCAGGCTTCCAGCCAGCCAGCTTATTATCCATGCTTCACAAAGACAGGCAGATCTCTGGATTCTTTTGCAATGTTTAAAAATGTGCTTGCTATATCTTTCTAAGAATTGAGGGGTTAGGGTCATGGAATGCTGATTCATGGGTTATTCAAAAGGGAACCTGGGTAATGACTGAATTGATATATAAATAAAAGACGGGGCTTTGATCTGTAAGAAATGCTATCCAGAAAGTTTTTAGAATAGCAAGAGAAAAGTGTCTTGAGCAGAAAATAGAGACAACAATCTGGAAAGCTGTCTCAGGCCAAACATAGACTACCAGCTCATAATCCATTATGTGACTTTTAGTTGTATGTTTTGCTACTCCCAGACACCCCTTCTCTCAGAAACTTCTCTCTGAGATGAGGCTGGTCCTTGGCATGAAAGGAAATCGAAGAGGTAGCCATGGAATGAGGCATAATGCATAAGCAGAGAAAACTGTAGTCATAGGTCCAGTGCAGGAAAAAGAATTACAAAGGGAAAACCAACTAACTCCTAGAAAATGCCAAAAGGTTCTCTTGCAAGGTATTCCCTGAACTGCTGTCATGTGTGATCCTCCTTTGTTTCCACTGCAAAATTTAAGAAGGCAACAATGTTTATACATTTGTCTAAGCTTATTTTGTATAATAACTAAAGAAACAGTATGGATATTGGGTTTTGTTTAGGAAACTAATGATCCACTTTATTTTTATACATTTAGTGCACATGTGTATGTGGGTGTGTCTGTCTATGTGTATGTGTTTAAGACAAAATTTCTTTGTTGTTCACCATCATGTTCTCCACTTGCCAGACACAGCAGATTCAAGCAGTCTCTTCTTCCTGGCTTCCATCCTGTCATAGGAGCACTGGGATTAGATACCCACTACCTTATTTGGCTTTTCCAAGTTCTGGTAGATGTCAACCTGTCTGCATATTTTAGTAGGAAGTGCTTTACCTACTGAACCATGTCTTCAGCCATAGGACTGAAACAATACATTTTCTGGCCCCATGATGTGAGAAAAGGGTTTCCACCCTTTTCACAACTAGAGCTCAATAATTGTGAGCTTTCTGTTTCACCCCTCAGCCTTCTCTGGGCACAAAGAATAAGAATAATGCTTTGTGGCTTACTGTGCATGTAAAGTCCCCAATCCTTACAATGTAGAAGTTTTCCAGATTTCTACTTAAATGTCTCATTTAAGATTTAGATGAGCAGATGCTGGCGAGGATGTGGAGAAAGAGGAACACTCCTCCATTGTTGGTGGGATTGCAAGTTGGTACAACCACTCTGGAAATCAGT
>CM052711.1:73990392-74013050 GCA_028551405.1 Uromys caudimaculatus | reverse complement strand
GTGTTCAATATTCCTACTAGGGTGGCCCATTAAGTTCTTGATTACTGTACAAATAGAAACGCTAAGGTTTCTTTCCTGCACATTTTCTTTTGTGCATTCGGAGATGACTGTGTCCTGGTAATGCTTCACCTCATTCATTATATTCACACAGTTTCTCTACATTAAGTGTTTTTATATGTATTTGGAGATGACTGTGATACTCAAGGGCTTAATACACTGATTACTTTCATCAGGTTTGTCTCTGGCATGTGTTCTATGATGTAGTTGCAAATGACAGGGAATTGCCAAGATTTTATCACATTTACAACATTAATAAGAATTCTCTCCAGTTTGATTTTTTCTGTGTACATGTAAAAAATTTTAACATGCAAAGCCTGTATCACATTGGTAATATTCGTTTGGTCTCTCTCTTGTATGTGAACTTTTATGTTGTTACAGATGACTGTGATTTGCAAGTCCTTCACAACACTGTGGGGCAGAGATCTGTGACAGGCAATCTGCACTCGATTGAGCACAGGCATAAAATCTGGGTGGTCCCTTGGAACAATCCATAAGGGACCAGAAAACTTTATGCCAATACTCCTGGGATGCTTTTGGCTCCAGTTACAGTCACGTACCACTCCTCCTCAGGTAGAGGCATGGCCACACAGCCCCAAGCCATCCCCATGTTAATGAGACACCTAGAAGCTTAGCCACACCCTTTCACAGTTACTATATCTGCCTCGCCCACCTTCCCCCCCTCTCCGAAGCCAGGGGGTACAATTCCATCCAGTCCACTCCACTCTATGAAAATAAACGTCTTAGAATTATGGACAGTCTCTTAATCTGGACCCGCTATGGTTAGCGAAGGATCCAGCCCTCGATTAATGAGCTGCATCTAATCTCTTGCCAAGGACTTCCCAGAGATCCCAAACCCAAATGGTACCCATTCACTCAAGCTTAAGCAGCTAGCCTGTCATGGAAACCCTGGCTCTGCAGGAACCACAACTGTGTTCCAGCAAGTCTGTCTGCACTATACTGCTGTGACTGCAGTGTCCTGGGCTAGAGAACCCATGGAGAAGGCTGTTGAATGTTCCCCAAGAATGGCCCCTCCCCCAACCACAGGCAGGTCCCGTAAAGTCTTCCCACAGCCCCCACTGGCCTGTCAGACTATGTGGGAAGAAACGTGGCCACTTCCTGCATGTCTCCTGTCCCACCCAGAGCTGCAACACCCTGGGACAGACACATGGGACTTCATTCCACCACGCCAGTTTTCTCCCAACATAACATAAGTTTTCTTCCCTATACGTATTCTTTTATAATAATGGAGACTATAAAGTTGTGAAAAGTCTTTGCCATACTGATTACATTCCTAAGGTTTCTCTCCAGTATGTGTTGTTTTATGATAATGCAGATTACTGTGACATGAAAAGGCTTTACTACATTGATTACATTCATAAGGTTTCTCTCCAGTATGTGTTCTCTTATGTCTTTGGAGATTCCTGTGATGTGCAAAGGTTTTCCCACATTGATTACATTCATAAGGTTTCCCTCCAGTATGTGTTCTTTTATGTCTTTGGAGATTACTGTGAAATGAAAAGGCTTTCCCACGTTGATTACATTCATAGGGTTTCTCTCCAGTAAGTGTTCTTTTATGATAATGCAGACTACTTTGACATGAAAAGGCTTTACCACACTGATTACATTCATAGGGTTTCTCTCCAGTATGTGTTCTCTTATGTCTTTGGAGATTCCTGTGACATGCAAAGGCTTCCCCACATTGATTACATTCATAAGGTTTCTCTCCAGTATGTGTTCTTTGATGATAATGCAGACTGCTGTGACATTTAAAGGCTTTACCACATTGATTACATTCATAAGGTTTCCCTACAGTATGTGTTCTTTTATGATTTTGAAGATATCTGGAAACTGCAAAGGCTTTCCCACATTGGTTACATTCATAAGGATTCTTTCCAGAATGTGTTCTTTTATGAGAATGCAGACTACTGTGACATGAAAAGGCTTTACCACATTGATCACATTCATAAGGTTTCTCTCCAGTATGTGTTCTCTTATGTCTTTGAAGATGACTGTGACATGTATAGTCTTTCCCATATTGATTACATTTATGAGGTTTCTTTCTAGTATGTGTTCTTTTATGATATTGGAGATTACTGAGACGCAAAAAAAGCTGTACCAAATTGATTACATTCATAAGGTTTCTCTCCAGTGTGTGTTCTTATATGATATTGAAAATAATGGGGTGTTGCAAAGGGTTTACCACATTGATGACAATCGTTAGGTTTCTCTCTAGTATGTGTTATTTTTTGTCTTTGGAGATTACTGGGAATTGCAAAGGTTTTACCGCATTGATTACATTCATAAAGTTTCTCACCAATATGTATTCTTTTATGTTTTTGGAGAAGACTGGGAACTGCAAAGGCTTTCCCACACTGATTACATTCATAAGGTTTCTCACCACTATGTATTACTTTATGTTTTTTGGAGATGACTGGGTCTTGCAAAGGCTTTACAGCAGTGATTACATTCATAAGTTTTCCCTCCATTATGAGTTCTTTTATGATATTGGATACTACTGAGACACAAAAGGCTTTACCACACTGATTACAATCATAAGGTTTCTCTCCATTATGTGTTCTCTTATGATATTGGAGATGACTGGGTTTTGAAAAGGCTTTACGACATTGATTACATTCATACGGTTTCTCTCCACTGTGACTTCTTACGTGCCTGCAACGATAATTGGCACATGTGAAAGCTTTGCCATATTCATTACTTTGACCAATCATTTTATCAGTATGAATTATTTTTACAGTTTGGTCTAATAATCAAGAAGAATCAGATCTTAAAGTTTTATAATTTTGTATATTCATAGTGTTCTCACTCATTATGGGTTGTTTTGCCTCTTTGAAAATGCTATGATGGTAAGAGTATTTATTACTTGGCTCACATTTGTAACATCATTTTTGTATATGAAGTTTCTATAAGATGTATTTCACGTATCTGAAGAAAAATGGAACAATTCAGAGCTTTTAAACACTGATTGCATTCATAATTTTTCCTGTAGTATGAATAACACCACATTTGCACTGTGAACCAGGATAATTGAAAGAATTTCCAAATTTCTAGTGCCCAAAGCGATTTTCTGCAGTGTGACTTTGGGGATGTTCCCAGTAATGTCAGAAAACCAATTAATTTGCAAACTTCTGTCATATTCATATAGTCTACCAAAGGCAGAATACTAAATATCTTCTCATTGGTCTGGAATAGAAAGAGGTTCATTGCTTCTTTCTATATCCCTAGGCTCACATGACTTTTATCCATTGTGACACATAATATACCCATTAGAAAAAGAATAACAAATGAAAGGTTTCCACATTGCAGTCACAGCATTTGAATTTTTGTTCCTTGTAGATATGTGGTATATGGATTAAGATTTCTCCACAACAACAATCTTGACTCTCATAAACTGACCTCTCAATAAATTTAGCAATGCCCCTACAAGAATATGGGTATCACTGACTTTACTATGGAGTATTTGCATTTTAGAAGGTTTTGGATATATATTTGTCACTATTCAATGTGCAACATCTAAATTTTATGAGACTATACAGATTAGTAGTGCCACAGCATAGCTCTAATAGAGCTACAAATCCAATAATGCTATCTCTTAAGGGACTGTTACCTTTTCCTCTTTCTTAGAGGAATGCCTTGCAAACACAAGTCAGATAACTAGCACTGAGGTATATGATTTTGTGAGAATGTTTTAATCATAGCTACACTTAAAGGACTGATATTTTACATTCTTGCTTTTCTTTAGAGCTCCCAGATCATATTAAAATTTCCTCAGAGGCATATTTGTATATTCATGCTCATGAGAATTACCATCCATGTCTTCTAGAACTTTGACAATGTTTTTCAACATGATGGTCTTCCCAATTGTAGCCTAAAACACAATACCAGAAATGAATGTCATGGTATTAGAAATTATACAAAATTCAAGTTACTGTGAATTTTCACAGCAATGAAACTGATTTAATCAACTCAATCTTCCTTGTTTGCAATTGAATTAACAAAATATCATCAATAACCAAGAAACATTTGTTTCCTTATCTAGGAAAGGAAAACCAAATTCACAGTCTCACCTATAACACTGAGGTTCCAGTAGGTTTCCAGCATCACATCTTTGTAGAGACTCTTCTGGGAAGGATCCACTAAGTTCCACTCTTCCTCAGTGAAGTTCACATGGACATCATCATAAGTCATTGCATCCTAAAATATTCCATACATGTGTACAATACAAAGCATGATGCTGACATCATTGAAAAGTAAATGTTTGCTTCCCTAAAAATATATTCATGTAATTCTAGTGCTTCCTTCACTTATTTCTGGACACAGAAGTTACAATCTAATCACCATGTAATTTTAAAAGGAAATTGAATTATAAGGTTCACCTGTGTTGCCTCTGACCCCTTTGAATAGGATATAGCCTTGCAAGAGAAATGCCAATTGAGAAAGAGATGCAGGGAGAACAGATCAACAGTATAGAGCACACTTCCAAGAAACTGGATGAACAATTACTACAAAATAATGCACAACCTGGGTGTATTTGCTCATGTCTTTAATCCTGGAGGCACAGGCAGGTGTATGTCATTGAGCTGGATGCCAGCATGTTGTATGCAACGAGTTCCAGGAAAGCAAAACTTGCATATTAAGACCGTCACTCCCCTGCAAATAACAACCAAGGAAACAAAAATGATAGAGAGCTCATAGTTATTTACTGAAGTTCCTACAAAGAATTATAATTTCACTGTAGTTCTCTGTTCATCTTGCATAACATCAAGTGCACTAAATTAAATTGCAATGTTAATAAAATGTTACCAACAGGGAATGCATGTTTAAACAGTTACAAATGGCGCGCACACCTTTAATCCCAGCACTTGGGGAGGCAGAGGCAGATGGATTTCTGAGTTTGAGGCCAACATGGGTGAGTTCTAGAGTGAGTTCCAGGACAGGCAGGGTTACACAGAGAAACCCTGTCTCGAAAAAACAAGAAAAACAAAACAACACAAAAGCAAACAAACAAAAAAAAACAGTTACAAATGGACAGATGAAAATACTAGAAATATAAATGTTGATCACAATAAGCAACAAAGCGCAGGAGACATGGATCAGCAGTGGAAAGGTCTTGCTCATCTTTCATATAATGGTGGTCAATTTGTAGCATATTCCTGGGGACCGACAACTACCCATTACTTCAATATCAGGAGTTCTGAGGCCATCTTCTGACAACCATAAAGTTGAGGCACATATGATATTCATATTCATACACACAGGCAAAATATTCCTATTTATTCAAAAATTTCAGAACAAACAGAAGAGTTAGGCAGAAGATCATACAGCTTCAATCCACTGACTCTAAAGGCTCAGGTAATATTGATGTCATCAACATATGGCATCGTGAGAAATAAAATATAACGTATAAATTTGGCCAAATTTCAAAATTAAAGATGTGGATGAAGAACTACACAAAAGCATATGCTTATTGTACAAACGCATGTCAGGGGGCTTATGTGGTTTCTATAAGTACTATCCGGACATGACAGGCTTCACAGAGAAATTTTGTCCTGAAAAACAACAACAACAGAAAGAATGAAACAAAAAATATAAAACAACCAGGAGTCCAAAAGAGCTTAGCAATGAACAGCAAATGCTTCTACATTTAGGGACAAAGTCCAAAGGGTGAATGTATGGTTGCATGAGAAGAAAGCTGAAGGATAAGTTTCAACTATGACAGAGTAGACACAAAGAACAAAATTTGTTCTGTCTAAGAGAAATGCAGGGGCAAAGCTGGACCACAGACAGAGGGAATGGCCAAGGAAAACTCACCCAACTAGAGCCCTATTTGACAGATAAGCACGGACCCATGGCATTATTAAGGATATTCTGTTATGTTCCCACACAGGAGCCCTGGGAAATTGTCTATTGAGAGGCTCCACACAGCAGCTGACTGAAACAGATGCAGAGAACCACAGTCAAACATTGAATGGACCTTGGGGACTCCTGTGGAAGAGTTGGAGGAAAGATTAAAGTCCTGAAGAAGATAGCACAGGAAGAACAACAGACTCAAACAACATAGACCACTGGGGACACTCAGAGACTAAGCCTCCAACCAAATGCAAACATATGCTAGCATATGGCCTCTTGGAAATAAGTAGCATATGTGCAGCTCAGTCTTCATCAGAGACCTCAAACAACAGTAGCAGGTGCAAAAGCTGCTGACTATCTCTGGAATCTGTTCTCTTAACTAGGGTGCCATGTCTGGCCTCAGTGACAGAGGATGCACTTAACCCAGCACCATGGTGTGGGGATACCCCAGTGGCCCACACACTCTCAATGGAGAAACAGAGGAGATTGGGGAGAGGGAATCTGTGAGGCCAGGAGACCTAGAGTGGAGAATGAGATCAGTATGATAATGAGTATATAAATTATTTGAGAAATAAAAAACAAAGAAAGAAAAAAAAAAAAAAAGAAAAAAATTGATTCTATACACATTAACCTCTCCCAGAAAAAGAATCTGGAAAGGCTCCTCCTACAATAGCTTCCACAAGCTCCACAAAGAAATCCAGTCAGGATGGACAAGTATTCAAAGACATCATCCCATCTGGAAGTTTTTTCTTACAATCTACTCCATTCTGACCCTGGTCTCTATATGCTCATGTCCATCCTTTGATAAAAATGCATTCAGTCCACAGTGATCCTACTATCTCTAGGAGTTCCTACAATGGTCATATGTCTAAAGCCTCATCTGACACTCAAAGAAATATCTTGAAAGTCACATCCTGTAAAATCAAAAAGCAAGTGATATGTTTTTGACATACAATGTCACAGAATACCCCTTCCCATTCCAAAGGACAGGAATGTTCACATGGGGGGAGAAGATTGGAGAAACGGAAGAAATACTGCAGGGAAAACAGAAAATCATATAGCTTTGTCTCAAACACATTAAACTTCAAATTTTATAGGCCTAAATGGCCCTATTCCCATAACATCTTGTACATCAATTAGTTTGGGAACTTCTTCTCCCTGTAGGCATCTCCCTAAGGCAGATTTCTCAATGCCTTAGATTTCTCAACACCTTATAGTCAAAAAATGCAACTTAAGCTTCATCATCATAACTTCAATACAATAAATTCTCAAAAATCTTCACTGGGGCCATGACTCTGCCATGAAATGGCTGGAATAGTGGTAAACTGAAACCATAGAGAAAGAATCCATGACCTTGTATTTTTTTATCATTCAGTTTCCAGAAACAGCACATGTTGTTGTTCTACCTTGCTACTCTGCTACTATGATTGAATCTTATGAACAAAAGCATCTCAGATAATAAATGATTGTTGTGCATGGTTCTATTAGATCTCAGTCCATCATTTTGGGAGCTTAGAATAGAAACTGAAGCTAAAATCTGAAGGTAAATTGCATGGACAAATATTGTCTCCCGGCTTGCTTTCTTGCTTGGTCACTGTCTCACGCTCAGCTAGCTCTCTCATCCAGCCAAGACCCACTTGGTTAGGAATATTGCCATCCTCAGTGGAAGATCCTTCCCACACCAATTATCAACACTATCTCTCACATACCTAGAAACCAGTCATTCTAATAAGGGAACACCCTCAATTGAGGCTCCTTCAGATGACTGTTCTGAAATGATGAGGACTTAAGACAATTATGTCACAGAGAAAATAGTAAATGGGGAAGCTGTGAAAACCCAAAACCAATGAGCAAACCATTCCAATTACAGGAGCCCCTGCCACAGAATGAGGGAGTTGAAGTTGTAGCTGAGGCAGGACAAAATGCAGAGGTCCCCTGGCTCAGAGCAGGGAAAGATACACTGGACTAGAGTGTTCAGAGGCTGTGCTGCCCTCCAGTGAGGTGTCTTTTTTTTTTTTTTAAAGATTTATTTATTGGAAATGTATATAAAGTATCAAAAATAAAAAAGGAGGGAAAAAAAAAGAAGCGAATAATATACAAAATTATAAAGGAAGAATAAACAAAGCTGGGCAGCTGTTTAATTATTAAATAAAATCTGTCTGTCTTTGAAAAAAAAAGATTTATTTATTTATTTTATGTGTATGAGTACACTGTAGCTGTCTTCAGACACACCAGAAGAGGCATCCGATCCCATTACAGATGGTTGTGAGCCACCATGTGGTTGCTGGGAATTGAACTCAGGACCTCTGGAAGAGCAATCAGTGCTCTTAGCTGCTGAGCCATCTCTCCAGCCCCAGTGAGGTGTCTTAAACCCTGGGTTCCAAGGCCAGTGCTACCAAAGAGGTGGCTAAAACAGCTGGAAGGTGGAAAGAGAAGCAGATAGCCCACAGACCTGGAAATAAGACTTCTGGTCCAAGAAAGGTATGCTAACTTTGTTGCAATGGATGAAGAACAACCTTCTATGTACTGACAGCTCCGAGTTCAAAACAACAGAGTAGCATATGGACTGGGAACAAGGTTGCTTAGGCGGGAAAAAATGAGGTCTTTGTTCTTTCCACCCTGTAAAAAAGGGTAGAAAGAGCCTGATTTTGGCCTGGATGCTGTCTTGAAGGGCTTTCTGTCATGGGCAATACAGTGGGTCTAGGTCCTATTGTTAAAAAGGATTTAATCCAAGGTGGGGCAGTTAGTAACTAAATTGATTAGGATGGAAATAGTCTTATTTCCTCTCTCAGTCCCAGAATAATAAAGTGCCACACACATCATAGACAGCCACAAGGGGAAGGTAAAGATACCCAGCAGATTCCTCCACTTGTACAGAGGAGAAACTGAAGACAGGATGTCAGCTGTGAGGCATGTAGCAAGGTTCCAAGTCTGCTCTAACCTTCCCATCTGACCCTACATCAGGCTCTGGAACATCTTCCAAGTCCTTTTGGCTACAACTCTCCAATGTATCCATTGTAGTGGGGTTCCACATTCACTTTAGTAAGTTCCCTCCATGAATATTCAAGAAAATTCAGTCCTTGCCTGAGCTTTCAGCACAACACTTGTCTTCTTTTTCCTGAAATCAAGGTGAAAAGCTTGCATAGTCCAGTGATCAAGGAGCAGTGGAGGTATCATTCTGACTCACAAGTGGAAGGACACCCAGGCTATTACCATTAAAGAAGGATTTTAGGAAACAAGAGTTGTTTTGTGACTTCAAGCTCTGCTCAAGGAAACTGCAGCTTCCTTTCACCAGGTTTTACTATGAAATAACCGAGGAAGAAGAACTGGAAACAGAGGACAAACACTGGGGAACTCTACTATTAGCCCACACATCTTCCTCAGTGACAAGGTGGAGAAAAACCACAGTTGTATTAGTACAGTTTCTCTAGATAAACATACCTCATCTTGAAAGACCCTCAAGCTGAGAGACCCTCACTCAAGTCTCAAGATGGTGCGACACCTCAAGAATTCACGAAAGATCATCCTTGCTGCAATCACACGAGGTTTATTTGGAGAACCAGTGCACTGGGATAGAACTCATAACCCATGCAGGGGCAAAGGAGTTCGACCCTGAGCAGCTGAAGTCAGGGGTATTTAAAGAAAAAAACCACAAAGCAAGGGGTGGGTAACGGAAAGAATTTGTGTTATGGGGAAGTACAGAATGTTCTAAGTTAGTCACAAGGCAGTTGCACAAACATTTTTGTGGTTAGCTAGTTCCTGGAACATTGTGCCTCTGGCCCTGGAGCCAGGCCAAGGTCAACTGTTTCTTAGGGGAAAGAATGCAGCCAGGTGGGGTTTGGCCATGCATGCAATTTCAATCCATTTCTGTTTCTGGCTACAATTGTGCTAGGGGTCTAACTTTCCTCATAATGGGGTCAGGTCTTTCATTCCCCACTTCTTCTAGTGCCTAGTTCTAATCTTAGAACTATATTTCTGTATTGTTGCATCCTGTTTGTCATGTTCCCACAAACCTGGTATTGCTGTCTTAACATTAGAATCTCTACAGCACTTACTCGTTCCCTGACAAAAGCTATTAATCTATTAACTAAACAGGATCCAATAGTGAGCAAAAGGAATAAAATCAGCTGGAGTCCTGCTAAGGCAGAAATAGAGTCATCATTCAAGGCGACTTGCTGAACCATCCTTCGAACCACCCCTGTCCAGCATCCCGTTCTCTCTTGCATCTTTCTAGCCCTTCTCTAAGCTTGCTCATGGAGTCCCTAATGGCTCCTGAGTGATTAACATAAAAGCAACATTCTTCTTTTAAGGCTACATATAATCCTCCTTCTTTTAGGAATGGCAAATCTAACCCTCTCCTGTTTTGTAGAACTACTTCTGATAGGGAGGTTAAGGATTCTTCCAGGCTACTGACAGACTTTTCTAAAGCTTGAAGGTCCTCTTTCATAGTGGCCTGAAGCTAGCTCAATCCTCTCTCTAATTGCAGTGGTCCATTGACCACGGCTGCAGTCCCTGTTCCTACTCCAGCTGCTATCCCTATCCCAAGCATGACTGTTAGGGTCAAAGATATAGGTTCTCTTTTGATTTGGGTGGATTGGAAATCATATTCATCAACGGCCACTTCTTCAGGATGATAATAGACTCTAGGAACAAGCTGGACGATAATACAAAAATCAGTAGACTGGTTGAAAACAGAAGTAGAGACACAAGGGGTTAATCCAGTACTGCATATCCACCATTTGGTATATCCTGGCAAGCAGTTCAAAATATAGGGGCCAAAAGTCAAGAATAGAAGAACAATTAAAGTCTTAACAAGGTAAATATGAGAGCTGTTAACTAAGATGTTAAACCAAGACTTGAACCAGCCCTGACTCTGTATCCGCTCTCTCTCTCTTCCATTTGGCTAACCCTACTTACCCTCACTTTGGCAATTGAATCTTTAAGAACCCCAGAATGGTCTATACAAAAGCAACACTCTTCCGCTAAGGCAGCACATAGACCTCCTTGCTGGAGGAAAAGTTAGGTCTAATCTCTGCCAATTCTATAGTATTACTTCTGATAACGAATTCAGTCATTCCTTAAGATGACTGATGGTTTTTTTCTTTGTAAGACCAAAGTTGAGGTCTTGGTGACAGTCCCACCCTTCCCAATCACAACAGAAGGGAGACAGTGAGTGCTTACTAAAGGTACTACAAACAGTCATGATAAAGGTCAAGAGATCCTGGGCATGAGCAGATTGTCCATCTTCTCTACTGTCTAGAGGAGGTCTCTGAGGGGCAGGGCATCTGCAGGTTTCACATGAAAAACGCACACACAGGCCTCAAAACCTTCTACCTTGAGGACTGTGGGAGTAACTAGCAGTGCCAGGAAGGGTCTCTTTTATCTGAGTTCCAGCGACTGTGTCCCATGTCTCTTTACATAGATCCTGTCACAAGTCTGGAAGCGGTGAGGGGTCTCTGGCACTCCTGGAGCATTTAAGGCAGACAGGTTGTGTCAAATCTCATGATGTGGATACCTCTTGGGAGAGCTCAGTGTACACCACGGGAGTTGGGGTACAACACAGGATCTCTAAAGGGGTCACGTTAAAATGGTAGGGGGTGTTCTGAACTCGGATCAGGGCCAAGGGGAGGGGCACCACCCGTCCAAGCCAGCCTCCAAGGTAAATTTAGTTAATGGCTCTCTACCTGCCCTGAGCTTTGGGGATGGTACTGACAATGAAGTTTCTAATCTGTCCCCAATAATTTTGCCACACCCTGACAAAAGCAGAACCATTATCTTATCCACTTGCGTTGGGGGATCTAAAGCTCAGGGAAATTTTCTCTAATATCTTCTTCGAAACCATGGCAGCTGCTTCCTGCCTGGTGGGGAATGTTTCAGCCTGTCTAGAGAAAGTAGCTATGAACACCTGAAAGTATTTGTAACCATATTTTCCTGGCTTAACTTCTGTAAAATCAACCTCTCAATATACTCGAGGCTGTTCCCCCTAGGTCTTTTGCCCTGTTTATTCTTGGCTGCATAAGCACTTACTGGCTGGCATACCTTATACTGTCCTTCTATCTTTCTGGCCCAGAACCTGAATCTTATATACTCTAGGTCCCTTAACTGCTTGTACATTGACAAGCTTTTTATCCCATAAATGAGTCCATCTTTGCATTTAGCCTAGTAAGTCTTTTGCTTGCTTGCTTTCTTCCTGATGTCCTGGGAGTGAATAATACTCATGGTTACTGGCTTCATTGGGACATCTAAGAGATCCAGGATTTGTTTGTTTCCTCTGGTTTGAGCAGTCCTCTCTCTTAGCTTATAGCTCTGTGGTCATTGGATGTGGCAAAGGCATACCTGTTATCCAAATAGATGTTGATTTTCTTGCAGGCTCCAATTTCTAAGGCCTTGGTGGGGGCAGTTAGCTCCACTTCCTGTGTTGACATGTCAGGGAGTAGAGGTTCTGCCCAGATGACATTTGTACTGTCCACCACAGCAACACCTGCTTGTCTCTGACCTTCATGAAGAAAATTGCTCCTGTCTGTAAACCAGGTAGCTTCAGCTTTTGGTAGGGGTCAGTCAGAGAGATCTCTCCTTTTGGGCCAGCTTGTTGTGGCCTGTTGGGCAGGAAATGGATCTGGGCCCCTATTTTGGGGAGTATGTCTCACCCCAACAGAGGGTTGGGACAGTCTGAGATAACCTTAAATGAATAGGATACCCAGCCCATCCCTAGGTCCAATGTTCTTCAGGTAGTCCATGCATACATTTGGTGCCAATGGCTTCTTGGACTAAAGATCTTTTCTTGAAACGGGGCCATCAGCTTGGAGGATGAGTGTTGAGCCCCTGTGTCCACCAAGCATTGAGTTGGTTTCTCCTCCACTCTCAGAGTTACCCTGGGTTCAGGGAGAAGGTCTCCCCTAATCACTGTCTTCACTCAGGGTAACACCTTTTGCTGCTTGGGGGCACTTTTCTCAAGACCTGGGATTCCTTGCTCCCAACTTCTGTTAGGACACTCTTAGGTCTAATGGCCTCAGTCAGTTCTGAGACTGAAGACAGCTATATTTTTTCTCTCAATCTGCTTTTATACCATTTAAATTACATGCAAGCAATATGGTCAGTTCGAGGCTGCAACGAAATAAATGCAAATAACCAAGGAATGAGCAAGTTAATAAGCAAAATTCTGTGATCATTCTGGTGACTGAGCACAACTATTAACATTGTATAATTTATAAGGTATAAGATACACCTAACACTCAGTGTATCTGCCAACTATATATCCTAACTTAAAAAGTCTTATAGTTCCATACCTGTTATGTCCTGGTTTAGCTTGTATACTATCTGAAAACCATCCTCTCAGGTCTATATCATCTTTCTTAATATTGAACAGCTTCCGTTGGCTGAGACAATAATCAGTCTTTAATCCCCTCAGAATTCTGAGCATATTCTGTGGATTTCTGACATTATTGAAAGCTATTTTTCTAAGCACAGCAATCTACACTGTTGTCTTTTAATAAATCCCAATTATTTTTAATTAAATTATCTTGAAAACATCCTAACAATTAACTCAGAGCTATGAATTTGCTATCTGGACCTTAGCTCGTATGCCTAATAATCTAAAATCAGTTTGTGAAGACTCTTTTTATGAGTCAATTTCAGTAATAACCAATAATAAGTATTTACTTGTGCCCTGTGAAGGATGGCACAAAGAATGTTTATCTTTTTTTGATTCTCTTGAATCTAGTTCTTTAGGGGGTCTCCCTCTATCAAATCTGATTCATATATCTCTGGGAGATGTGTAGAGACTAATCACCCTTTTTTAAAACCACAAAGACAAAGTTTTTCTCTCAAATCAGCATGTCCTTTAACCATTAACTCGGAAAACTTTTAGCTTGATCTCTCTCCCAGAAGAATAATAAAAGCATCACAAAACTTAGAATCATACCCATTTTGATAATTAAAACAATTTAATACAAATGAAGTAAACTACACATATACTGTATGGACCTATTTCTAGGCATTTTCTAATTTGTCATGCTAGTATATTAACCCAAAATTCCCATGGAGTCCACGTTCAAATCTTATGAGATATATTGCAGGACTTTATTATGCTAATCTTTAAAATTCTGTCCTATGATTACCAGCTTGTAGGAAGCAGGCAGCTTTTACTGTCTGGCATTTTGCCCCTGGGCAATCATCTTGCCTCTGTTCACAGCAGGTGACCACAGAGTCATACCTGAGCCCCCATGACTCCTCCTCCTGCTGAACAACAAATGGTCCCTACCTTTTTTTTTCCTAACTTTTTCCATGTTTAACTGGATGAATCTGTCCGATGTCCAAAACAAACAAACAAACAAACAAACAAACAAACAAAAAAACCCTGTGGTCAGTCAATTTCAGACTTAAGAGCACAGAACACAAAACAGAAGAGAAGACAACAGTTCTCCCCAGCTTGCCCCTGCCACAGATGGCCAGTGCATACAACCAACAACCAATACACAGCTCTTCGCTGCCTTCAAGGCAGAATAAATTTTCCCTTCTATGAATGTAGAACAGTTTCCCAGCCAGCTCCAGCTGTGCTCGGTTACAGACAGCTCAGATCCTGCCACCCCTGCCACAGGCGACAGGTGTAACCAAAGAGTTTGTCAATTCCACAGACTCAGAAACCAGGTGGGCCTGCCGCATTGGCAGAAGCCAGATACTCAGGCAAACTGAGGGTCCAAGGCGTCCCTGGGTCCCACCGTGGCCACAGAGTTCAGGTATGTCTACCTGCTGTGAACACCACCAGACAGCCATTACGAAAATTACCCAGACAGGTGGCACCAAAGTGCCCAGACAGATGGCACCGAAGTGCCCAGACTGGCAGCCCAGAGGCCTATAGGTGGCTCCGAAGTGCCCAGACAGGCCGCCCAGAGGCCTACAGTTGGCACTGAAGTGCCCAGAGGCTTGCAAGCAAAACCATAAGTAGGCGCCACAAAAGAGAAGGAGGACAGAAAACAGACACAGAGGGAGACAAACAATACCTGATTGACCATAAAGTCAAATTTAGGGGAGTAGATATAGTCTGTCCCATCGTCAAAGTCACAAACAAGACAAAATAGATACTGAAAATACACAGACAAAGACTGACAAGGACCCGTTTCCACCAAGACAAGCAAAACCAATTCAGAAAACAGAAACAAGACAAGGTTGTCCATTCTTTCCTTACCTATTCAATAGAGTATCTGTATGTTTAGCTAGAGCAATAAAACAACTGAGGGAAATCAAGGGAATATAAATTAGAAAGGTAGAAGTCACATTGTCTTTATTTGCAGATGATATTATAGTATGCATAAGTGAACAAAAATTTCCAAAAGGCAACTCGTAGAGCTGATAACCTTGCTATACACAAATAACAAAGGGACTGTGTTGCAGCTTTTTGTATTCTAAATCACCCTGAGGCTCTTTGTATTCTAATTATGCCCTCCTGTGATTGGCTTCAGACAATGAGGTACACCTGTGACTTCTTGCGACTCAATCCCCTAATGAATAAAAGAGCCAATCACTGGGTGCATAGGGAGGGAGTTCCATGTGGGAGAGCAGAAGCAGAGAGAGTGAGCCCCTTTGGAATAGGAACAGCATGTAGTAGTTAAGATGTAGCTAGTAGTCTCCTGGTATCTTAGCAGATCCTCAAGGATTTGCCACCAGAGGAATCAGACTAAGGTTTACAAGATTAGGATTCAGTTGTTGCACACAGAGATTGAGTTACTATTGCTTCTGAGCTAAGTTTGTGTTATGTTTTCCTTTGTGGGGCAGCTCTTCTGGGTTCCAGAGAGAAATGAACATTGCAAAGTATGGGTTTGCTTGATGTGCACTACAGAGGTCATGGAGGCATTGAAGCATGGGGCAGGCATGGTAGTGACCTGTCAGTTGGAACCTAGCGGGCTGGGTGAGAGATCACGGAGCTCTGAATCAGAATTCCATTAGATAAAAGCAGTTCACCTATTGCCTGCTGGTGGTTGGCCAGCCAACCCACCAGGATGAGAGAACCAGGGCTTTGCACAGGAACATGCTATATATTCTTTCATTTTTAAATACTTCCTGAAACAGGACTGAGAATAAAATGGTGAGAAAACACACTTCACATTAGCCTCACATAATATATGTTCGAGTAACTCTGGAAAAGCAAGTGAACAATCTGTATAAGAACATCACGTGTGTGAAAAGGAAATCGAAGAAGATGTCAAAAGACTGAAGTAGTTGATCTTGTTGGACATATTGCTGACAGAGGAGCTGAATATGTATCTGCGAGAGAGTGGATGAGGATTTGCTTTGAGCTTTTAGAGCTCTTAAAAGCTCACAAAAGCCAGGCAGTGCTGGCACACACCTTTAATCCCAGCACTTGGGAGGCAGAGGCAGAAGGATTTCTGAGTTCGAGGCCAGCCTGGTCTACAGAATGAGTTCCAGGACAGCCAGTACTACACAGAGAAACCCTGTCTTGAAAAACCAAAAAAAAAAAAAAAAGCTCAAAATAAGGTCAAAAAAAGCTATTCCAAGAGCTACCATCAGTACATTTGGTTATATCAAAAAGGCTATTGACTCTCATGATGTATTGGCTTCATTTTTAAACAACCCTAAAGTTTGGGAAAGGCAGAACAGGATTTATACAACTGTAGCAATAGCCATTATTGCTGAAACATGCTCACCATTCACAGTACTCCCAGCTTTAATGAATGAATACAGAATTCCTGAACTTAATGTTCAAAGTGGAGTGTTAAAACCACTCTCTTTCTTGTTTGAGTATATCTGTGAAATGGGAAAAGACTACATCTATGCTGTAACATTGTTACTTAGGATGCATTAATGGACAGGGACCTTCTATACAGACAGACAGCTAATGCTGTGGTACAACACATGTCACTTGGTGTTTATGGATTTGGCTGTGAAGATTCTCTGAATCTCTTACTGAACTACATGGGCCTATGGTGTTTGAGAAATCACCCCATGTAATTTAGGCAGCTATGGAAGCTCTGGAGGGCCTGCTGGTTGCTATTGGACCATGCAGAATGTTGTAGTATTGTTTAAAGGGACTGTTTCACCCAGCTCAGAAAGTCAGAGATGTGTATTGGAAAATGTACAACTCAATCTACATTGGCTCCAAGGATGCTCTCATACCACATTACCGAAGAATCTACAGTGATGATAAGAACACCTATATTCATTACAAACTTGACTATATCTTGTAACTTTATTTTGTGTCTAATATAGCCTTTTCACACCGTAAACTTGCTTTGATGTGATGATACACACTTGTAAACCATTGCCGATCAGTGTAGAGCTGGTCATAGTGGAGGGTGTAGAAATTCAGTACCATGATTTTTAAATAACTTATGTTTTTTGATGTTAAACAGTAAATGCCAGTAATGACAAAGGATAGTAATTATACACACTATACTGGAGGGGGACCATTTTTTATTCATCTTAATGATGATCTAGAATTCAATCCTTGTGCTTAAAGGGAATGTTTAATTGAGAAATAAACATTTGTGTACAAAAACCAACAACATCACCAACAATAGAAGAGTGAAAGATATAGGGAGAGTAGGCAGCCTTGTCTTGTCTCTAATTTTAGCGGGATTGCTTCAAATATTTCTCCATTTAATTTGATATTGACTGTTAGTTTGCTGTTTATTCCTTTATTATGTTTAGGTATGGGCCTTGAATTCCTGATCTCCCCAAGACTTTTAACATAAAGGAATATTATATTTTTTCAAAGACTTTTTACAGCATCTTATGAGATAATCATGTGAGCTTTTTCTTTGATTTTGTTATAAAGTGGATTATGTTAATGGATTTTCAGATATTGAACCAACTTTGCATCCTGGGATGAAACCTAGTTGATTATGGTCAATGATGATTCTGATGTGTTTTTGGATTTGGTTTCATATAATTTTATTGAGTGTTTTTTCATTGATATTCATAAGCAAAATTGATCTCAAGATCTCTTTCTTTGTTGGGTCTTTTTGAGGTCTATGTATCCAAGTAATTGTGGTTTTATATAATGAATTAGGTAATGTTTCTTCTGTTTCTATTTTATGGAATAGCTTGAGGAGTGTTGGTATTAGCTTTTCTGTGAAGGTCTGATAAAATTCCACAGTAAAGCTATCTGATCCTGTTTTTTTTTTTTTTTTTTTTTTTTTTTAAGGGTCTCTTCTATGTCTTTAGGGGATATAGGCCTGTAGAAATAGTTTAACTGCATTTGATTTAACTTTGGTACATGTTATCTATCTAGAATATAATCAATTTCATCTATATTTTCCAGTTTTGTTGAATATAGGCTTTTGTGGTAGCATCTGATGATTTTTTGAATTTCCTCGGTTTGTGTTATGTCTCACTTTTCATTTCTGATTTTGTTATTTTGAATACTGGCACTGTGCCCTTTAGTTATATTGGCTAGGAGTTCATCTATCTGGTTGATTTTTCTCAAAGAAACAGCTTTTGGCTTTGTTTATTCTTTGTATCATTCTCTTTGTTTCTATTTGGTTGATGTTGGCCCTGAGTTGAAGTATTTCCTGCCATCTACTTCTAATGGGTGCATTTGCATCTTTTCCTTCTAGGGCTTTCAGGTGTGCTATTAAGGTGCTAGTGTAGGATTTCTCCAGTATCTTGGTTTTTTTTTGATACTTTATTTACATTTCCAATGTTTCCCCTTTTCTGGGTCTCCTCTTTGGAAGCCCCCTACCCCCTCCCCATCCCTGTCTCTATGAGGGAATTCTACCTCCCACCCACCTGCCCACCCATCCCCTATTTCCACCTTGACATTCCCCTTTACTGGGGCCTCTAACACCCTCAGGTTCAAGGGCCTCTCTCTCTCCCTGATGGCCATCGAGGTCGTCCTATGGTCATATGTGGTCCAAACCATGGGTCCATAGATGTGTATTCTTTGGTTGGTGGTCCAAACTTCAGGATGACCTGGGGGGCACGGGGCAGGCCCATTGACGCTGTTGCTCCCTCCAAGGGGCTGCGAACTCCCTCAACTCCTTCAGACCTTTCTCCAACTCCTCCATCTGGGACCTCACTCTCAGTCCAGCGGTTACTATTAAGTGAAACTTGGGCCTCCTGACCCTTTTGGGCTAATATCCGCTTCTCAGTGAGGACATACCCTGTTCCTCCTTTTGTGACAGAGTTACCTCGCTCAGGATGATATTTTCAAGTTCCATCCATTTGCCTGCAAATTTCATGAAGTCATTGTTTTTAATAGCTGAGTAGCACTCCATTGTGTAAATGTACCACATTTTCTGTATCCGATCTTCTGATGAGGGACATCTGGGTTGTTCACAGCTTCTGGCTATCATAAATATGGCTGCTATGAACACAGTGGAGCATGTGTCTTTATTACATGTTGGAGCATCTTCTGTGTATATGCCCAGGAGAGGTATAGCTGGGTCCTCAGGTAGTATTATGTCCATTTTTCTGAGGGTCTGCCACACTGATTTCCAGAGTGGTTGTACCAACTTGCAATCCCACCAACAGTGGAGGAGTGTTCCTCATTCTCCACATCCTTGCCAGCATCTTCTGTCACCTGAGTTTTTGATCTTAGTCATTCTGACTGGTGTGAGGTGGAATCTCAGACTTGTTTTGATTTGCATTTCCCTGATGACTAGGGATGTTGAGCATTTCTTTAGGTGCTTCTCAGCCCTGCGAATTTCCTCAGTTGAGAATTCTCGGTTTAGTTCTGTTCCCCATTTTTTGATGGGTTATTTGATTTTTTGGAGTCTAACTTCTTGAGTTCTTTGCATATATTGGATATTAGCCCTCTATTGGACATAGCATTGGTTAAGATCTTTTCCCAATCTGTTGGTTGCCGTTTTGTCCTATTGACAGTGTCCTTTGCCTTAGAGAAGCTTTGCAGTTTCATGAGGTCCCATTTGACTATTCTTGATCTTAGAGCATAAGCCCCTGGTGGTCTGTTCAGGAACTTTTCCCCCATACCCAGGTGTTCGAGAGTTTCCCACACTTTCATTTCTATTAGATTCAGTTTGACTGGTTTTAGGTGGATGTCCTTGATCCACTTGGACTTGAGCTTTGTACAAGAGATAAGAATGGATCAATTTGCATTCTTCTACATGTAGCTCGCCAGTTGAACCAGCCCCATTTGTTGAAGATGCTGTCTTTTTGCCACTGGGTGGTTTTAGCTCCTTTGTCAAAAATCAAGTGACCATAGGTGTGTGGGTTCATTTCTGGGTCCTCAATTCTATTCCATTGATCTACCTGCCTTTCACTGTACCAATACCATGCAGTTTTTATCACTACTGCTCTGTAGTACAGCTTGAGATCAGGGATGCTTATTCCCCTAGAAGTTCTTTTGTTGTTAAGGATAGCTTTTGCTATCCTGGGTTTTTCATTGTTCCAAATGAATTTGAGAATTGCTCTTTCTAAGTCTATGAAGAATTGAGTTGGGATTTTGATGGGGATTGCATTGATTTTGTAGATTGTTTTTGGCAGGATGGCCATTATTATTATATAAATCCTTCCAATCCATGAGCATGGCAGATCTTTCCACCTTCTGAGGTCTTCTTCGATTTCTTTCTTCAGAGACTTGCAGTTCTTGTCATTCAGATCTTTCACTTGATTGTTTAGAGTCACACCAAGATACTTTATATTATTTGTGACAATTGTGAATGGTGTCATTTCCCTAATTTCTTTCTTGGCCCGTTTATCCTTTGAGTATAGGAAGGCTTCTGATTTCTTTGAGTTAATTTTGTATCCGGCCACTTTGCTGAAGTTGTTTATCAGCTTCAGGAGTTCTCTGGTGGAGTTTTTTGAGCCACTTAGGTAAAAGATCTTATCATCTGTAAATAGTGATAATTTGAATTCTTCCTTACCAATTTGTATCCCTTTGACCTCTGTTTGTTGTCTAATTGCTCTAGCTAGAACTTCAATTACTATATTGAATAGGTAGGGGGAGAGAGGACAGCCTTGTTTAGTCCCTGATTTTAGTGGGATTGTTTGGAATATCTCTTCATTTAGTTTGATGTTGACTACTGATTTGCTGTATATTGCTTTTACTATGCTTAGGCATGGGACTTGGTTCCTGATCTTTCCAAGACTTTATCATGAAGGAATGTTGAAGTTTGTCAAATGCTTTTTCAGCATCTAAGGAAATGACCATGTGTTTTTTTTTTCTTTGTGTTTGTTTATGTTGTGAATTACATTGATGGATTTCTGGGTATTGAACCATCCCTGCATCCTTGGGATGAAGCCTACTGGATCATGATGAATGATCGTTTTAATGTGTTCTTGGATTCGGTTTGCGAGAATTTTATTGAGTATTTTTGCATCAATATTCATAAGGGAAATTGGTCTGAAGTTTTCTTTCTTAGTTGGATCTTTGTGAGGTTTTGGTATCAGTGTGATTGTGGCCTCATAGAACGAATTGGGTAGTGTTCCCTCTGTTTCTATTTTGTGGAATAGATTGAAGAGTATTGGTGTTAGTTCTTCTTTGAAGGTCTGATAGAATGCTTCAGTGAACCCATTTGGACCTAGGATTTTTTTGGTTGGGAGACTTTTAATGACTGCCTCTATTGCTTTAGGCATTATGGGACTGTTTAGATGGTTTATTTGTTACTGACTTATCTTTGGTATTTGATATCAGTCTAGAAAATTGTCCATTTCTTCCAAATTTTGCAGTTTTGTTGAGTATAGGCCTTTGTAGTAGGATCTGATGATTTTTTGAATTTCCTCAGAATCTGTTATGTCTCCCTTTTCATTTCTAATTTTGTTCATTTGGATTCTGTCTCTGTGCGCTCTGGTTAGTCTGGCTAGGGGTGTATCTATCTTGTTGATTTTCTCAAAGAACCAACTCATGGCTTTCTTGATTCTTTGTATAGTACATTTTGTTTCTACTTGGTTGATTTCAGCCCTGAGTTTGATTATTTCCTTCCTTCTACTCCTCTTGGGTGTATTAGCTTCTTTTGCTTCTAGGGCTTTCAGGTGTGTTGTTAAGCTGCTAGTGTAGGCTCTCTCCAGTTTCTTTTTTGGAGGCACTCAAAGCTGTGAGTTTTCCTCTTAATACTGCTTTCAATGTGTCTCATATTTTGGGTATGTTGTACTTTCATTTTCATTAAATTCAAGGAAGTCTTTAATTTCTTTCTTTATTTCTTCCTTGACCAAGTTGTCATTGAGGAGAGCATTGTTCAGCTTCCATGTGTATGTGGGCTTTCTGCTGTTATTGTTGCCATGGAAGATCAGTCTTAAACCGTAAGGATCTGATAGGAGGCATGGGATTATTTCTATCTTCTTCTATCTGTGGAGGTTTGTTTTGAGACTGATTATATGGTCAGTTTTGGAAAAGGTACCATGAGGTGCTGAGAAGAAGGTATATTCTCTTGATTTAGGATGAAATGTTCTATAGATATCTAATAAATCCATTTGGTTCATAACCTCTGTTAGTTTCACTGTGTCTCTGTTTAGTTTGTGTTTCCAAGATCAGTCCATTGATGATAGTGGAGTGTTGAAGTCTCCTACTATTTTTGTGTGAGGTGTGATGTGTTCTTTGAGCTTTAGTATGGTTTCTTTTATGAATGTGGGTGCTCTTGCATTTGGAGCATAGATGTTTAAAATTGAGAGTTCTTCTTGGTGGATTTTTCCTTTGTTGAGTAAGAAGTGTCCTTCCTTATCTTTTTTGATGATTTTTGGGTGAAAGTCAATTTTAACCGATATTACAATGGCTACTCCAGCTCGTTTCTTAGGACCATTTGCCTGGAAACATGTTT
>CM052711.1:73936883-73989892 GCA_028551405.1 Uromys caudimaculatus | reverse complement strand
CACATCCTCGCCAGCATCTGCTGTCACCTGAGTTTTTGATTTTGGCCATTCTGACTGGTGTGAGGTGGAATCTCAGACTTGTTTTGATTTGCATTTCCCTGATGACTAGGGAAGTTGAGCATTTCTTTAGGTGTTTCTCAGCCCTGCAAATTTCCTCAGTTGAGAATTCTCTGCTTAGCTCTGTTCCCCATTTTTTGATGGGGTTATTTGGTTTTCTGGAGTCTAACTTATTGAGTTCTTTGTATATATTGGACATTATCCCTCTATCAGACGAGGATTGGTTAAGATTTTTTCCCAATCTGTTGGTTGCCTTTATGTCCTATTGACAGTGTCCTTTGCCTTACAGAAGCTTTGAAATTTCATGAGGTCTCATTTGTCGATTCTTGGTCTTAGAGCATAAGCTACTGGTGTTCTGTTCAGGAACATTTCCCATGTACCCAGGTGTTCGAGAGTTTTCCCCACATTCTCTTCTATTAGATTCCGTTTGACTGGTTTTATGTGGAGGTCCTTGATCCACTTGGACTTGAGCTTTGTACAAGGAGATAGGAATGGATCAATTTCCATTCTTCTGCATGTAGATCGCCAGTTGAACCAGCACCATTTGTTGAAAATGCTGTCTTTTTTCCACTGAGTGGTTTTAGCTCCTTTGTTGAAAATCAAGTGACCATAGGTGTGTGGGTTCATTTCTGGGTCCTCAATTCTATTCCATTGATCTACCTGCCTGTCACTGTACCAATACCATGCAGTTTTTATCACTACTGCTCTGTAGTACAGCTTGAGATCGGGGATGCTGATTCCCCCAGAAGTTCTTTTGTTGTTAAGGATAGCTTTTGCTATCCTGAGTTTTTTGTTGTTACAAATGAATTTGAGAATTGCTCTTTCTAAGTCTATGAAGAATTGAGTTGGAATTTTGATGGGGATTGCATTGAATTTGTAGATTGCTTTTGTCAGGATGGCCATTTTTACTATATTAATCCATCCAATCCATGAGCATGGCAGAGCTTTCCACCCTCTGAGGTCTTCTTTGATTTCTTTCTTCAGAGACTTGAAGTTCTTGTCATACAGATTTTTCGCTTGCTTGGTTAGAGTCACACCAAGAAACGTTATATTGCTTGTGAAAATTGTGAAGGGTGTCATTTCCCTAATTTCTTTCTCGGTCTGTTTATCCTTTGAGTATAGGAAGGCTACTGATTTGTTTGAGTTAATTTTATATCTGGCCACTTTGCTGAAATTGTTTATCAGCTGCAGGAGTTCTCTGGTGGAGTTTTTTGGGGTACTTAGGTAAATGATGTAATCATCTGCAAATAGTGATAGTTTGATTTCTTCCTTACCAATTTGTTTCCCTTTGACCTCCTTTTGTTGTCTAATTGCTCTAGCTAGAACTTCAATTACTATATTGAATAGGTAGGGAGAGAGAGGGCAGCCTTGTTTAGTCCCTGATCTTAGTGGGATTGCTTCAAGTATCTCTCCATTTAGTTTGATGTTGGCTACTGCTTTCCTGTATATTGTTTTTACTATTTTTAGGTATGGGCCTTGAATTCTTAATCTTTCCAAGGCTTTTTTCATGAAGGAATGTTGAATTTTGTCAAATGCTTTTTCAGCATCTAAGGAAATGACCATGTTGTTTTTTTTCTTTGAGTTTGTTCATGTAGTGAATTGTATTGATGGATTTCCGGGTATTGATCCATCCCTGCTTCCCTGGGATGAAGCCTACTTGATCATGATGAATGATCGTTTTGATGTCTTCTTGCATTCGTTTTGGAGGAATTTTATTGAGTATTTTTGCATCGATATTCATAAGGGAAATTAGCCTGAAGTTTTCTTTCTTTGTTGAGTCTTTGTGAAGTTTTGGTATCAGTGTGATTGTGGCCTCATAGAAAGAACTGGGTAGTTTTCCTTCTCTTTCTATTTTGTGGAATAGATTGAAGAGTATTGGTGTTAGGTCTTCTTTGAAGGTCTGATAGAATTCTGCAGTGAACCCATCTGGACCTGGGCTTTTTTTGGTTGGGAGACTTTTAATGACTGCCTCTATTTCTTTAGGCATTATGGAATTGTTTAGATGGTTTATCTGATCCTGACTTAGCTTAGGTATTTGATTTCTGTCTAGAAAACTGTCCATTTCATCCAAATTTTGCAGTTTTGTTGAGTATAGGCCTTTGTAGTAGGATCTGATGATTTTTTGAATTTCTTCATAATCTGTTGTTATGTTTCCATTTTCATTTCTAATTTTGTTCATTTGGATTCTGTCTCTGTGCCTTCTCGTTAATCTGCCTAGGGGTTTATCTATCTCGTTGATTTTATGAAAGAACCAACACTTGGTTTTGTAGATTCTTTGTATAGATTTTGTTTCTACTTGGTTGATTTCAGCCCTGAGTTTGATTATTTCCTGCCTTCTACTCCTCTTGTGTGTATTAGCTTCTTTTTGTTCTAGGGCTTTCAGGTGTGTTGTTAAGCTGCTGGTGTCTGCTCTTTCCAGTTTCTTTTTGTAGGTACTCAGAGCTATGAGTTTTCCTCTTAACACTGCTTTCCATGTGTCCCATATGTTTGGGTATGTTGTACTTTCATTTTCATCAAATTCAAGGAAGTCTTTAATTCCTTTCTTTTTTTCTTCCTTGACCAAGTTGTCACTGAGTAGAACATTGTTCAGCTTCCATGTGAATGTGGGCTTTCTGTTGTTATTGTGGCCATGGAAGACCAGCCTTAAACCGTAGTGATCTGATAGGAGGCATGGGATTATTTCAATCTTTTCGTATCTGTGGAGGTTTGTTTTGTGACCAATTATATGGTCAGTTTTGGAGAAGGTACCGTGAGGTGCTGAGAAGAAGTTATATTCTTTTGATTTAGGATGAAATGCTCTATAGATATCTGTTAAATCCATTTGGCTCATTACCTCCGTAAGTTTCACTGTGTCTCTGTTTAGTTTGTGCTTCCCAGATCTGTCCATTGATGATAGTGGAGTGTTGAAATCTCCTACTATTATTGTGTGAGGTGTGATGTGTGCTTTGGGCTTTAGTAAGGTTTCTTTTATGAATGTGGATGCTCTTGCATTTGGAACATAGATGTTTAGAACTGAGAATTCTTCTTGGTGGATTTTTCCTTTGATGAGTATGAAGTGTCTTTCCTTATCTTTTTTTAATGACTTTTGGGTGAAAGTCAATTTTATCCGATATTAGAACGGCTGCTCCATCCTGTTTCCTGGGATCATTTGCCTAGAAACTTGTTTTTCAGCCCTTTACTCTGAGGTAGTGTTTGTCTTTATCCCGGAGGTGTGTTTCCTGGATGCAGCAAAATGCTGGGTCCTCTTTATGGATCCAGTTTGTCAGTCTATGTCTTTTTATTGGGGAATTGAGTCCATTGATGTTAAGAGATATTAAGCAATAATGATTGTTGATTCCTGTTATTTTCGGTGTTATTTTCGTTTTGTGTGGCTATCTTCTTTTCATTTGGTTGAAAGATAACTTTCTTGTGTTTTGGAGAATGTGGTTTCCCTCGTTGAGTTGATGTTTACCATTTATTATCTTTCGTAGGGCAGGGTTGGTGGAAACATATTGTATAAATCTGGTTTTGTCATAGAATATTTTGGTTTCACCATCTATGTTAATTGAGAGTTTTGCTGGGTATAGCAGCCTGGGCTGGCAGTTGTGTTCTCTTAGGGTCTGTATGAGTTCTGCCCAGGATCTTCTAGCTTTCATAGTCTCTGGTGAGAAGTCTGATGTAATTCTGATAGGTCTGCCTTTATATGTTACTTGACGTTTTTCCCTTACTGCTTTTAATATTCTTTCCTTGTTTTGTGTATTTGGTGTTTTCACTATAATTTGACAGGGCGAATTTCTCTTCTGGTCCAATCTATTTGGTGTTTTGTAAGCTTCTTGTATATTTATATACATCTCTTTCTTTAAGTTTGGGAAGTTTTCTATGATTTTGTTGAGGATATTTACTGGTCCTTTAAGTTGGGAGGCTTCACTCTCTTCTATCCCTATTATCCTTAGGTTCTGTCTTCTCAATTTGTCCTGGATGTCGTGGATGTTTTGGTTTAGGAGATTTTTGCATTTTGTATGTTCTTTTACAGTTGTGTCGATGTTGTCAATGGTATCTTCTGCTCCTGAGATTCACTCTTCTATCTCTTGTATTCTGTTGGTTTTGCTTGCATCTATGACTCCTGATCTCTTTCCTAGATTTTCTAACTCCAGGGTTGTCTCCCTGTGTGATTTCTTTATTGTTTCTTTTTCCATTTTTAGCTCCTGGATGGTTTTGTTTATTTCCTTTGTCTGTTTGATTGTTTTTTCCTGTAATTCTTTAATGGATTTCTGTGTTTCCTCTTTAAGGGCTTCTAGTTCTTTACTTCTGTTCTCTTGTATTTCTTTAAGGGTGTTAATTTCTCTCTTAAAGTCTTCTATCATCATCATGAAAAATGATTTTAAATCTGAGTCTTGCTTTATGGTGTATTGGGGAATCCAGAGCTTGCTGTGGTGGGAGAATTGGGTTCTGATATGCCAAGTGGCCTTGTTTCTGTTCCTTAGGTTCTTGCCCTTGCCTTCTGCCATCTTGTTAACTCTGATGTTAACTGATCTTAGTCTGTCTAGCTATGGCTTTTCCCACCTGCAGGCCTCTGTATCGATACTCCTTGAAGACCAGATCTCTCTGAGTGGTGTTTTTTCCATGTTCCTGGGTGAGTAACTTTCTCCTGGTGCTGCTTGGCTATGGATCCCTGGTGGCCCAGGCGGACGTCTCTGCTGCCGCCGATGGGATCCAGGGGGTTTCTAAGCCTGCCTACTTCAGTCCTTGTGTCTCGCAGGTTCGGGACAGTTCCTTGTAGCTGTGGAGCTTGTCTTGGCCCCACTCCCGACTTTTCCAAGCCTCTGGGAGGGTAGCCTTCTCCCAGTGCTAATTGGCTATGGAGCCCTGTGACCCAAGCTCGACTATTTTCTTTTTAGAAGGTTTTGGATATATATATAGTTATCACTATTCAATGTGCTATATCTAAATATTATGAGACTATATAGATTTGTCGTGCCACATCATAGCTCTCATAGAGCTACAAAGCAAATAAAGCTGTTGCTTAAGGTACTGTTACCTTGTCCTCTTTCTTACTAGAATCACAATGAGGTACATTGTTTTGTGAAAATATTTTAATCATAGCTACACTTAAAGGACTGATATTTTACATTCTTGCTTTTCTTTAGAGCTCCCAGATCATATTAAAATTTTCTCAGTGGCATATTTGTATCATCATGGACATGAGAATTACCTTCCATGTCTTCTAGAACCTTGACAATGTTCTTCAACATGATGGTCTTCCCCATTGTAGCCTAAAACACAATACCAGAAAATTAATGATATAGGATTGGAAATTAGACAAAATTCAAGTTACTGTGAATTTTCACAGCACTGAAGCTGATTTATTCAGCTCAATCTTCCTTGTTCTAAATTGAAATAACAAAATACCATCAATAACCAAGAAACATTTGTTTCCTTATTTAGGAAATGAAAAGAGAATTCACAGTCGTACCTATAACACTGAAGTTCTAGTAGGTTTCCAGCATCACATCTTTGTAGAGACTCTTCTGGGAAGGATCCAGTAAATTCCACTCTTCCTCAGTGAAGTTCACATGGACATCATCCTAAGTCATTGCGTCTTAAAATAACCCATACGCGTGTACAAAACAAAGCATGATACTGACATCACTGAAAAGTAAATGTCTGCTTCCTTGACAATATATTCATATAATTCTTGTGCTTCCTCCACTTATTTCCTGACACAGAAGTTACAACCTAATCACCATGTCATTTTTGAAGTAAATTGTATTATAAGGTTAATCTGTGTTGCCTCTGAACCCTTTGAATAGGATATAGCCTTGAAAGAGAAATGCCAATTGAGAGAGATGCAGGGGGGAACAGATCAACAGTACTGAGCACACATCCAAGAAATTGGATGAACAATTACTAACTACAAAATAATGCACATCCTGGGTGTATTTGCTCATGCCTTTAATCCCGGAGGCACAGGCAGGTGTATGTCATTGAGCTGGATGCCAGCATGGTCTATGCAATGAGTTCCAGGACAGCAAAAAATTACATATTAAGACCCTTGCTATTTCCATCTGTGGCTAGGGACCTCTGCCTGTGCCACCAGTGCTCCATCGTCAAATAGTGCTGGGAGAAAGCTAGCCTCCCAGGAGTGTAGAAAGCCAGTGAGTGGGGGTAAGATGAGCACCACTACTCAGCGAAATCCACCCAGAATCTTTGGGACACTGGGACTGAGGAACAGCTGGAGACAGGAGCCCTCTGGTTTCCATCTGTCACTGGGGACCTCTGCCTGTGCCAGCAGGGCTCCATACCCAAATGGTGCCGGGAGAAAGCTTGCCTCCCAGGAGTGTGGACAAGCCAGTGAGTGGGGGTAAGACAAGCACCACTGTTCAGTGGGCCCCACCCTAAATACTTGGGTCACAGGGAAAGAGGAACAGCCTGGAACAGGAGCCTTCCAGTGTCCATCTGGGGTTGGGAACCTCTCCTGCGCCACCAGGGCTCCATAGTGAAATAGCGCCAGGAGAAAGCTAGACTCCCAGGAGTGTGGACAAGCCTGTCTGCTCAAAGGGACCCACTAGGAATCCCCAGGACACAGGGACTGAGGAGTGGTCTGGTTTCTTTCAGCAGCTGGGGAGCTGATCCTGTGACACAGGGCTCCATATTCAAATAGTGCCAGGGGAGAGCTGGTATCCCAGGAGTGCTGACACACCTTCGAAAACAGTCAAGATCACCACTTCTTTTCAAATTGACTGGATCAAGACGGACCTTTGCAGAGACAGCAGGACACAAGAACCAAGGTATATCTGGTGACAAGATCTTTCTAGTTTCGGTCTCCACCCCAGAGCTGACCATGTACCACAGCTCACCAAACTGAAATTCCTCTCAGAGAGAGATGGTCTTCAAGGAGTATTGACACAGAGGTTTGCAGGAGTGACAAGCCACAGTCAGACAGAGTAAGACCAGCTAAAAGCAGAGATAACCAGATGGTGAAAGGCAAGGGCAAGATATAAGGAACAGAAACCAAGGCTACTTGGCATCATCAGAACCCAATTGTCCCACCATAGCAAGCCCTGGATATCCCAACACACCAGAAAAGCAAGACTCAGATTTTAAATAACATCTCATGATGATCATAGAAGACTTTAAGAAGGAAATAAATAACTCCTTTAAAGAAATACAAGAAAACATAGTAAACAACTAGAAGCTCTTAGAGAGGAAACACAAAAATGCCTTAAAGAATTACAGGAAAGCACAATCCAAGAGGCAGAATTGTAGGAAAAGACAATCAAAGAGGTGGAATTACAGGTAAACACAATCAAACAGGTGAAGAAAATGAACAAAATCATCCAGGATCTAAAAATGGAAATAGAAACAATAAAGAAATCACAAAGAGAGACTACCCTGGAGTTAGAAAACATAGGAATGAGATTAGGAGTCATAGATGCAAGCATCACGAACATAATACAAGAGATAGAAGAGAGAATCTCAGGTGCAGAAGATATAATAACATTGACACAACAGTCAAAGAAAATGCAATAAGCTCCTAACCCAAAATATCCAGGAAATCCAGACCCAATGAGAAGACCACGAGAAGACAAAACCTAAGGATAATAGGTATAGAAGAGATTGAAGATTCCCACCTTAAAGGACCAGTAAATATTTTCAACAAAATTATAGAAGAAAACTTCCCTAACCTAAAGAAAGAGATGAACATAAACATTCAAGAAGCCTACAGAATTCCAAATAGATTGTACCAGAAATGAAATTAGTCCCGTCACATTATAGTCAAAATATCAAATACACAAAACAAGGAAAGAATATTAAAAACAGTAAGGGAAAAGGGTCAAGTAACATACAAAGCAGAGCTATCAGAATTACACCAGACTTCTCACCAGAGACTATGAAAGCAAGAAGATCCAGGGCATATCTCATACAGACCCTAAGAGAACCCAAAGGCCAGCCCAGGCTGCTATGCCCAGTAAAACTCACAATTACCATAGATGGTCACACCAAAATATTCTATGACAAAACCAAATTTACACAATATATTTCCACAAACCCATCCCTATAAAAGATAATAGATGGAAAACGACAACTCAAGGTGGGAAACTACACCCTAGAAAAAGGAAGAAAGTAATCTTTCAACAAACCCAAAAGAAGATAGTCATACAAACATAAAAATAACATCAAAAATAACAGGAAGAAAATTATTTATTTTGCTATTTATTAATATCTGTACATCAATGGACTCAATTACCCAATAAAAAGACATAGATTGACAGACTGGATCCATAAACAGTACCCAGCATTTTGCTGCATTCAGGAAATGTACCTCTGTATTAAAGACAAACACTACCTCAGAGTAGAGGGTTGGAAAACTATTTTCCAGCTAAATGATTCCAAGAAACAGGCTTGAGTAGGCATTCTAATATTGGATAAAGTCGACTTTCAAGCAAAAGTAATCAAAAAGAATAAGGAAGGACACTTTATACTCATCAAAGGAAAAATCTACGAAGAACAACTCTCATTTCTGAACATGTATGCTCCAAATTCAAGGGCACCCACATTCATAAAAGAAACTTTACTAAAACTCAAAGCACACATTTCACCTCATGAAATAATAGTGAGAGTCTTCAACACCCCACTCTCATCAATGTACAGATTCAGGAAACACAAACTAAACAGAGACACAGTGAAACTAACACATGTTATGGACTAAATGGATTTAACAGATATCTATAGAACATTTCATCCTAAATCAAAAGAATGTACCTTTTTCTCAGCACCTCATGATACCTTCTCCAAAGTTGGTCATATAATCGGTCACAAAATAAACCTCAACAGATATAAGAAGATTGAGATAATCCCATGCCTCCTATCAGATCAGTACAAATTAAGGCTTGTCTACATTGGAAACAACAACATCAGAAAGCCCACATACACAAGGAAGCTGAATAATGCTCTACTCAATGATAACTTGGTCAAGGAAGAAATAAAGAAAGAAATTAAAGACTTCCTAGAATTTAATGAAAATGAAAGTATAACATACCCAAACTTATGTGACACAATGAAAGCAGTGTTAAGAGGAAAACTCATAGCTTGAGTGCCTCCAAAAAGAAACTGGAGAGAGCATATATTAGTACCTTAACAACACACCTGAAAGCTCAAGAACAAAAAGAAGCTAATACACCCAACAGGAATAGAAGGCATAACATAATCAAATTAAGGGCTGAAATCAAGGAAGTAGAAACAAAAAGATCTATACAAAGAATCAACAAAACCAGGATCTGGTTCTTTGAGAAAAATCAACAAGAAAGATAAAACAGTAGCCAGACTAACCAGAGGGCACAGAGACAGTATCCTAATTAACAAAATTAGAAATGAAAAGGGAGATATAACAACAGATTCTTAGGAACGTGACTAAATGTCACAGACCTATGAAGAGATGTAGCCACATGTTAGAAGCTGTATTCTAGGAGTTTGGGCAAATGGCTGCCATCCCTTATAGGCTGAAGATAGCCTATTGGGCCTGCAACGTTCAAACCTTAGCTTTACCAGTAAACAGACTCCCAGTTATGGCCCAACAATGATTGATAATTCCTGCTATTTTTTTGTTGGTAGTGGTTGCAGTCGGGGTCTGTGTGTACGTGTTTGTGTGTGATTCACTTCTTCTGGTTTTACAGATAATGTGATATTATTTATTTCATGTATTTTTTCTGTGTATTTAACTACTGTAGTTTGTTTTTTTTTCTTACAACATCTTGTGTTATGGCTATATTTGCAGTAGATATTGTTTTATTTTGACTTTATCATGGACTTCTAATATTCTCCACTTACGGTGACCAAATTTTTTCTGGGTATACTTCTCCTAGCAGGCATCTGTCGTATCTATGAATCTGCAGCACATGTTTCCAAGCCCTTTTGGCTTTTAAATTATACATTGAAAAGACAGGTATAATTCTAATAACTCTGCTTTCATATGTCCCTTGATTTTCATTTTGTTTTTGTTGGTTCCTTCTGTTGCTGTTTTTACTCTATATGTTTAGGTTTTTATTGATATGTTACAAAAGGACCTTTTCTATTTTTTTTGGCCAATCTATTTGGTATTTTAGATAGTTCTTGTACCTCAATAGGTATTTTCTTCTATAGGTTAGGAAATTGTCATTTATGATTTCATGGAAAATATTTTCTCAACCTTTGAGCTGATATTCTTCCTCTATTCCAGTAATTTGTATTTTCTGCCTTCTCATATGCAGAGTTCCTGGTTGTTTAGTGCCAGGAAACTTTTAGGATCAACATATTTTAACTGATGCATTTTTTTTTTCTATTTATCTTTAGTGCCTGAGATTCGCTGCTCCATTTCTGTTCTGTTGGATTCACTGATCCATTTCTGTTCTGTAGGTGAACCTTGCCTGTTTAGTTGTCTGTGTACAGTCAATATCACTGGTGTACTCTCATTAACATAGCAACTACTTAAGTCATTACCTGCCTCCATCACCTGCTGCTGTTGCCAGGTATTCCAGATGCATGCTTCATATAAAAGGACCACCTGCCACTGCAGCTCTCTTTCTTCATTCCCTGTCTCTGTTCTCTACACATACCCCCTCTTCTCCCTTTCTCTGTGCTCATGACTCTGACTCTCTCTCTCTCTCTCTCTCTCTCTCTCTCTCTCTCTCTCTCTCTCTCTCTGCCTCCTGTCTGTCTGCCTGTCTACAGGTACTCTTGTGTACATCCTTTTCCCAGGAACTCACTCCTCTCCCTTCACCCTAAACAACCTCTTTTGCATCAGATCTGTTGCTTGTTTTAATTTCTCAGTACCTGCTGTGATAGGATAGCTTGGCTCTGTTGGTGACGTATTTTCCTGGTTGTTATTCATTATGTTCCTTTGCTGGTGTCTAGGCATCTGAGTTTGAGGTGATTATCAGAAGCCAGGAAGAGATGATCTTAGCAAACCACAAGGACACATGAGAGAGAGTTTAAGCTGCCTCTGGTATTCTAGTACAGTGCTAGAGGAAACTGTGAAAAGTGGGTCTGGGATAACAGAAAGTGTGGTAAAATCTATGGGCTGACTACCTTGTCTCCTGACAGGCATGGCATGTGTTAGAGCAGTGAATGTCTACCCAAGTGGGGGCTGTGGCACAGGATTAAAGCAGGAAAGGAAGGGCAGGTAGGGATGGTCTGTGGTATCTATAGATGACATGGTCAGAGAGAGAGGAAGCTTCCACTGATATTCTGTTCCACTGCTAAGGGCAACTGAGATATGCATTTGAGGCAACAGATAGTGATGTTGCTTTTTGGCAAGAATGGCTTGTGGTTGAACGGGTGGTATCTGCCCAGACTTAGAGGCTTAGACACAGAGATGAGATAAGGAGAGAAGAAAAGATGAGGTGATCTGTGATATCTACAGGTCTAGACATGGGGAGAGGAAGCTGCAGAACTAGGGGCAACCTTGAGTATTAGGTCTGAAGTAACAGAGAGTGGAGAGGGTCTGGAGGCATCCTACTTAGTCCCATAACCAATACTTAATACTTAGGCATCTAGTACCCAGGGATCTTCTTTAGGTGTACATTTATTTAAGGATTTTGTTGTTAATTTGTGAATGATTTTGTATATTGGATTAAAAAGTACTGTGTGTTCTGGTCACTGAGCAAATATTATTTTTGGGGTCTGAGCTGAGTTGAGATATCAAAACCCAATACAAGTCGGGAGGCTCATAATCATCTGCTATTCCAGATTCAAGGGATCTGACACCCAATTTTTTGGTGTGTCACCTGAATACACATGGAAGGCATTCTCTCTCATAAACACACAAATATACAAACAAGGATACACTTGTTTACAATAGTGCTTATGACTTATAAAGCAATTAGTATAAAACAAGCTGTTTAGGTATATAATACAAATATACTGCTTCTTTTAAAATCTGCTTTCTTCATTTAGTTTTTAAAAGTTTGCATTTCCTCACACTGGTGTAGTTGTGTATCCAATCATCAATCAAAGGGAACAAAATTTGTTCTCAGTGATCCTAATAAGCATCTTTTTTCTTTATCATGAGAGAATGAAATATTTTATTACTCAAATGTATTTGCTCCAATGTTAAAACATTTCTATGACTTAAGTGAATCGCTTCAGTTGGAGTAGACTTGTATGCCCAATCCATTTTCTCTCATTGTCAAGGGAGAGAACTGGAGTGCATGGGGTGAATGCTGGCCAATGATTTCTATGCTTATCATTTTGACTGCCATCCTGTAGTTCTTGTTTAAAAGGCTGTGTTATAATTATTATGTCTCTGTTTGTGTCTCCTTTTATCAATGCAGCCATCTATGTTGTATATTTTATTAAGTATAATTTAAATACATTGTTGTTTCTCTGGAAAATGATAGGACTTCACCTCTTTTTGTCTTCTGAAAATTTACTATATTATAAGTTCCTTGAGTGTTCGTTAGTTTGGGGACATTCTGTGGAGAAACAATTTTAGTTTTCTCTTCTTCATTGTATAGCCTTGCCTCTCCTCACTTCTTGGCAAATTTGTGTTTTCCAGTTGTTTCAAATATCAGTGTTTGGAATTTTATTATGTAAGTGATTGATATGGTTAACATACTGGTTTGGGTTTTTACAACTTCCTCACTTATGATTGTCTCAGTGTCCTAACTGCTTTCAATTCTCAATATTTCAAAGCCTACAGTCTGAAGGAGACTCAACTTTGGGTGTGCCCTCATCAGATTGACTGGTTGCTATGTCTGTGAGAGATTGTGTTGATGATGATGTGGGAAGGCTCTTCCACTGAGGATAGCAATATTTCTATGTAAGTGGCCTGGGCTGGATGAGAGCTAGCTGAGCATGAGACAGTGACCAAGCAAGAGAGCAAGTCAGAAAACAATGTTTGTCTATGGACCTTACGCTCATTTTGTAGCCTGAGTTTCTGTCCTAAGCACCCAAAATGATAGACTGTGATCTGACAGAATCATCCAAAACAAACATTTACTATCTCAGATGCTTTTGGTTAAAGTATTCAATCACAGGAACTGAATAGCAGGTTAGAACAAAAAGGATGATATGCAAAACATTATTTTGCTGCTGGACAGAACCTCAGAATATTATCTTTCGTAGGAATGTAGAAAATAGGAGAAACTGAGGTGGCAAATGTTATAGAAAGCTGTACATGGAGTTTAACCAGTTGTTCTCCTAGGTTAGGCCCAAAATCTTTGTTATTATGCTCATGCCCACAGAAATTGAGTGGAATTTAAAAATAACACATTCATTTTTAAAATATTCATTTTTATTCTGTTTATATATATTTGTTCATTTTTTTTCCATTTATTCATTTACATATTCATTTTTCATCCCAATTTCTCCCAATCTCCATCCTCACTCACACATCCCCTCTTCTCTTCCACTCCCCTTCTCCTCTGAGAGGATGGGGATTCTTGTGGGTATCCCTCAACCCTGGCACATCAAGTCTCTGCAGTGTTAGGCCCATCGTTTCCCACTGAGGCCAGACAAGACATCCTAGTTAGGGGAACACTTTCCACAGACAGGCAACAGCTTTAGGGACATCTGCTTCTCCAATTGTTGGGGTACCCATGTGAAGACTGAGTTGCAGGTCTGTTACAAATGTGGTGGGTGCCTCAGTCCAGCTGGTGTATACTCTGGTTGGTGGCTCAGTCTCAAAGAGCACCCAATAGCACAGGTTAGTTGACTCTGTTGGTCTTCCTGTGAAATTTCTATCCCTTCTGGACCCATAATCCTTTCTCTAACTGTTCCATAAGACTCCCTGAGACCTATCCAATGTTAGTCTGTTGTCTCTGCATTTGTTTTTGTCAGCTGCTAGGTCAAACCTCTCAGAGGACAATTAGCCTAGCCTCCTGTCTACAAACATAACAGAGTATCCTCAGTAATATCAGGGATTTGGCTTGCCCATTGGTTGGGTCTCAAGTTGGGTAGTGCATAGCTTGGCCATTCCCTCAGTCTCTGCTTCATCTTTGTGCCTGCATTTCTTGTAGATAAGACAAATTTTGAGTGGAAATTTTTTTGGTTTGGTTGGTGCCTTTAATTCTCCACTGAAGGTCCTGCCTGGCTGCAGGATGTAGCCTCTTTAGGTTTCATATTCTACTGCTATGCACCTCAGCTAATGTTACCACCATACACTCTTTGGTGCTTTCCCCACCCTTGGTCTCTGGCACATCCTAGAGATGCCCCAACAACTCCACCCCTGCCATCTGCAGATTTTGATTCATTTTTCTGTCCCTCTGTCCCTCTCCTGTCCCTCACCCAATATATTTCTGACCCATCCACCCTTCCCCTTTCTTCTCCTACTGAGTTCCCTCTCTCCATCTGCCTCCTATGATATTTTAATCCCATTATAAGTGAGATTCAACCATCCTCACTTGTTCTTTCCTTCTTCTTTAACTTCATTGGGTCTGTGGAGTATAGCATAGATATCCTATATTTTATGCAAAATTTATAATGTACATGTTTTTATTTATTTATTTATTTCATATATTGGGAACACTGTCTCTGTCTTCAGACACAACAGAAGAGGGCATCGGATCCTATTACAGATGGTTGTGAGTCACAATGTGGTTGCTGGGAATTGAACTCAGGACCTCTAGAAGAACAGTTAGTGCTCTTAACTGCTGAGCCATCACTCCAGCCCAATTTTCTTGTTTTTAATAGTTTTAATGGCTCTATCTCCTGAATTGTGGGATAAAAAGCATGTAACACTTTGCCTGGACCTAAGCTTTTCTTCATCTAAACTTGCTCTGTACCAGGCTGACTTGAACCAGAATTCTGCTTGACTCTCATCTCCTGGGATTTAAGGCATGTGCCACCATGACAGGACCTAAGTATTTCCCTTTAGATCTTAAATTAAAAACCCAGAATAGTAATCACAATGAATCCCTTGTCAATTTGACACATACGCATATCTCCTTATGTCCACATTAAAACAATAATCAGGTAATAATAATGCCTAACATGATGCCGTTCTCCTTTGTACAACTGCAAATTCATACATTTAGGTAGATGGAATCTTGCTCTAATGTCACCATTCCTTTAATACCACTGTATATCTTTGATTACAGGATTTAGATTCAGTCAACTCTCTGGTGAGCCTTTTCTTTTTGAACCTTACATGTTATATTTTTTTCTTTCTAAGATTGTTATGCTTGATCAAAACAATAATCATGAGAGTAAACACAAGCCAAAGGCTATTCTGGCTTTCCTGAGACTTCTTTTGTCAGTGCAATTAATATAAAACTCTTTACCATAGCTTCAAGGACACTCTTCAGACAAGGACAAAAGCAAAAACATTCTTAAGAAAAACATCAGAAAAAGCATATACAAAGCATCCCACAGTACCTATGTATTCCATATTCCTCCTAGTATGGCCCATTAAGTTCTACTTAATGATGTACAAATCCAAATTCTAAAAACCCACATTGCTCCAAACAAAATCATGATCAGGCCTATTATAGCAATGCTTAAGTCTGGAGTACCGATTTCTATCTTAGATAGAATTTCCATTGCTAAGAAGAGACACTATGACCAAGTTTTAAGGGCAAATGTTTAATTGGGAGGATCAGGAGACTGGGCAGTGGGAGCCAGGGTGGTGGGTTCTCCCTAGATGGGAAGCATCAGCAGTTGTGGCCACATATGTGGTCCCTTTTGGTGTTCCTCACTTGCTAGATCAGGTGATAACCTCTGAATAAATTCACTATCAGGGCAGAATCTGCTCAAAATATAGGGACCAAGGGCTTGCTTTTAAAAATATCACAAGCAGGATGCCAAACTTGGAAAGCCCTAGTTTCTCTTGAATCTTATACAAGTTCTGTCCTTAGCATTTACCACTGATGTGTAAGATCCATTTGCAGTTAATTTTGTGGAGCTGTCAAAAATCATCTCCTGTCTTGGATAGCACTCCAATATTAGGCTGAGATGTAGAAGAGTAGAATTGATGATGTAAATGATTTACCAAGCCTAGGAAATCGTGACAGTAAGTAGCATTTATCTGATGGAGGTCTGCCTCAAAAACACCCCACCGATTAGTATGCTAAGCAGGCCATTTAGAGACAAGGATATTAGGATTCATGATTGTCCACCGGGTTTGTCTACAAATCTGACTCCAAACCATAATAACAGAGACAACTGTGATATACAGTCAGCCACTTGGCACATGCTCATAGCAAAAAACCAGATCTGTAACAAGCTGCTCAACAGATCATTACAGAGTCACAACCAACATTAAGGTCTGCTGTACCTGAAGCCCCCATTTTCTAACCAAGAAAAGCATAGTTCAGCCACATGGGAAAGACAACACTGGGTGACAGCTATTTTGAGAAAGAAAAACAACTATGTACCTGCAGAGAGGAGCCTAGCATGGCTGTCTTCTGAGAGGCTCTACAGCATCTAACTGAGACAGATGCAGAAAATTACAGTCAACCATTGGAATCATGTTGGGGACCCCTATCGCAGAGTTAGCGGAAGGATTGAAGGAGCTGTAGGAGATGCCAATCCCTTAAGAAGACCAACAGTATCAAGTAACCTAGACCCCTGGGAGGTCACAGAAACCAAACCCTCAACCAAAGAGCATACATGGACTGGTCCATGGCCTAAGTAACATATGAAGTACAGACTGCATTGTCTGTACTCAGTGGGAGACAATACACCTAATCCTGTACAGACTTAATGCTCCAAGGAGGGAGAATGGGGGAGATGAGGTGGTGGTGGGTGGGTGGCTGAGAGGAGTGGAGGTGGGGGTGATGGAGCACCCTCTCAAAGACAAAGTGGAGGAGGAATGGGGAAAAGAACTTTGGGAGGGGCAAGCAGATAGTGGGACAATATTAGGAATGTAAATAAATAAAACAATTAAAAAGAAATTGAGAGAGAGAAACTCTATTGTATGGAAGGCTAGCCTTATCAAGCAAGTTTTTTCATGAGGCCCTCATCTATGGAGAATGACATAGTTCATTCTCAAATCCAGGAACATACTTGGCAGAGCTAGTAACAGCCTGGGTCCTAGGCCTTAGGAGATTTTCCTAAGACCCCAATGTATAGAGAATAAAAGAGAGCTCCTTTTCTAAAGCCAAGAATACACTTGAAAGAGCTGGTAATGGTCTGGGGCCAGGGTCTTCAGGACATTTTATATCTCCAGAACCCAATTCTGTCCACCATATGGGGCTGTGGTTATCAGTCCTAAGGCCACTGTAGGCTAGGCCAGTAATGTTCTTGAGATAAAGTGTATTCCCCTAGTGCAGTATTGTTTATGAGACTCCTCCCAAGTTTGTCCTATAGTATGATAGTTTCTGCTGGCTTCCTAGATGTCCCCATTTTGTTCCATCTTTCCCTCTGTAAGTAGTATACGAGATGCTATTCTTAAGATCTTTACTTAGCATAAGTCATGGCTTTTGCAAGCCCTCACCATAACAACTTTTATACATTCTATCTTCTACTTTTTCTCCTTTTCATCCTCTGGGATCTTTGACTTAAGGACCCTGTCACTGAAGAATGACACTTTGTATTAGGGCACTGGTGTACTTAAGAAATAATTTCAGAAATATCTTTGCTGTATAAATCTCCCATCTACTTAATTAGCTAGACTTGCAGTTTCCTGTTCCTATTTAAATTGTTCAAACTATAACATGGGGCCTGAACCTAAAGGAGCATTAACCAGAGCTGAATTCATGCTGTCATTAAATATATGTTTTTTTAAGTGATCTTAATTGTGTGATTTCTCTCTGGGAAGGCATATTAATTTTAAGACAGCTGTATCTTCAGCCTTTTAGAAAACTGTTTCCAAGAAAAACTATGTTGACTCAAGTCATCTGTTGCTCCCCAGGGAAATGATCTTGCCTTCCTGTTGATTAAACTTCCTAAATTCATTAGTTAAAAGTCTGTACCACAACAGAGTTTCAAAATTAACCTTTGAAGTCATGTAGTGAACTGTCCATTGCAGAAACAGGAAAAGGACTTGCATGTGAAACATGAATTCTGCCTTCAGACCAGAACACGAGGAACAGGTTACTGTGTGCACTGCACAGTGAAACAGGACAGGCAATAGCTACATCAGAGATTAAAGTTAGAGAGTCAGCTCTAGAGGACACCATTATGAAGAAAGACCTGATAACAAACTGGGTGAGTGATTTTGTAAGTATTAATTATTATTATATTAATAATTACATGTATTAATTCATGTATGTGAAGGAAAACAGAGCAGATTGCAGGGGTGTACAATTTGGGTAGGTTAGTTGAGCTACTGAATATTGAATTACCAATTAGTGGACTGTCTGGTGGAGATTTGCAGAATACTCATTGATATAATTAAGTCAGCTCAGAAATTTGAGACACAAAAAAATTGGCTGTACTGTGTTTGTCAGCAATAGTATTGCATATAGGGACAAAGTCAAACACTATCTTATCCCTTTACCAGGGAATATCTGCTCTTTTTCAAAGTTAGTGTACTTATGTGTTTTTTTTTTCAAATATGTTTTTCTTTTTAAAAAAATCAATTGTTGGTATTACTTTTCGAATTTCACTTTCTTTGTGTATCACTGCTCTAATCTCTTATTTGTTTCCATTCTCCAAAGTTTTCTCATCATTAAGAATTTCATTCCTTTTGCTCAGAGGCTTTGATATTTGTTTCTGTTTAGAGCAGTGTCTTCTGTAGCTGAGACTTTTGTCATTATGTGTAGTTAAGACTTGTTTTGAAGGCCTAATCCTGCCTCTGCTGCACTGTGCCTTCAAGACACACCTCCTTTCAGGCCGAGCCCTACTGGTCAGTGTGAAGGAAAAGACGTTAGTGAATAAGTGTCCTCTAACCTACATGGCTTTTTTTGTGCCAGTTACAAATAAAGAGTGACCCTTGTAACAGTTGAGTTCATCAAACAACTTTGAAGCTGGTGTAGTCACAGCACAGAAAGGATGTGGTGGAAAGAAATGGGAGCTTTTCTGTTGTGACAGTAGTTGGCTTTAGCCATGAGTACTCAGGTAATCAATTTTAGATGATCAGTAAATGTCCAAACTGGCCATTTTGGGAAGGTCACAGATCAGGGCAATCAAGAATCTGTACATGGAAATGAATTTATTTCTAGAAACCAAATGTCTGTAGTTACACTAGTTCAACCAACACAGAAGATCTGTACAAACTAGTGTCACTGTACATAACAGGATTGTTATATTTTTGACTGAAAGTGCACAAATTGAGAGAAAAGGTATGAATAATAATTGGTGTGCTCTAATTCATTTTTCCTATTACTAAGTCTCAAACTCTAGGACAAATACTGAGTTGCTGATTTAACAAATCAAAGCAGACCTGGCTCTCAGGTTCTCCCTGACATTCCTCACTTCCTACCTGTTATAAGGTGTGCCTGGTAAAAGTGCACTCTAACCCAGGGGTTGTTCTTTCTCTCAACTGCCCTTCCTTATGTTATTCAACAATTTTGTTACCTGGTCTTTTTTATCTATCATTTACCCTTCTGACTGATAGGTTATTTCTTCGCTGGTGCTAGGTTATTTTTCTACCTTTGAAATAAGCCAATTGAATCCAAGTTAGATCATATTAAATGCAGGTTTATTGGGAAATTTCGGCAGGGTGAGTTCATTGGCCTCAAGAACCTAGGCCAGGAAAGTCACTTTGGGAGGGATGGCTTGAGGGGGAAGAAAAAAAACAGAAAGGGTGTATGCACAGGAGAAAGAAGAGATGGAAACGAGTAAGAGGAGACAAAAATATCTGGATTATATAGAAAAGAGACTCTGAGAGAAGGCAGCCCACCCCCTGAGCTGAAAAGTTCAGGGTTGTGGGCAAATTATGTTAGATAGGGACTTAGGGGTGCTGGGAAAACCTGTAGGCCAGGTCTGCTTTGATATGTAAAATATACACCTTAGTTCCTCATCAAGAACACTGACCTCTTATTCTTGCTTTCCCATCCCCCCTCTCCCTTCTCCCCTCTCCCCTCTAACCTTTACTGCCTACCTTCTACCATTTAGCCTCTTTTCTCTCCTTACTTGGCTCAGATCATGAAAACTCTGAAATTTCCCACAAACCCTTATGTCTTTCTATGCCCTTCCTTTTATTTATAATAAAATTTCTACTACATCGTAATTAGGAGAAGCCATGTCCTTTCATTTTCATTTTTTTTCCACTCCCGCCCCATGACCACTTGTTGCTTTCAAATTAATGACCACTTTTTGCTTTAATTGTTGTTACTGTTTGATTTGACAGAAGTTTGGCTACAGGACTTCCCAACTATGAGGTAGAGATGGCTCCACTGGATATTGAGTATGTAATGGAATGTGCATATAAAGGACCCTGTGCCTTGGAAGAGTAACAGGAAGTGCTCTGGGAGACTGGAAAGCTTTACTAAAATACAATTTTCCCAGACTAGTCCCTACAGTGGAAGGGCAGAACTGGGAAGGCCTTAGCTGTCTGAGTTATTTGATCTCTGATCTCCAGGTACAGGAGCTGCCTCTGTCTTGAGGCCCAGCTGAGTTGTCTAAGCTAATGAGCGACTCTGGCAGGCCTAGCAATCAGGAGCACCAGTGGGAGGAAGCTTGCAGGTTCTTTCCAGGATTGTCGGGATGTAGCTGTAGCGACCAGTGAAGGAGACCACAAGCCATGTCATGATGAGTATGAGGGCAACTATCCCCAGACCAGGAGGGGCATGACTGCTGAGTCTGATCTGCTTGGACTGAAATAGCCTGTGGTTGAGACTGTGGTTCAGTTGGTCCATGTGGTGACTTGGGCAGAGGCCTTTGGCCTCTTACCCTACCTGAATGTGGATTCCCTGTATGAGTGGGTGAAAAGGGAAATGGGATGAGATGTGACAGGAAGACACTGAAGCCCTGGCAGTAGAAATCCCTGGTGCTGTAATATCACTTTCCTGTGTGCACACACTACCATTCCTTTTGGTGTGCAGTAGGAAGACAGATTGGAAAACTGAAGGTCTGGTTTCTAGAAGTTTTGAATACATTTCTCATTCTGTTTTATGGGACAAATTTTATAAGGAGTTTTGAAAGTGGTATAATGAAGTGATGGGAATTGTCCTTTGGTAATACTTGATCACAATCTTTTTGCCTTTCCACTGACACCATCCACCTTGACATGATTCAGGGAAATTCACTTTCAGGGTACAAAAGTAGTTTCTGAGATGTAGAAGTATCCTAAGTGTGCATGGTGTTCGGTGGTAGATAGGGCAATGTCTACATCTTATGCCATAAACTATGTAGCAGAAAGCAGCCATTAGATTATTCTTCAATGTGGTTTTGTGTGCATGCTTCAGTGGAACTGAAACCACAAGTGGGCCTGAGGGGCTGCAGAGCCATAGCCTACCTTTCTTATCACCTCTGTTCCTAAAGGAAGCTCTAGAACATGGGGCCTCTGCTTCAAAGGTAGATTAGTAGTAGTTGGAGAATCAGAAATATAACAGTTTAGGGGTCACTGAATTATTTCTGTATGAGTGGTAAAGTCTGTGTTTAATTTCTATACCTGTACAATTAAAGGTAACATTGGTCAAGTTCATTTTCTTCCTCATGGATATTTCTTAGTTCTTTGGATGAAAACTTGTGTTTATTTTTAGGGTTAATGTTTTGGCTTTTTTAGTCCTTTTCTTCATTCTTTCTCAAATAGTGTACACATTCTTGATTATTGTAGCTTCGTGGTAAGTACAAAAGTCACATTCTCTCAATGTGTATACGATTCCTTAGTAATCCTATTGAAATTTTTATTGAGTATTTTCCCATGCCATATAGCTTTGTTTTAAGCTCTCCTTTTATAAATTCTTGTTAATTTTCTTTGCATTGCATTGAAATTATGCTGCAGATTGGACATAGCTAACATATCTTTAAAAAATTACATCATTTTAATAGTGCTTAGTATAGTATAAAAGAGCAAAAACATTATTCTACTTAATCACTTGTTTAGCAAACTACAGTAAGTGTATAAATCTGAAACTGATATTAAAAGTGTATAAAGCCACAAAACAATGACTTTATTATAGAATTTAGTATCAGCGCATGTTGTTATGGTCTCATAAAAGCTATCCCACCAAGTATGGTTTAATTGAGAAGACAAAAAGTGAAAAGTAAACATGGTTCACAATTGAAAAATGAATCTCAATGTGACATTCAAATTTTGTTAACATACAAAATCAACTTTGATGGCAGACTTTGTGACTCTCCACAAATATCAACTTAAAATTGATTTGTGTTGTTATACTTGAGGTAAATTGGACAGATTTTATGTACCATCTAACCCCTGTGTTCAGCAGTCTCAAATCCCAGTAACCCAGTAAAATCACAACTCTAGAGGCTTGGAATTTATAAGACAGATTTATATCTGTAAATTCTCATCCCACAAAATGTCCATACAATGAACTTAGAGCCAATTAATATTGGTCTAAATTAAGAAATTAATGATGATTAAGAAGAGACCAGCATCACTGGGGAGAAATCTTCTGGGATGTGAATTTTGAGAGCACAAAGAAGCTTTGTTCCAGAGATAGCCAAGGCTGCAGCTGGTACTTGGTAATATGTGAGAAACATTTAAGTGGGGCTGACTTACAGTTTCAGAGGTTTAGTCCATTTCCATCATAGCAGGAGGCATGGCAGCATGCAGACAGACATGATGCAGGAGGAGATGAGAGTTATGTATTTTGATCCAAAGGCAGCCAGGAAAATATTGTCTTCCAGGGAGCTAGTTGGAAGGTCTGTTCTGCACTGGGTGGAGCTTCAAAGCCCACCCCCAGAGTGATGCACTTCCTCCAACAAGGCTACACCTCTAAATATTGCCAAGCATATTCAAACTACTACATTCAACTCTCTGGCTCCAATAAGGTTATTCAAATACAGGAATGTATGGGGACCATGTTTAAATATAGCATAATGCAAAATACATGAGCTCCAACTTCAAAAGCCCCCATAGTCTATAAAGTCTCAAAAATTTTAGAAGTCTAAAGTTCAAAGTCTCTTCTGAGGTTCATCCAATCATGTAACTGTTATCCTCTTAAAAAGAAAATAAAAAGACATATCATATACCTCTAACTTCACAAGATATACTTAACCATTCCTAAATGTCATTATGAGGGGATTCTAGACAAAAACAAACCCAAAAGCCAGCTAGGAAATCTCCAATCTCTACATCTCCATATCTGATGTCAAAGTGTTCTTCAGATCTCTAACTTCTTTTTACTTAGTTCAAGGCAGCACATTTTTTTTCTCTTTGGCTGGTTTTATTCCCTGAGAGCAGGTTTCCTGAGCAGGTACCCCACAGCTCTTGCATCTGAAAGATCTTAAGGTCTCCAAGGCAACCTCAGTGTTACAGTTTCTTTTTCAAATGTCTAGGATCCACACATGTTCTTTTGAGCTCCTCCAAAGCGATTGAGTCACTTCTCCTGATCTGCCCTCTATATCACTCTAAGCTCTGGTTGACTCCATTCTACTACTGCTGCTATTCTTGCTGCTCATCCCATGGGATTGTTATCTTCAATATGCTGGGTTCTTCTGCTGCAACTAGGCTTCACCAATAGTATCCCATATGCTCCCTTCATGGTGCCAAGCCTCAGATACTCTGAATGATACCTTTATGTCTTTAAAACTAGTACCACCTGGGTGATTCTTACGTATGAACAAGCTCAGCTGCAACACAAAGTACAATGTCGGCTATCTCTGGAACACTTCCTAGAAGATTTCACTCCAGTGATGCTGGTCTCTTCATCACATCTCTTAGCTACAGCTAACCAGCATCAATTTTCCCAGTAGTCCCTTCTATTCTTGCCTCTAAAACCAGAGCCACGTAGACAATGCTGCTGAGTTCTGCTGCTTGCTGGACTTGGAACATGGTCTCTTCTATTATATTTTCTCCAGTTATATGTTCTCCAATTCTTTTACTGCCTAAGCTTTGCTGTCCTGGAACTTGCTCTATAGACTGACCTTGAACTCAGAGTTAGGCATGCCTGTCTCCTAAACACAGAGTTTAAAGGTGTGGTCCACCAAGCCTGGATTTAAGCTTTTCTTCACCTAGAATTTACTGTGTTCTAGGCTGGCCTTGAACTCAGAGATCTGTTTGGTCTTATCTCATGGCATTAAATGTTTGTACCACCATGCCTGGATCTAAATTTAGCTGGGTAGGCTCTTGCCCAAAAGTCCCACTCCCTTAATTTTTTATCTCCTTGAACCCAGGTTTCAGCTTCATTTCAATTCCTGGTACCCCTTTAATACTCAAACCATATTTTATATATTTCCTTTCTCAGGTTACTACACATGTTTAAAACGCTCTTCATGAGAATTAACTGGAGAACAAAGTCTCCTATGGACATTTCTGCGATTTCAATATGTGGCCTAGAGACCACATATTTTTTTGTTTTGCTTTGTGATGGGATGAAGCCTACTTAATTATGGTGAATGATCATTTTGATGTGTTCTTGGATTCAGTTTTTGAGATCTTTATTGAGTATTTTTGCATCAATATTCATAAGGGATATTGGCCTGAAGCTTTCTTTCTATGTTGGGTCTTTGAGAGGTTTGGTATCAGTATAACTGTGGCTTCATAGAATGAATTGGGTAGTGTTCCTTCTGTTTCTATTTTGTGGAATAGTTTGAAGAGTATTGGTAATAGGTTTTCTTTGAATGTCTGATAGAATTCTGTACTAAGCCCATTTGATCCTGAGCTTTTATTGGTTGGGAGCATTTTAATGACTGCTTCTATTTCTTTAGGAGTTATGGGAGTGTTTAGATGGCTTCTCTGATCCTGAGATAACTTTGGCATTTGGTGTCTGTATAGAAAATGATCTATTTCATCCAGATTTTCCAATTTTGTTGTTAGGCTTTTGTAGTTGGATCTGATTATTTTTTTTAATTTTCTCAGTTTCTGTTGTTTTTGTTATTTCATTTCTGATTTTGTTAGTTTGGATACTGTCTATGTGCCCTCTGATTAGACTGGTTAAAGGTTTATCTATCTTGATGATTTTCTCAAAGTACCAGCTCCTGGTTTTGTTGATTCTTTCTATAGTTCTTTTTGTTTCTACTTGGTTAATTCAGCCCTGACTTTGATTATTCCCTGCTGTCTACTCATCTTGGATGTATTAGCTTCTTTTTGTTCTAGAGATTTCAGGTGTGCTGTTAAGCTGCTAGTATATGCTCTCTCCAGTTTATTTTTGGAGGCACTCAGAGCTATGAGTTTTCCTCTTAGAACTGCTTTCATTGTTTTCCATAAGTGTGGGTATATTGTACTTTGATTTTCATTAAATTTTAGGAAGTTTTTAATGTCTTTATTTATTCCTTGACCAAGTTATCATTGAGTAGAGCATTGTTCAGCTTCCATGTGTACGTGGGCTTTCTGTTGTTTTTATTGTTATTGTGGACCAGCCTTAATCTTAGTGATCTGATAGGAGGCATGGGATTATTTCAGTCTTCTTATATCTGTTGGGGTTTGGTTTGTGACCTATTATATGTTCAGTTTTGGAGAAGGTAACATGAGGTGCTGCGAATAAGGTATATTATTTTGATTTAGGATGAAGTATTCTATAGATATCTGTTAAATCCACTTAGTCCATAACTTCTGTTAGTTTCACTGTGTCTCTGTTTAGTTTTTGTTTACAAGAACTGTCCATTGATGAGAGTGGGATGGTGAAGTGTCACACCAGTATTGGGTGAGGTGCAATGTGTACTGAAGCGTTAGTAAAGTTTCTTTTATGAATGTGGGTGCCCTTACATTTGGAGGATATATGTTCACTATTGAGAGTTCTTCTTGGTATATTTTTCCTTTGATGAGTATAAACTATTCTTCCTTATCTTTTTTGATGACTTTTGGTTGAAAGTCCATATTATGAGATATTAGAATGGCTATTTTTTCCAGACCTTACTCTGAGGTAGTGTTTGTCTTTATCACTGAGGTGCATTTCCTGTATGCAGCAAAATAGTGGGTCCTTTTTATGTACCTAGTCTATGTCTTTTTACTGGGGAACTGAGTCCATTGATGTTAAAAGATATTAAGGAATAGTGATTGTTGCTTCCTGTTATTTTCGATGTTATGTTTTGTCGGGAACCAACAGGCTTTGATCTGGCCAATAGGCCTAAGTTTCAGTTTCTCAAACTGGGTAGCTTTTCTCAGAAATCAGGTGATCCGGCCTACAGTTAAAACATCCTGTTTTGCAGTACATTCTTTAGCAACCACCTGTTATGTGCCAACGGTTCTGTGATTTCCCTGCCCCTGTAACTTCTCGCTTCTTATGCTTTATATGCTGGCTCAGAAATAAAGTTCTTTAGAGTTTGATCAGATTACCATCTCACTCCCAAGGTATCTCTTGTCTCCTGTCTCTTTCCTTCATCCAACAATTCCCTCCTTGGACCCTTGTCAAAGGTCCCGCAGGCCTGGACAATGTTTATGTTTGTGTTGCTTTCTTCTTTTGGGTTTGTTGAAAGAAAATTACTTTCTTGCTTTTTCTAGGGTGTAGTTTCCCACCTTGTATTGATGTTTTCCACCTATTCCTCTTTGTAGGGCTGGTTTAGTTGAAAGATATTGGGTAAATTTGTTTTTGTCATAGAATATCTTGGTTTCACCATCTATGGTAATTGACAGATTTGCTGAGTACAGCAGCCTGGGCTGGCATTTGTGTTCTTTTAGCATCTATATGACATCTGCCCAGGATCTTTTAGCTTTCATCGTCTATGGTGAGAAGTCTGGTGTAATTCTGATAGGTCTGCCTTTATATGTTTCTTGACCCTTTTCCCTTTCTTCTTTTAATGTTCTTTCCTTGTTTTAGGCATTTGGTGTTTTGACTATTATGTGATGGGAGCAATTACTTTTCTGGTCCAATCTATTTGGAGTTTTGTAGGCTTCTTGTATGTTTATGTTCATGTCTTTCTTTAGGTTAGGGAAGTTTTCTTCTATAATTTTGCTGAAGATATTTACTGGCCTTTTAAGTTGGCAATCTTCACTTTCTTCTATAGCTATTATCCCTAGGTTTGGTTTCTCACTGTGTCCTCAATTTCCTGGATGTTTGGGTTAGGAGCTTTTTGCATTTTACCTTTTCTTTAACTGTTGTGTCTATGTTTTCTATGATATCTTCTGCACCTGATATTCTCTCTTCTGTCTCTTATATTCTGTTGATGATGCTTGCATCTATGACTCCTGGTCTCTTTCCTAGGTTTTCTATCCCCAGGGTTGTCTCCCTTTGTGATTCATTTATTGTTTCTATTTCCATTTTCAAATCCTGGATTGTTTTGTTCATTTCATTTGCCTGTTTGATTTTGTTTTCCTGTAATTCTTTAAGAGATTTTTGGGTTTCCACTTTAAGAGCTTCTAGCTGTTTACCTGTGTTCTCTTGTATTTCTTTAAAGGAAGTTATTTATTTCCTTCTTAAAGTCTTCTATCATCATCCTGACATGTGATTTTAAATCTGAGTCTTGCTCGTCTGGTGTGTTAGGATATCCAGGGCTTGCTTTGGTGTGAGTACTGGGTTCTGATGATTCCAAGTAGCTTTCTTTTCTTTTCCATACATTCTTGCCCTTGTCTTTTGCCATCTGGTTATCTCTGGTGTTAGCTGGCCTTGCTCTCTCTGACTGTTTTTTCCCTCCTGCAAGCCTCTGTGTCAGTACTTCTTGGAGACCACTCTCTCTGAAAGGAATTTGGGTTTGGAGAGCTGTGGTACATGGTTAGCTCTGGGGTGCAGACAGAAACCAGAAAGATCCTGTTCCCAACTGTTCCTTGGTTCCAGTGTCCTGATGGCTCTGTGAGTGTTCCTCTTGAGCCAGGAGTTTGAATAAACGTGGTGGTCTTGCCTTTGCTCAAAGTTTTGTTGGCACTCCTGGGAAACCAGCTCTCTGCTGGCACTATTTGAGTATGGAGCCCTTTGGTATAGGATCAGCTCCCTGGCGACAAAAGGAAACCAGAAGGCTACTCCTAGGTCCCAGTGTAGTGATTGTTCTGGGTGGGTTCCTCTGAGCAGAGGTGCTGGTCTTACTCCCGCTCACAGGTCTGCCCACACTTCTGGGAGGTTAGCTCTTTTCATTTGCTATTTGGGTATGGGGCTGTGTGGCACAGGCTACAGGCTTAATCCGAATTGTATGCATCTTGTCAGATCACCATGGACTATGACTGTTCTTCAATAACAACAAAAACAACAGAAAGCCCACATACACATGGAAGCTGAACAACTCTCTACTCAATGATCACTTGGTCAAGGAAGAAATAAAGAAAGAAAGTAAATATTTTTTTTAGAATTTAATGAAAATGAATACACAACATACAAACTTATGGGACACAACCAAAGCAGGGCTAAGGGCAAATCTCATAGCTCTAATTGCCTCCTGGAAGAAACTGGGGAGAGCATACAGTACCAGCGTGACAGAACATCTTAAAGCTCTAGAACAAAATGAAGCAAATACACCCAAGAGCAGTAGAAGTCAGGAAATAATCAAACTAAGGGCTGAAATCAGCCAAGTAGAAACAAAAAGAACTATACAAAGAATTAACAAAACCAGGAATCATTTCTTTGAGAAAATCAACAAGATAGATAAAACATTAGACACACTATCCAGAGGGCACAGAGACAGTATCCAAAATTACATAAAAAGAATTGTAGAGAAAGACATAACAACAGAAACTGAGTAAATTTGAAAAATCATCAAATCCTACTAGAAATGCCAATACTCAACAAAATAAGGAAAAAAATAACTCAAGTCCAAGTGGATCAAGGGCCTCCACATAAATCAGATACCCTGAATCTAACAGAAGAGTAAGTGAGGAAAAAGCCTAGAACACATGGGCACAGTGGAAACTTTCCTGGACAGAACACAAACAGCTTATGCTTTAAGATCACGAATCTACAAATGGTTCCTCATAAAATTCCAAATGTTCTGTAAGGGAAAGGTCAAAACGAAAACCAACAGATTGGGAAAATATCTTTACCAATCCTATATCATATAGGGGGCTATAATGCAAAATATTCAAAGAACCCAAGAAGTTAGACTACAGAGAAACAAATAGTCCTATCAAAAAATGTGGTACAGAACTAAACAAAGAATTCTCAGCTGAGGAATACCAAGTGGCTGAGAAGCACCTAAAGAAATGTTCAACATCCTTAGTCATCAGGGAAATGGAAATCAAAACAACTCTGAGATTCCACCTCACACCAGTCAGAATGGCTAAGATCAAAAACCCAGGTGACAGCAGATACTGGTGAGGATGTGGAGAAAGAGGAACACTCCTCCACTGTTGGTGTTTTTGCAAGCTGGTACAACCATTGTGGAAATCAGTCTGGCAGTTACTCTGAAAATGTGACTTTTTTTTTTTTTTTCTAATGAAAGCTTGGTAAATTTTTAATGTTAACCTGTATCCAAAGTGTTTCCTGTTAATGCCTGTCCCTCATTCATTTCTTTTTTTTTCTTTTTCTTTTTCTTCTTTTTTTTGATATTTTATATACATTTCAAATGTTTCCATCTTTCTAAGTCTCCTCTTTGGAAACTCCCTATCCCCTTCTGTTCCCCCTGCCTCTATGATGATATTCCCCTACTCTCCCACCCACCCACTCTCATCTTCCCTCTTTTGCATTCCCCTATACTGGGGTATCTAGCACCCTCAGGCCCAAGGGCTCTCCTCCCCCTGATAGCTAACAAGGCCCTCCTCTGCCACATATGTGGACAGCACAATGGGTCCCTCCATGTGTATTCTTTGGTTGGTGATCCAGTGTCTGGGAGCATCGGGGGTCAGGCCAGTTGACGCTGTTGCTCCCTCCATGGGGAAACTCATAAGGCTGAGAAGCAATGAAAGAAATGTTAAACATCCTTAGTCATTAGGGAAATGCAAATCAAAATAACCCTGAAATTCCACCTCATACCAGTCAGAATGGCTAAGATCAAAAATTCAGGTGACAGCAGATGCCGGTGAGGATTTGGAGAAAGAGGAAAACTCCTCCATTGCTGGTGGGATTGCAAGCTGGTACAACCACTCTGGAAATCAGTTTGGTGAACCCTCAGAAAAATGAGCATAATACTACCTTAAGACCCAGCTATTCCACTCCTGGGCATATACCCAGAAGATGCTCCAAAATGTAATAAAGACTCATGTTCCACTATGTTCATAGCAGCCATATTTATAATAGCCAGAAGCTGGAAACAACCCAGATGTCCCTCAACAGAGGAATGGATACAGAAAATGTGGTAGATTTACACAATGAAATACTACTCAGCTATTAAAGGCAATGACTTCATGAAATTCACAGGCAAATGGATGGAACTTGAAAATATCATCCTGAGTGAGGTAACTCAGTCACTAAAGAACGAACATGGTATGTACTCACTGATAAGTGGATATTAGCCCAAAAGTCCGGAATACCCAAGATTCACTTCACTGCAAGTTGGTCTGAGCAAGAGGTCCCAAATGGAGGAGCTGGAAAAGGGACTGAAGGAGCTGAGGGAATTTGATATATTTTTAACTGAGAATCCAGCTATACCACTTCTGGGCATATACCCAATAGAAGCTTCAACATATAAAAAGGACACCTCTTCCACTATGTTCATACAGCCTTGTTTATAATAGCCAGAAGTTCGAAAGAACCCAGATGTTCTTCATCAGAGGAATTGATACTGAAAATGTGGCACATTTAATCTATTAAAAACAATGACTTCATGAAAGTGTTAGGCAAATGGATGTAACTAGGACATATCATTCCCAAAGCTCGGAATACCCAAGATAGAATGCACAGACCACATGAAACTCAACAAGGAATACCAAAGTGTGGATGCTTCAGTCCTTGTTAGAAAGTTTGACAAAATACACATGGTAGGAAATACAAAGACAAAGTGTGGAGGAGAGACTGAAGGAAAAGACATGCAGAGACTGCTGTACCTGGGGATACATCCCAAATACTGACACCAATCCCAGACTCTATGGCAGATGCCAAGAAGTGCTTGCTGACAGGAACCTGATATAGCTGTCTCCTGATAAGCTCTGTCAGAGCCTGACAGATACAGAGGTGGATGCTCACAGTAACCCATTGGACTGAGCACAGGATCCCCAATGTGAACCCACTTTGAATCACACAGTCATCCTTTTGTAATGATATAATTTAAAATAGAAATTCAGAATTTTAGAATTGATTGAGTTATAAAGACTCTAAAGTATTTTTATGGAAATAACTATAAAAAAGTCGTTCATGTATATTTTATTCTTTTCCATCTTACATACATGGCACAATATTGTATTAGTACACAGCTACATTTAATGATGTATCTATCTGTATGTCTATTTGAATGAACAGGTGTTGCTGTTTCAAAACCAGAGTTAATTACCTGCCTTGAAGAAAACAAGTACCCTGGATTGCTGATAGAAATGAGACAGAAGAAAGAGCACCAGGTAATCTGAAGTGAAATAACATGTTATATGATGATTCTAAATCCAGGAGAAATTTAGTCCTGAATATGGTTAGAAAAACTTTTCAATTAAAATTATTTCTAAGAAGTTCTTTTTGGATAAGGCATAAAAGGTATAGTATACCATGGATGTTGTATGATTTTTGACGTACTTTAACTTAATAGAGGTCATTCCAAATGTAGTATATTATACATAGTTTATAAAGTAGTAGATTATTTCATATTCTAATTAAGGTCAGTATTTTTCTTCTTTTTTAATACTTTAATCCTTTTTTACAGTCCAGTTTCATCTCCCTCCTGGTCTGACCCCTGACAATTCTGCATCCCATACCTCCTCCCCCAACCACTGTCTCCAAGAGGATGTCCCCACCCACAACCCCACCACACCACACCTCTCCACTTTCTGGGGTCTCATGTCTCTCAAAGGTAAGGTGCCATCTTCTCTTACTGAGGACAGAGCAGGAAGTTTTCTGTTGTATATGTGAGGGACCTCACATCATCTGGTATAGACTTCTGGATGGTGTTTCAGTGTCTGAGAGATCTCGGGGGTCCAGGTCAGTTAAGACTGCTGGTCTTTCCATGAGGCCACCCATCTCCTCAGCTTCCTCTAACCACAGGGGTCCCCAGCTTCCATTCATTGGTTGGGTGCTAGTATCTGCATCTGATTCTATCAACTGCTTGTTGGGCCTTTCAGAGGGCAGTAATGATTTGTCAAATGCTTTTTCTGCATCTTAGGAGATGAGCAAGTGATTTTTCCCCCCTTTGAGATTGTTTATATAGTCAATTACATTAATGGATTTTCATATATTGAACCAAGCTTGTATCCCTGAGATGAAGCCTACTTGATCTTGGTCAATGATGTTTTTGATGTGTTGTTGGACTCAGTTTGCAAGAATTTTATTGAGTATCCTTGCATCACTAATCATAAGCAAGATTGTTTTGAAGTTCTCTTTTTTGGTGGGGGTCTTTGTGTGGTTTAGGTATCAGAATAATTGTGGCTTCATAGAATGAACTAGGTAGTGTTCCTTCTGTTTCTATTTTATGGAATAGTTTGAGGAATATTGGTATCAGGTCTTCTTTGAAGGTCTGGTAGAATTCTGCACTAAAGCCATTTGGCCCTGGGTTTTTGTTGTTTTTGGAGGTTTTTCATGACTTCTTCTATTTCCTTAAGGGGTATGGGCCTGTTTAGACAGTTTACCTGCTCTTGATTTAACTTTGGTATATGGCATCTGTCTAGAAAACCACCCATTTCATCTAGATTTTCCAGTTTTGTTGAGTATAGGCTTTTGTAGTAGGATTTGATGATTTTTTTTTGAATTTCCTCCATTTCTGTCTCCCTTTTCATTTCTGATTTTGTTAATTTGGATACTGCCTCTGGGTCCTTGTTTAGTTTGGCTAGTGGTTTATCTATCTTGTTGTTTCTCTGAAAGTACCAGCTCCTCATTTTGTTGATTCTTTGTATTGTTCTTTTTATTTCTATTTGGTTCATTTGGCCCTGAGTTTGACTATTTCCAGCTATTGGGTATGATTGTTTCTTTTTGTTCTAGAGCTATCAGTTGCACTCTTATGTTGCTGGTGTAGGATTTCTCCAGTTTTGGGTTTTTTTTTTTTTTTTTTTTTTTTTTAACCAGAGTGCTTAGTACTATGAGTTTTCCTCTTAGCACTGCTTTCATTCGTCGCATAAGTTTGGGTATATCATGGTCAGTATTTTCATTAAATTCCAGGAAGCCTTTAATTTCTTTCTTTATTTCTTCCCTGACCAAGTTATTATTGGGTAGAGAGTTGTTCAGTTTCCATGTGCGTGTATGTGGGCTTTCTGTTGTTTTTGCTGTTGTTGAAGACCAGCCTTAGTCCATGGTGATCTGACAGGGTGCATGGGATTATTTCTCATCATCTTGTATTGGTTGAGGTTTGTTTTGTGACCAATTATATGGTCAGTTTTGGAGAAGGTACCATGGGGTACTGAGAAGAAGGTGTATCCTTTTGTTTTAGGGTGAAAGGTTCTGTAGATATCTGTTAAATATGTTTGGTTCATAACCTCTATTAGTTTCACTGAGTTTCTGTTTATTTTCTATTTCAATGACCTGCCCATTGGTGGGAGTGGGGTGTTGAAGTCTCCCACTATTATTGTGTGTGGTTCACTGTGTGTTTTGAGCTTTATTTAAGTTTCTTTTATGAATGTGGATGCCCTTACATTTGGAGCATAGATGTTCAGAATTGAGACTTTCTCTTGGTGGATTTTCCCTTTGATTAATATGATGTTTCCTTCCTCATTATGCTTGATAACTTTTGTTGAAAGTCTATTTTATTGGCTATTAGGATGGCAACTCCAGCTTGTTTCCTGGGACCATTTGTTTTGAAGATCTGTTCCATCCTTTTACTCTGAGATAGTATCTATCTTTGTTATTGAGGTGTGATTCTGGTATGCAGCAAAATGCTTGATCTTGTTTGCATATCCAGTCTGTTAGCTTATGTGTTTTTATGAGTAAGTTGAGTCCATTAATATTGAGAGATATTAAAAACAGATGACTGTTGGTTTCTGATATATTTGTTTTTGTAGATGGCTTTTTATGTGCCTGTGGTTCTTTACTTTAGGCTTTGTTGTGAGATGCTTAATATCTTTTCTTTTCTTTGGTGTATGAACCTTCCTTGTGTTAGAGTTGTCCTTCTAGGATCCTCTGTAGGGCTGGATTGGCAGATAGATACTGTTTGAATTTGATTTTGTCCTGGAATATTTTGTTTTCTCCATCTCTGTTGTTTGAGAGTTTTGTTGGGTATGGTAGCCTGGGATGGCATTTGTGTTCTATTAGAGTCTGTATGATCTCTGCCCAGGCTCTTCTGGTTTTCATAGTCTCTGTTGAAAAGTCTGGTGTAATTCTAATAGGTCTGCCTTTATATGTTATATGGCCCCTTTCCCTTGTAGCTTTTAATATTCTTTCTTGGTTTTGTGGTTTTAGTGTTTTAATTATTATGTGATGTGAGGATTTTCATTTCTGGTCCCATTTATTTGGTGTTGTACAGGCTTCTTGCACCTTTATGGCAATCTCTTTCTTTAGGTTGAGGAAGTTTTCTTCTATGATTTTGTTGAAGACATTTTCAGGCCCTTTGAGCTGGGAATCTTTGTTCTCCTCTATTCTCATTTTTCTTAAATTTGGTCTTTTCATTGTGTCCTGGATTTCCTGGATGCTTTATGTTAAGAGTATTTTATATTTGAATTTTCTTTGACAATTGTGTCAATCTCTTCTACAATATATTCTAAATCCAAGATACTCTCTTCTATCTCTTGTATTCTGTAGGTGATACTTACTTCTGTAATTCCTGACCTCTTTCCTATGTTTTCCATTTCCAGGTTTGCCTCCATTTGTGTTTTCTTTATTGTTTCTACTTGAACTTTTAGGCATTGGATTGATTTATTCAATTTCTTCACCTGTTTGATTGTGTTTTCCTATATTTCTTTAAGGGATTTATTTGTTTCCTCTTTAAGGGCCTTTACCTGTTTACCTGTATTTCTTTCAGTGAGGTATTTATATCCTCCTTTATTCTTAAATTACCTTTGCTTTCTCAATGGTTGGCCATTCCTAAATCTTCCCCTTCTACCCCAGGCCCAGTCCTCTGTCAAATTCCATGAAAACATAAGTGACTGCTTGGCTTTATCTCCTCTACTACTGCTTCCCTTCTTCCTCTTTCCCCCATCTCTCTTGATTCTCCTGAGTCCTACCTGCAGAACTCTCAGTGTTCTGCCTCATGCTCAGTCATTGGTTATTGGCATCTTTATTGATAGATCAAAATCCAATTGGAGGCAAAAAGCTTCAGAGTCAGTAAACAGATTCCTGATAAAAGCATCAGAACCACTCTCTACATGCTTTAGTCTCTAATGTACAGATATTAGAGGGATTAGTTTCATAAATGCATCATGCCTCTCTCTCTTTGCTTCCTTTTTCTGTGTTTATCGCTCTCTAGACATCCATCCTTTCCTTCTTCCCTGCATTGTTTCTTTTCCACTTCCTCCCTCCCTTCCTTCCGTCCTTTCTTCCTCCCTCCCTCCCTCCCTCCCTCTCTCCCTCCCTTCCTTCCTTCCTTCTTTCCATCCTTCCTTCCTTCCTTTCTGTTATGATATTAGCCCAGACCTGTGTATGCAATAGGCAGACACTTTACCACTAAGCTATAACAGCTGTTCCTATTTTAAATGAACTCAGAGTTCATTTAACACTTTGGGCTGGAAACATGATTCTGAGGTAAATAACATTTGCTCTTCTTTCAAAGGAACAGGCTTCTTGTGAGGCAGTGGATCTAGACAAAAGACCTGATAACACTGAAGCAAGTTCATAACCCTGGTAAATCTCATAACTGAGAACTGCAGAAGTTAGAACTAGCTCCTGACTAGGTTCCTGTCCTGTAGCATGTGACTTTGACAACCCCTAAGAGGACCATGGCAACTGGTTATTTAGCATAAAAGCCTAGAGTTCTCTATGTTTATGAGGTATAGATAGGCCCCAAGTGTCAGCCAATGAGTTTCCCTCCCTGGACATCTCTTCCTGCAAAAGTTATTTAATTTTGGTTCACCCTAAATAAGACATATGAATTCACATCCTTCTCCTTCATCAAGGATTGCTGTGCAGGAATAGACCTTTGTTTGAAAAGCTGTGTCCAGATCTCCAGTAGAAGGCCTCTCTCTTTCGTCCCTTCCATGCTTTTGGCACTCTCTCTGAGTCAAGCTGAATTCTGCCCTATCCTGGGCTCAGCACAGGACAGTGGGACCTCATTCCTAACTTCTTGCAGTCCCCAGAAACATCTGGGTACATAGGAGCTTTGAGAACTACAACCCCTGTACCAGATCTCCCTGTTTCTCGCCTGGAAGAAGATGGACTGAGAACCCTATCCTAGATGGTTTTCTGCCTTCTTTAAGCAACATTTTGGCAGTGCTCCAGACATGCAGCCTTGAGTTTGCCTCCCCTGAGGGGCTTATCAGAGTTGGGATTCTGACACCCCAGTGGCCAGGCAGAAATGCAGACTGACAGTTTCTGTTCCCAGGACCCACAACAACTGTTTCTCATTTACCTGTAACTCAAGTTCCAGGGAATCCTACATCTCATCTTGCCTCTGTTGGCATCTGCATGGATGTGATATAGATCCATGTATTCAGGCATAGAAACATACATATAAAAATAAATATATCAATCCAATTTTTAAAAATGAAACTACTGAATGCGGTGAACAAGGAAGATGCATACCTGACATAAGTCCCCACTTTTTCATGTTCTCTCTTTTAAAAGCAATCTGTCAGTAAGAGGGAGTCAATTTTCACTTAGACATGGTTTCTTTGCATGAAAAACCTGCATGGTCCTGGTACTAGTCTTTTATCATTCGTTGGAAAAAGTATTATGCAATATTTAGGAAAATATTTTATTGTCATGTTTTATGGAACAAGTTCAAAATAAATATAATTAGTTTTAGCCAAAAGTTTAATATTTATGCAAAAAATATTCAGAAGAACATGGTTTACAGCCTTTCAGTTATGATAGTATGTTTCTAGATAAATGGTTATAGCAAGTTAAGATCTCTTCTTCATCTAAAGTATAATAATTAGTTAGTAAGGTAAAGTGGAAACACAATAACACCTCTGCAATTTTCCCCCTTTGTGCTGCTGTAAGATTCCTAATCTGACAGAATCTACATTCTTTCTTTAACAACATGTGGGGTTCTTTTTGTTGTTGTCATTGTTTGTTGTAGCTGTTGTTATTGTTTTTTGTGAGTTTCCTCTAAAAATTTGTTTTGTTAAAATTTTTATATCTCTTTGAATTAATTTCTTGCAATTACAAAGGGCTTGAAAATTTTGTGATTAAAAAAAAAAAAAAAGTTAATGGAGCCAATCAGTGAGATGGTCCAGCATTAAGCTTGCTTGCTGCTTTCACTGAAGATTGGTTAGGATTTGTGCCTTTTGTATCAGACAAGTCACATGAGCCTGTAACTTCAGTTGCATGAGGTCCAGTAGTATCTTCAAGCCTCTGGAGGTATACTCACATATGTACATAAAATTGTAATTAGATAAATATTTTAAAATATAAGATTAGAAGTTGAAAGAAAAGAAGAAGGCAGGGTATTTCTCCCTGTATGCTTTCTGTACATGTTTAAAAAGACTATATCAATATATTTTGTTTCTACTGGCATCTTATTTCTGTTCTAAAGTAAAAAGGGGAGTGATGTTTATGAGGCCCCACCCATCCCTGAGGCTCTGTAGGCAGTTGCCAGAGGAGAAAGAAACATTTCTTCTGTGGTGTAGCTACAGATAAGTTCCTCATGGTCCAGTAAACATCCAATACTCAAGTCTCAGTACACAACCTTAGTGAAACTCACTGACTTACCATAAGCAAAACAAACAAATGATCAAACAAACAAACAAACAAACCAGACAGGAAAGGGAATGGGAATCAGTAGGAAGAGAGAAATATAGGAGAAGGTAATAGAGGGATGAATATGATCAGAATACATTATATAGTTATAGGAACAGGCTATAATTAAACCAATAATAATACATAATTAAAACATGATAATAAGACCCAAATACATAGGGAGAAATAAACAAAAAATAAAACCAAAGCAATTCCCCAGGGACAATGAGCATGACAGAGACTCTCTGCTGTTACTCATTCACAGGATCTTTCATCAGCCAGTATGACTTTCTAATCTTTGTGTCACTGATTTAACAAATGGATTTAATTAAATTCCAAACATATGTAAAATAAATTAATAAGTTCTTTACTATGATCATGTAGTAATTCAAAGCAAAATTTTATTCATTATTTATGTCTCTTGTCCCTAATCCCAGGAATGCAAACACATTCCTTGAACTTCACATTTTCTGGGTTTCATATTATTTGCTTTTACAAGAAAGAAAAACATATTTTTTCTTTAGTAGTGAGCAGAAAAATGTATAAGCAAATGCATGAATGAGGACTTATTCTTTTTAACCTTTGTTCTCATTTTCTTCCTCCTAAGTCTGTCTCAGCTCTATGAATTAAAACTTACTGGTTCTTTTTTCTCACTCTTATTTTGTTTTTTTTTTTGTTGTTGTTGTTGTTGTTTTTTTTTTTGAGTGAACAAATTGGGTTTTATTTTGAAATGCCAAATTTGTGACAATTTGTTAATCAGCATTAGAAGACAAAAACGAGAAAATTTTAGAAGTCTTGACTATCCTCAAATAATAACGCTTTGTGATATAACGCTAGAATACTTGTTTTAGAAAAATAATTTTGTTTACTTATAATCCATTTGTCATAACATGTTAATTTATACATGAAACTTTAAATAATGAATCAAATCCTAATGAGCTAAGTGTAAAAACTTTTATCCCTATAAAAATTAGGGTCATAGGACTTCTTTGAAAAATATTTATTGCAAGACAGATAAATTTTTGTAAAATTAAATTTAAAATGTTATTTAAGGGGCTGACAAGATGAATCAGTGTGTAAAGGAGCTTGTAGTCAGGTTGATTAAATGAGTCTGATCACTGAGCTTACAAAGTAACAGGAGAGAACCTACTTCTACAAGTTTCCTTTGAATTCTACATATGCTGAGGCATATTTGTGGTGCACAGACACAGAGACAAAACTGAACACACACATATAAATGAATAAATAAAAGCAATACAAATATATTTTAGGAATTTTGAGTTTCCTGAGTATTTTATCTTCGCTTTTACCGTTCCCTAAAGACATTTTTCTTTTATTTTTGAGATTTTAATGTAATCACATCATTTGCCCCCTTCCTTTCTCCTTACAAGCACTTCCATATACCCCCCTTTGCTATCTTTCAAATCCATAGCTTTTTTTCATTAATTGTTATTACATGCATATATGTATATATAATTTATTTTTTTGTTTGTTTGGGTTTTTTTTGTTTTTGTTTTTTAGACCATATTTTTATATCTTTTATTTTTATTTTAATTAATTAATTTATTTATTTTTGATACTTTATTTACATTTCCAATGTTTCCCCTTTTCTGGGTCTCCTCTTGGAAACGCCCTATCCCCTCCCCCTCCCCGCCTCTGTGAGGGAATTCCTCCTCCCACCTACCCGTCCACCCATCCCCATATTCCCACCTTGACATTCCCCTTTACTGGGGCCTCTAGCACCCTCAGGCCCAAGGGCCTCTCCTTTCTCCCTGATGGCCATCAAGGTCATCCTCTGCCACATATGTAGTCCGAACCATGGGTCAATATATGTGTATTCTTTGGTTGGTGGTCCGAACTCCAGGACGACCGGGGGGGGGGTGTTTCAGACCCATTGATGCTCTTGCTCCCTCCATGGGGCTACAAATACCCTCAGCTCCTTCAGACCTTTCTCCAACTCCTCCATCTGGGACCTCACTCCTAGTCCAGCGGTTACTGTTAGGTGAAACTTGGGCATTCTGAACTTTTGGGCTAATATCCACTTATCAGTGAGTACATACCCTGTTCGTTCTTTTGTAACTGAGTTACCTCGCTCAGGATGATATTTTCAAGTTCCATCCATTTGCCTGCAAATTTGATTAAGTCATTGTTTTTAATAGCTGAGTAGTCACTCTTATTTTGCATTCATTAGTCAAACAAGAGTGTAGAGAGCTTTAAATATAAGGACAAGTGTGTATGTGCATGTGTATGTATGTGTGTGTTCATGTGTGTGCATGTGTGTGTATGTGTCTGATTGTTCATGTCTGTGTGTAGCATATACACACCAGTGCCACAGCACAGCAATTTGCAGTTCAAAGGGTGACATTGGTTGTTGCACTTTTCTAAACACTTTTGTTTGATACTTAGCTTGATAGAATATCTACAGCATAGAATGTCAGAATGACATGAATGCTTGTTATCTGAGTCATAGCACTACTGAAGATAAAGATGAACATGTATTTCAATGTTGGAGAGAAAAATAAAATGATAAAGATCAAGAAAAAGTTTGGTGAACAAAAGAAAAATATATAGAGACACAAACATAAAGACAGAAATAGATATTGACTATTAAACAATAGATTGAGAGTTTCCAATTAGCTCAAAGAAACCCAAGTCATTGAATTTTATTTTCCAATTTTAAAAATATGGTTTCAGTTTCTGGCTGTGGCCATGTATCTGAGCCTGTCTCACATAGCTCGATACAGAAATAGCACCAGGAGAGAGCTAGCCTCCCAGGAGTGTGGACAAGCCTGTGAGCAGAGGTATGCCCAGCTCTTCTGCTCAGAGGGACCCTCTTGAAACCATCAGGACACAGGGACTGAAGAGTGGCCTTCCGGTTTACTTCTGTGGCTGAGGAATTGATCCTGTGACACAGGGCTCTACACTTAAATAGTGTCAAGAGATAGTCTCCCAGGAGTACTGATACACATTCCAGCACAGGCAAGGCCACCACTTCTTTTCAAATTCCTAGCCCAAGAGGGATCCTCACAGAGCCTTCAGAACACAGAAAGCAAAGAACAGCTGGGGACAGGATACTTCTGGTTTATGTCTGTACCCCAGAGCTGACCCTATACCACAGCTCTCCAAACCAAAATTCCTCTCAGAGAGATATAGTCTCCCAGGAGTACTGAAACAGAGGCTTGCTGGAGGGACAAGCCACAGTCAGAGAAAGCAAGACCAGCTAACACAAGAGATAACAGGATGGCAAAAGGCAAGGGCAAGAACATAAGCAACAGAAACCAAGTTACTTGGCTTCATCAGAACCCAGTTCTCCCTCAACAGCAAGTCCTGGATACCCCAACACACCAGAAAAGCAATATTCAGATTTAAAATCACATTTCATGATGATGATAGTGAATTTTAAGAAGGATATAAATGACTCCCTTAAAGAAATACAAGAGAACACAGATAAACAGCTAGAAGTCCTTAAAGAGGAGACAGAAATATCTCTTAAAGAAATACAAGAAAACACAACCAAACAGGTGAAGGAACTGAACAAGGCCATCCATGATCTAAAAATGGAAATAGAAACAATAAATAAAAAAAAATCACAACGGAAGACAACCCTGGAGACAGAAAACCTAAGAAATATTAGGAGTCATAGAATAGAGCATCACCAACAGAATACAAGAGATAGAAGAAACTCAGGTGCAGAAGATACCACAGAAAACATTGGCACAACAGCAAAAGAAATGTCAAAAGCAAAAAATCCTAACCCAAAACATCCAGGAAATCTAGGACATTATGAAAAGATCAAACCTAATAATAATAAGTGTAGAAGAGAGTGAAGATTCCCACATTAAAGGGCCAGTAAATATCTTCAACAAAATCATAGAAGAAAACTTCCCTAACCTAAAGAGAGAGATGAACATAAACATTCAAGAATCCTATAGAACTCCAAATAATTGGACGAGAAAAGAAATTCCTCTCATCACATAATGGTCAAAACACCAAATGCACAAAACAAAGGGAATATTAAAAGCAGTAAGGGAAAATGGTTAAGTGACATATAAAGGCAGACCTATCTTAATTACACCAGACTTCTCAATAGAGACTAAGAAAGCTAGAAGATCATGGGCAGATCTTCATACAGACCCTAAAAGAACACAAATGCCAGCCCAGGCTACTATACCCAATTAAACTCTCAATGAACATAGATGGAGAAACCAAGATAATCCATGGGAAAAAAACAAAATTTACACAGTATCTTTCCACAAATCCAGCCCTACAAAGGATAATAGATGGAAAATGCCAACAGAAGGAGGGGAATTATACCTTAGAAAAAGCAAGAAAGTAATCTTCCTTCCAGAAACCCAGAAGAAGATAGCCACTCAAACATAAAAATAACATTGAAAATAATAGGAAGCAAAAATTACTATTCCTTAATATCTTTTAACATCAATGGACTCAATTATCCAATAAAAAGACATAGACTAACAGACTGGATACATAAACAGGACCCAGAATATTTCTGCATACAGAAATTACACCTCAGTCAAAAAGAAACACTACTTCAGAGTTAAGGGCTGGAAAACAATCCTCCAAGCAAATGCTCTCAAGGACAAAAACTGGAGTAGCCATTCTAATATCAGACCAAATCAACCTTCAACCAAAAATCATCAAAAAAGATAAGGAGGGACACTTCATCCTCATCAAAGGAATAATCTAACAAAAAGAACTCTCAACTCTGAACATCTATGCTCCAAATGCAAGTGCACCCACATTCAAAAAGAGACTTTAATAAAGCTCAAAGCACACATTGCACCCCACACAATAATAGTGGGAGACTTCAACACCCCACTCTCATCAATGGATAGATCATGGAAACAGAAACTAAACAGAGACACAGTAAAACTAACAGAAGTTATAGATCAAAGGGATTTAAAAGGTATCTATAGAGCATTTCATCCTAAATCAAAAGAATATACCTTCTTCTCAGCATCTCATGGTTCCTTATCCAAAACTGACCATATAATTGGTCACAAAACAAACCTCAACACATATAAGAAGATTGAAACAACCCCATGCATCCCATCATATCACTACAGAATATGGCTGGTCTTCAATAGCAACAAAAACAACAGAAATCCCACATATATATTGAAGCTGAACACTGCTCTACTCAATGATAATTTGGTTAAGAAACAAATAAAGAAAGAAATACAATACTTTTTAGATGTTAATGAAAACTAAGGTACAACATACACAAACTAATAGGACACAATGAAAGCAGTGCTAAGAGGAAAACTCATAGCTCTGAATGCCTCCAAAAAGAAACTGGAGAGAGCATACACTAGCAGATTAACAGTACATCTGAAAGCTCTAGAACAAAAAGTAGTAAGTACACCCAAGAGGAGTAGACAGCAGGTAATAATCAATCTTAGCAGTGAAATCAATTAAGTAGAAACAAAAAGAACTATACAAAGAATCAACAAAACCAGGAGTTGGTTCTTTGAGAAAATCAACAAGATAGATAAACCCTTAGCCAGTCTAACCAAAGAGCACACAGACTTTATTCAAATTAACAAAATCAGAAATGAAAAGGGAGATATAACAACAGAAAGTGAGGAAGTTCAAAAAATCTTCAGATCCTTCTACAAAAACTTATACTCAACAAAATTGGAAAAACTGAATGAAATGAATAATTTTCTAGACAGATAACAAATATCAAAGTTAAGTCAAGAACAGATAAACCATCTAACCACTCCCATAACCCATAGAGAAATAGAAGCAATCATTAAAAGGCTCCCAACCAAAAGAAGTGCAAGACCAGATGGATTTAGTGCAGAATTCTATCAGACCATCATAGACCTAATACCAATACTCTTCAAACCACTCCACAAAATAAAAACAGAAGGAACACTACCCAATGTGTTCTATGACAGCACAGTTATGCTCATACCTAAACCACAGAAAGACCCAAGAACGTAAGAGAACTTCAGACCAATTTCACTTATGAATATTGATGCAAAAATGCTCAATAAAATTCTCATAAACTAAATCCAAGAACACATCACCAAGATCAAGTAGGCTTCATCCCAGGGATTCAGGGACTGTTCAATACTTGGAAATCCATCAATGCAATCCACTACACAAACAAACTCAAAGAAAAAAACACATGGTCGTTTCATTAGTTGTTGAAAAACATTTGACAAAATTCAGTATCCCTTCATGATAAAAGTCCTGGAAAGATCAGGAATTCAAGGCCCATACCTAAACATAGTAAAAGCAACACACAGCAAACCAGTAGCCAACATCACACTAAATGGAGAGAAACTCGAAGCAATCCCATTAAGATCAGGAACTAAACAAGGCTGCCCTCTCTCTCCATACCTATTCAATATAGTAATTGAAGTTCTAGCTAGAGCAATTAGACAACAAAAGGAGGTCAAAGGATATAAATTGGAAAGGAAGAAATCAAAATATCACTATTTGCAGATGATATGATCGTATACTTAAGTGACCCGACAAACTCCACCAGAGAACTGCTGCAGCTGATAAACAACTTCAGCAAAGTGGCCGGATATAAAATTAACTCAAACAAATCAGTAGCCTTCCTATACTTGAAAGATAAACAGGCTGAGGAAGAAATTACGAAAATGACACCTTTCACAATAGTCTCAAACAATATAAAGTATATTGGTGTGACTCTAACCAAACAAGTGAAAGATCTGTATGACAAGAACTTCTAGTTTCTGAAGAAAGAAATCCAAGAAGACCTCAGAAGATGGAAAGATCTCCCATGCTCATGGATTGGCAGGACTAATGTAGTAAAAATGGTCATCTTGCAGAAAGCAATCTACAGCCTCAATGCAATCCCCATCAATATTCCAACACAATTCTTCACAATTCTAGAGTTAGAAAGAGCAATTATCAACTTCATTTGGAATAACAACAAACCCAGGATTGCAAAAAATTATTATCAATAATCAAAAACTTCTGGGGGTTCAGCATCCCTGACCTCAAGCTGCACTACAGAGCAGTAGTGATAAAAAGTGCATGGTTTTGGTACAGTGACAGGCAGGTAGATCAATGGAATAAAGTTGAATACCCAGAAATGCCCCCACATACCTATGGTAACTTTATATTTGACAAAGGAGCTAAAATCATCCAGTGTAAAACAGACAGAATTTTCAACAAAAGGTGCTGGTTCAACTGGTGGTCTACATACAGAAGAATGCAAATTGATCCATTCCTATCTCCCTGTACAAAGCTCAAGTCCAAGTTGATCAAGAACCTCTATATAAACCCAGATACACTGAACCTAATAGAAGAGAAAGCATGGAAATGTGTTGAACACATGGGCACAGGCTAAAATTTCCTGAATAGAACACCAATGGCTTATTCTCTAAGATCAAGAATAGACAAATGGGACCTCATAATTTGCAAAGCTTTTGTAAGGCAAAGAACACTGTCAATAGGACAAAATGGGAACCAACAGATTGGAAAAAGTTCTTTACCAATCATTCATCTGATAGATGGTTAATGTCCAATATATACAAAGAACTCAAAAAGTTAGACTCCAGTAAAACAAATACCCCTATTTTAAAATGGGAACAGAGCTAAACAGGGAATTCTCAACTGAGGAAACTCAATGGGCTGAGAAGCACCTAAAGAAATGTTCATCATCCTTAGTCATCAGGGAAATGTAAATCAAACCAACCCTGAGATTCCATCTCACACCAGTCAGAACGGCTAATGTTAAAACTCAGGTGAGAGTAGATGCTGGCAAGGATGTGGAGAAAGAGGAAGACTCCTCCATTGCTGCTGGTATTGCAAGCAGGTACAACCACTCTGGAAGTCAATGTGGCAAATCCTCAGAAAATTTGACATATTCCTACCTGAGGACCCAGGTACACCACTCCTGGGCATATACCCAGAAGATGCTCAAACATGTAATTAGGACACTTGCTCCACTATGTTCATAGCAGCCATATTTATAATAGCTGGAAGCTGGAAAGAACCCAGATGTCCTTCAGCAGAGGAATGGGTACAGAAAATGTGGTACATTTACACAATGGAATATTACTCGGATATTAAAAACAATGACTTCATCAAATTAGCAGGCAAATGAATGGAAATTGAAAATATCATCCTGAGTGAGGTACCTCAGTCACAAAAGAACAAACATGGTATGTACTCACTGATCAATGAATATTAGCCCAAAAGTTCAGAATAACCTAGATTAAATTCACACACCATATGAAGCCTAAAAAGAAGGAAGACCAAACTGTGGATGCTTCAGTGTTTCTTAGAAGGGTGAACAAAATACTCACCTGAGGAAATATGGAGACAATGTATGGAGCAGAGACTGATGGAAAGGTCATACAGAGACAGCCCCACCTGGGGATTCATTCCATATACAGCCACCAAACCTGGACGTTATTTTGGATTCTAGGAAGTACTTATTGAGGGAATCATGATAAGCTGTCTCCTGAGAGGATCAGGCCGAGGCTGACAAATACAGAGGTGGATACCTGCAGCCAACCAGTGGACTGAGCATGGGGTCCTGGATGAAGGGAGTGAAGGAGCTAAGGGGTTATACAGCCCCATGGAGGAAGAGAGAGATTCAACTGGCCAGATCCCCCAGAGCTCCAGGAAACTAGTCCACCAACAGAAGGATACACATGGAGAGACCCATGGTGCTGGCAGTATATGTGGTAGAGGAGGGCCTTGTTGGACATCAGTGGGAGGAGTGGCCCTTGGGCCTGAGGGTGTTTGATGCCCCAGTGTAGGGGAATGCTAGGGATGGAAGACAGGAGTGAGTGGATGGTTGGGGGATCACCCTCATAGAGGTAGGGGGAGGGAGGATGGAATAGGGGCTATCTGAAGGGGAGATCTGAAAAGGGGAAAACCTTTGAAATGTAAGTAATGTAAATATCCAATAAAATAAGCTTTCATAGAATTAATAGGCATTTCACTGTAGCTTTTAGCTTTCTCAATGAATAATGTAAAAATGCAAAGTTTTCTGAAAATGTTTGAAAATACCATATTATTTATTTCATGGTTCTGTGTATGATGTATATTTATTTGTGTGCCTGTTCATATTGTGTGAGTGTGGCTGTGTGAATTCAATGGTGTATGAGTAGAATTAGTGGACAAGCTCTGGTGTTGGCTCTCATTATCTAGCTTGTTTGAGACAGAGTCCCTTACTCTTTGCTGCTGTGCACACCGCACTATCTTGCTCTAGATTTCTGAGAATTTTCTGGTTTCTGTCTTTCATCTGGCTGTAAGAACCATGAGAATACAAATATGCAGTGTACTGCCTACCCATATTTTTATTCTGGAGATATGATCAGATCCTTACACTTATGTGCCAAGTGAATTCCCAGTGAGCCATTTCTGTCTTTTATTTATTAATTTTAATAACTCAATTATTTGTCACCTTTCTGACACCCAATACTTTGGAGTTTTCCTCACATAATTAATTTTTCAATCATCTAATAACGTACTCGGAATCCCAAAACTTAATACACTCCTAACTAATATCCCAGGGTTGCCTTGGACATCACTGGGTTAAATTTTACAAGACAAACACCACACCAGGATAGCTATGGGTATGCTACTAAGTGAATGATGATAAAGTTAGAAGTTTGTCCTAAATTTTTCCTCCTGTTTCAAAACAGTTTTCTAGGAAAATTTATGTGGGCATAAAACTAGGGAGCAGTTTAGTTCCGTGTGGCTGAGAAAAAACACAGAGCAATGACACAGAGGGCATGATAGGACAGAGTAGGATGACATGTGAAGATTTTGAGTTCTATTGAAAACCCACAATCCATCCCCAAAGAACCCTGAGGTGTTCACCAAATTCAAAGTTCCCCCACATACATGTTTTGAGGCTTTTGGTAAAATATATCATATAAGTAATGGGGAACATGGAAAATTCTGGGGACACTAGAATAAAAAAGCACTTTTTCAAGGAATTCAGTTGAATTCAGTAGAGATGAAAGTATTCCAGTGAAACTAGGAACTACTTAAGACTTTTCTCCATTTCTAGCTATAATGCTGTAGTGTTCTAAGACTCTCACCAGAAACCTCATTTACAGTAAGAACTAAGTGGCTCCAGGTTAAACCTTATGAGATTATGAGCCTTTCTGAGGCATGTCTAGAGCCTCCTCACTTAACTTGCTTCTTTGCAGACAGAGAAGGGTGGAAAGGACTTTCTTAGTAACCTTATAAAATGTTCTCTGAGAGCAATCAAAATGGTACATGTGGCTAATTCTAAGATATGTTATTGTTTCTCCCTTGAAGAGTTTTCTCTCACATTTAAGCGTGTCATTTTCCATGGAACTTGTCTTTCAGTAGCCTACATACCTTCCTCTTGAGTGTGTCTAACTTCCTTCTGAGTACCTCTTTCTTTAACCTTTATGCTTAAGCCAAAATAACCTTAAGAACATCACAGCTCTTCTTTATTAATACAGCTCATCCTGACACACTTTTCTGTGTTGACCTGAGTTAGACCTGAGTCAAGTCCTCAAGAGTACAGGAGATCTATATACCTCTGATTGCTTAAGGTCATATTACAGAGATATGCCTCTGTCCCATCACTACTGCTGGTATCATTAAGTCATTGTCTATAAATGATGAAGTTAATCTTCATCTTCTTTCTTTCTCCATAAAGGCTGGGTTTGAGGGTGATAATGCAATCGTTCTTTTCATCTGGTTTCTCTGTCAATCAGCATCCAAGAGGTTACCAATATAGGACAAACTCAAGTGTGGAAGGAAAATAAGCATATAATAAGTGGTATCTTCTTTCTCTCATCATTATTGCATAGGGAAGTGTTTCATAAGATAGGTAAGAATACCAAGCATTAATTTCTTTTGATCATAATAGTTTCAAACCATAATGAACTAAGTAACTAATAATGTTTGCCTTCAATGTTCCCTATCATATAAATTAATACCCAAACACTCAATTGCAGCCAGTACAGTGGTTTAACAAGTAAAGGTCACAGGACCAAAATGGTGGGAAAAGGGAACCAATTTCTGAAAGTTTTCAAATTGTGATCTCAGTGAGTGCCCTATAATATGCATAGAATCACAAAAGTGAGCTCAAAATAGACACTAATTAATTAAGGAATAAATATAAAACACTTAATTCTCATTTGGTACTAACAGTAAGAGCAAGAGACTATGCTTTCCCACAGTTCTCAGAGGTATCAAGATCAGAGAGTTAAGCCATTCAGCTATGCTTGCATAATTTAAAACTTTAATGGATGCCTTATAGATCATTTTCACCCAGTGAGAAGAGCCAAACTGACACCATGACAGGCTGGCAATGTGGCAGTTTTGGAGACTAGGCCTAAGTTTCTGTTTCCCAGAACAGGAAAAGTCCAAAACAGGTCAAATCAAGGAAAGCCAATCAGGAAGTTATGCCACCACCTAGCCTGAGCCAACCTCCTGAGGAGCCAGCCAATCAGGAGCTGTCAGAAGCTGACAACCACCTAGCTTGAGCCAAGTATAGTTAGTATCTGGAAAAGTTCTCCACATCCTCCAGAGCCTAAAACAATCACAAAGGCACCTATGGATGGATATAGAGCCAAACAATCAAGGGAAATAAAAGGTAAAGATCACCCACTCATACCTTAATAGGCTTTAAATTGACCCTGCAAAGTCCAAACCTCTGCCATCCATCTTGATGTATGGTGGACCCCTGCATTCCAGCTCTCTGCAGAATAAATGCACTTTACTGTTGCATACTATTTGAGTCTGGAGTATCATTCTTTGAAAAGCATGGACACTTACACTAGGGGACAAAGAGTAGAGGTAGAAGAGAGGAAGAGGGAAAACTATCTGCCATGCCCACAGGTCCTCTTGACAGGTCGCAGGAATAGAGACTGATAGGGAGTCATGTTTTCAGAAAGTGCATGAGTCTTTTTTTAGGTTTTCTCATTGAGAAGTGAGTCTTTTTTTAATAATATGGAAATCCACATACTCAGATCACTAAACAAAGTTTATTGTTGAGCTCAATCACTTGTTTCTGAGCCTCATCTTGTGTCTTACAAGCTAGAACATGTAAATTTTACTGGTTCCTTTAATGTTTACTCAGGTCAATAATGGGTTAAGTCTTTTCAAATTCAGCTTCTCTATAGCTGGGCTCCTGCATCTATGTACTTCTCATTGATTTCTTTGTCATCCAGATGCATTAAAGATGCCAAAGTGGAAGTTATACTTTTCCTCAGATCAGTTTTCTCCAGAGGAAAACAACAACAAAACTCTCACTTGTAGAATACAAACAGATGCCAAGTCTCTAATGAGTTCTGAAGAAAGCAGTACTGTGAGAACAGGCCAAGAACAGAAACACCAAGGCCATACATACTGTTAGGTACCACTGTGCCTACTTGATCTTGTTTCATTTTCGGACTTCAGTTTTTCCATTTAAGTCTATTGTGCATTTTATTTATTTATTTATTTATTTATTTATTTATTTATTTATTTATTCGTTTATTTATTTTTATGTATTTATTTATATATTTATGTGTTCATTCATTCATTCATTTCACTTATTCACTTTACATCCTGCTTAATTCCTCTCTTTCAGTTAACCACCTCCATACAATTCTTATTCCTCCTCTCTTTCTCCTCTGAGTGGGTATGGGTCCCCGAGGCTATTCACACATCCTGGCACATCAAGTCTGTGTGAGGCTAGGTGAATCCTTTCTCACTGAGGTCAGACAAGGCAGCCCAGCTAGAAGTACATATCCCACATACAGGCATCAGATTTTGAGATAGACCCCACTCCAGTTGTACAGGACTCACATGGAGACCGAGCTTCACATCTGCTTCATACATAAGGGGAGGCCTAGGTCCAGCCCAGGTGTGCTTTTTGATTAGTGGCTCAGTCTCTGAGAGTCACAAGGGTCCATGTTTGTTGATCCTGTTGGTCTTCCTGTAAAGATCCTATCCTCTTCGAGACCAGCATTCTATCACACTATTCTTCTGTGACAGTCCTCAAGCTCCATTCACTGTTAGGCCATGGACCTCTACATCTGAGTCAGCTGCTAGGTCGAGTCTCTCAGAAGACAGATGTGCTAGATCCCATCTGTAAGCATAACCTAGAATCATTACTAGTGTTAGGGATTGGTGCTTGTACATGGGATGGGGATCAAGTTGGGCCGATTATTGGTTGACCATTCTCTCAGTCACTGCTCATCCCCCAGCCCTGAATTTCTTTTAGACAGAATACATTTTGGGTTGAAAATTTTCTGGGTGGGTTGGTGTTTCTATTGCTCCACTGGGGTTTGTACCTGGCTTCAGGAGGTGACCTCTTCAGGTTCCATTCCCCGCATGCTGTGAATCACAGCTAAGGTCACCCCTAATGATTCTTGGGCTCCTCCTTTATTCCAGTTCTCTGTCTCATCCTGGAGAAAGCCCTCATCTACTTATACCTGTCAGCTGTAGATTTCCATTCATTCTCATGGCCATCTGGTCATCTCTTCTGTCCCTCCCCATATCTGATTCTGAGCACTCCACTTTCCTCCTTATCCCTTCTCTCACCCAGTTCCCTCCCCCCCTTTGCCTCTTGTGAATATTTTATTCCCCCTTATAAATGAGATTTAAGCATCCTCATTTGTGCTTTCCTTCTTGTTTAGCTTCTGTGGGTCTGTGGAGTGTTGCATGGGATTCATATGTTTTATGGTTAGTATGCACTTATAAATGAATACATACCATGCATGTCTTTTGGAGACTGAGTTACCTCACCTGAGATAACATTCTCACGATCCATTCATTTTCCTGAAAATTTCATGATGTTTTTGTTTTTAATAATTGAATAGCATTCCATTGTGTATATGTATCACATTTTCTTTTGTTCATTAATTATTTTATTTGCTTTCATTTTAAATGATACCCCCTTCCTGTTTACCCCTCCACAATCCCCACATCCTAGCCACCCTCTCTCCCTCCCATTTGCCTCTATGAGGGTGTTCCTCCAACTACTCACCCAATCCAGCCTCACAGCTCTAGCATCCCCCTACGCTGAGGCATCAAACCTCCCCAAGACCAAGGACCTCCCCTACCATTGATGTCAGATAAGGCCATCCTTTGCTACATATGTATCTGGAGCCATGGATCTCTCCAGGTATACTCTTTGGTTGTATGGGTTAGTTTCTTGGAGCTCTGGGTGGTCAGGATAGTTGATATTGTTCTTCTTATGTGGTTGTAACCACCTTCTAATTCTTCAGTCCTTACCCTAGCTCTTCCATTGGAGTTCCAGAGCTCAGTCTGATGGGTGACTGTGAATATCTTCATCTGTATTGGTCAGGTTCTGGTAGAACCTCTCATGGAACAGCCATACCAGGTTCTTGTCAGCAAGTGCTTCTTGGCATTCACAATAGAGTCTAGGCTTGGTATCTGCAGATGAGATGGATCCTTAGGTAGGGCAGTCTCTGGATGGCCTTTTTTTCAGTATTTATTCCATTTTTTGTCCCTGCTTGGTAGGAGTTCCACCAAGATATTTTTATTGTTTGTGGTTGTTATGAACGATGTTGTTTCCCTAATTTCTTTCTTAGTCTGTTTATCATTTGTATAAAGGGAGGCCACTGATTGGTTTGAGTTAATTTTATATCCTGACACTTTGCTGAGGGTATTTATCAGCTATAGGAGTTCTCAGGTAGAATTTTGAAGGTTACTTATGTATACTATCATATCATAGGTGAACAATGATAACTTCCTCCTTTCCAATTTGTACTGCCTTGATCTACATTTGTTGTCTTTTTGTTCTAGGTATAATTTCACATACTGTTGGCAAAGAGTTGGCAGCCTTATCTTGTTCCTCGTTTTATTGGGATTGCGTCGTTTCTCTCCATTTTATTTAATTTTGGCTGTTGGTTTGCTCTATATTGCTTTTATTATGCTTAGGCATCTGCCATGAATTCCTGATTTCTTCAAGACATTTAACACGAAGGGATATTAGATTGCCAAAAGCTTTCACAGCATCTAATGAGATGATCATGTGATTTCTTTTGAGTTTGTTTATATAGTGGATTGAATTGATGGATTTTCATGTATTGAACCCTCCCTGCATCCCTGGAATAAAACTTACTAGATTGTGGTAAATGATTTTAGATGTGCTGCTGGTTTTGGTTTGCAAGAAGTTTATTGGGTTATGTTTTTGCATCAATGCTCATAAGGGAAATTTTTCTGAAATTCTACACCTCTTGGCTGTGTTTGCTTCTTTTTTTTTTTTTTTTT
>CM052711.1:73917959-73929702 GCA_028551405.1 Uromys caudimaculatus | reverse complement strand
GCCACACCCACTCCAGTAAGTCCACACCTCTCAATAGTGCCACTCTTTGAGCCAAGCAGATTGAAACCATAACAATGAACATTTTTTTCTAGTTATCATTTCCTGTCATCCTCCTATGTATACCACCCCTTCCCTATTCCACCTTGTATCCTCTATCTTCTAGGTTCCTTCGTCATTGTTGTTGTTGTCGTTGTTTGTTTGTTTGTTTTTGCTAATGTTGTTTGTTTTTAATTGAGTTTCATTAAGGTGTTCACAGGCAAGTTTTGGAGTATTTACTAGAACTTTCCCACTTTGATAGTGATTATACAACTGAAGAAAATGTTTTGCCCTTCTGATCAACTGTTATCTGTGTATAATTCCTTCAGAAGGGGTGGATTTAATGTCTGAGTCAGGTTTTATAAGTAGTACTTTGGAAGGATTTTGCCGATTTTATCTATGTTATTAACATTCTAAACTATTAGAGACACATATTGCAAGATCTATTTAATATATTGTCTTAATGTCTTAGATATATACATTTTACAGAATGTCTTTTATATATACTTGCTGTCACCTGACTGTATTCTCCCAGATTTATATTCTAGGAAGATAGGGTTAAAATGAAAATTTTATGATGCAAGGAATGTGCATATCCTATTTTCCATAAGTAAAAATAAATATTTATTTGTAAATTATCCACTATCGTATACATTGTTGGAGTAATAAAAGTGGATAAAAATGTGTTTATTTTTACTTACTTGTGTCTTTGAAGTCAAAATTTTTTTCTAGAGGTTGAAGGTTTAGCTCAATGGTTGACTTATGGCCTAATAAATTCACAAGGCTCTCCTGATATAAGCATGGCTCAAAAAGAGAAGATATACATAAATATATCTGCAAAATATAAGTATTTCCTGGTAAACTTGAATAAGTACATTAGTGAATAAACTTTTGTTGTAGATAGAAGCTCATCAAGCATTACAATAAATTGCATTCTCTGATTAAATAACAGTTACACTAGCTTCCAATATTACCTAAGTAGAAATTGTTTTAGTTTTCTTTGGCCACGATAAAATATTGTATCCAAGAGCAAGATGAGGGAGGAAGTGTTTTATTTGGTGTATGCTTTTAGATCACAGTCCAACATTGAAGGAAGTCAGGATAGGAACTCAGGCAGAGACTTGGAGGAACACTACATGATGGCTTACTCTCAGATCAATGCTTAATAGATTTGTTATACAGCCAGGACTACCCTATTAGACATAGTGCTGCCCACAGTCAACTGAACACTCCTACAACCATTAACAATCAAAACAATCTCTCCCAGACATACCCTCAGGAAGTCAATCTGATCTGAATAAACCACTAATGGGCTCTGCATTATTAGGTGATACTAGGCCACATAAAATTGGAAGTAAATACTAATTAGGACAGTAATTAAACATCAGTCAAACCCATATGAATCTTGAATTCTTAAGGATAAACATTCATCCAATCATGTGAGGTATGAATGTGCTCAGTCAGATTTTACTTTTTCACTAGTGTTACAAGTTCTCCCATGTTCTGAGCCTGGTTGTTTCAGTCTATTGGTAGTGTTATCAAGGCTCCAGTGTCTCACAGGAAATCATAATTCAGAGTGACTGCTGAGATCAAAGATGTCCTCACAAGAATGAAGATGTTCTAAAAACAAATTTCTGTGCCACCCTTTGACATTTGGATTATGGAAATCATCAAAACCCAGATATTAGAATTGCCCCTGATATCTCATGCTGGAGAAAGAAAGGGCTGAAGCTCGGTACCTGATGTTAGCCAAGGAGGAATCTGTATCTCATAAATGGATTTCACCCAATTCTGACAACTTCTCAGATTACCTGACAGGAAGGACTGGATTCCAGGCAATGGTGATATACATTGCCATTCCTTGACCAGAACAGTTAGTTATTACAATTTCATGGCCTTAATTTAAATCCAAATCTCTGTCATTACTCTAAAGGTTGTACTTGCAAGATTTACCTGTCCTCTTTGTTTTCTGTGATGTAGCCAATTGAATAAATATTCTATTTTTCACTGCTAGTTGTTTGTTTAATTGATTTTTTGAGATAAGTGTCTGAATCTGGTATGTCAGGGAGTTACTAGGGCTCAGGATCTGACCCTAATAATTCCAGTCATAATATGGGGTGAAACACAGGCTTAGTTCTATGTAGACAGGAGGCAATTTTAGAGGACAGAAAGAAAATAAAAATTAGTTGGAAATGGCAAGAAATCCTGAAGTGGAGTAGCTGATAGGGAAATAATAATCCTGGTGTGGCTCTGTCATAGACCTGAGAAGAGACAAGTTGCAGACTAAATTCTCTTCTCATTTCTATTTTCTTTATTATTCCAGGGGCTGGATTCACAGAATAAATAAAAAGGAGCCAGCAAACTAAGCAGCAGGATTCATCTTTTTCTGTTGCATGAGTATGGGTTCAGTGTGACAAGCTGCCTAGTGTTCCTGATGCCATAATTCTTCTACAAACTCAAATTGTGAGCCAAGGGAAACCCTTTCTTCCTGAAATTCCTTTTGTCATACTTGCAGTCATCAGAAAATATAAGTAAAACATGTTTACCTATTTCTTGCCCAGCTATATTAGGGTGGATGTACATTGCTTGCCCTGAACTTTTCTTGGAGCAGTTCTTATTCATGTACATTTTACTGAGTGGAGGTTTTATGTTGTCTATTGGTCTGAAAGTGATGATGAAGCCCTGGAGTTATCCATAAATGGACTAAGCGGTGTCACTGTATCTGTTGCATGTTATATACCAGAGAAGACCATTCTGGCATGGGATCAAGCCAAAAGAAAGTCTTTACTAAATAATTGACAATTATGAGAGGTAACCAGGACCCAAATACAATCTTGAGTTTTCCTCAAGGTTGTCTTTTAAACACAAAAGCAACACCCTGGTTTGACACACCTCAGTTAACAAGAACTACAGAACTACTAGTTAGACATCAGCAGAGCTACAGAAACTGAAAAGAAGATTAGTACATTTATGGACATTTGCAGATGATGGATTAGGACTTTGCTCTAATTTTGGGAGATGGCATTGCCTACATGCTGTGCTTAAAGGCCTGAATGATAATTGTATCATGGAGTCAGTTGTGCTAGCATTTGGAACCTGTAATATTCTCCAATGGTTCTATGGAAATGAGTCAAGCTGTGGACTCATCTTTAAGTGGGGAATTATATTGTCTCATTCACACTAATAGGGCAACAGGATTTATTTTCAGTTTTACATCACTAAATAAGCAGGTGAACAAGTAGGGTACCATAGTGAGAGCTAGCAACAAAAGGATTTTTGGCCCACCTATGACCCTAAGGAGAGTAATTAACTAGAGAAACCAGAAAACAAAGATTGATAGCAATTTTTAAATTTTAAATTATTGTCTTCTCCCTTTTCTCTCCTGAAGGTTATTTTTTAGTTTGCTATTTTATTTATTACATTTCAAATGTTGTCTTCCTTCCTAGTTTTCTGTCCACAAATCCCCCATCCCATCTCCTCTCCCATATTACTGCCTGACCACTTTAGTGTCCCCTTATGCTGGGGTATCAAGCCTCTACAGGACCAAAGGCATCTCTTCCCATTGAAGCCAGATAAGGCAATCCTCTGCTACATATGTAGCTGGAGCCGTGGATCCCTCTATATGTACTATTTAGTTGGTGATTTAGTCTCTAGGAGCTCTGGGTGGTCAGGTTAGTTGATACTGCTGTTCTTCTATAGGGTTGCAATCCCCTTCAGCTCCTTTAGTCCTTCCATTAACTCTTCCATTGTGGTCGCAAGGCTCAGTCAAATGGTTGGCTGTGACTGTCTACATCTGTATTGGTCAGGTACTGACAGAGACTCTTAGGGGATAGCTATACCAGGTTCCTGTCAGCAAGCACTTCTTGGCATCAGCAATAGTGTCAGTGTTTGGTGTCTGTAGGTGGGATGGATCACTAGGTGGGGTGGTCTCTGGATGGCCTTTTTGTGAAGGTTATTTTTGACCTATCCATTTTAAAATTATTCCTGACTATTGACATATAAATAATATGTTTCTCCCAGTGCTATACACAGACTTCATTGTCTCAAAAGGAGGAGTCCAGTTCTCTTTGATTCTGAAAAGCAATCTCTGAGAAGTATTGTAACTGAGCTTCAAAAAGTGATGAAGAATTTTCTAGATGGCCCTAGTCTATGTCTACTTAAGCACTGAGTTCTTTAATGTTTTCATCCCCCATAATTGGGGCTTACATTCTAAATGGAGATGATCCAGAGATACCTACTCCCACCTAGATGGGAATGAGAATGAGTACAGCTCATCATACTTGAAGAAGCCGAGAATATAGATTTAGGTGTGGCCTGCTTTCTTCTTCATTATGGATGAACACTTGTGGTATAATGAGTATGAAAACACAAAGAAGTGGATTCTTCTCCCATGCTAACAGTTCAGAAGATGCACAATTGATTAAAGCATTAGTTCAAGAAAACTAACTGATCTCTGGGGCCTACAAATACTTTCTACTGCCTTCTCTGATGACTCTAGCTTGTGTCAAGTTGACATAAAATTAGCCAGGATAGGGATGATTCTTATTAAAGCTACCTACATAGGATGACAAAAAATACAGACAAAATTGGACAACCATAATTATAGAACTTTTATCAGCCTTATCTTTAGATGTTCTGAGAACCTAATGAATGTTTTGTTGTGGGGCAGTGATCTGTGACAGGTAGTCTAGCACCTGGTCGAGCACAGGCGTAAACTCTGAGCGACCCAGTGAAATTGTAATGGACAGGGAAATGTTATACCAGTGCTCCAGGGAGGCTTTTGCCTCTAGTCACTGTCACATGCCACCCCTCCTCTGGCAGAGACATGGCCACACAGCCCCAAACCATCCCCATGTTTATGAGACATCTAGAGACTTAGCCACTCCCCTTCCCAGTTACTATATATGCCTCAACTCTCCCAGAGAGGTGGGGGTACAATTCTATCCATGCCACTCTCCACAATGAAAATAAATGTCTTAGAATTATGGACTGTCTCTTCATCTGGACCTGCAGTGGGAAGCAAGGAATTCGGACCTCGATTAAGGAGCCACTTCTAATCTCTTGCCAAGGGCTTCCCAGAGCTCCCAGATGGTACCCATTCACCCAAGCCTAAGCAGCTAGCCTGGTGCCCCAAGCTGCCGAAACCTGGTCTCGCGGGAACCCCAGCTGTGATCTGACTTGCATGTCTGTGGCACCCTGCTGTGACTGTGGTGCCCACACTGTGTGGGAAGACGCACAGCCACCTCCTGGGAAAGACATGTGGGGCTTCTTTCTTTTTTTGTTTTTTTGTTTTTTTTTTTTTGTACAAAAATTTTATTATGCAATAATATATAGACCCTTATAAATCTCCTTGGGCATTTTCCTACATATATACAGTACTAAGGCGTGCATACTATTCTATCCTATCTCTATATTATGAGGTTGTACCACACACGAGTGTTAATTTATAAAGTCAGTAATGTAATAAGATAAACCGGAAACAGGTCTAATGCATTCTTGGTCACTGTTTATTGAGTGAGAATGGATGAATTCATTGGCTAGATTAGAATATTCTTAAGGCTACATACAAAGAACAAAGTATTCCTTAGTGGCTCAAAGGACATTTGTTTTTTGGAGACACAATTCTTTCCAAAATAATATCAATTCCCTTTGTGACGTAAACTTCAAAGGGTAGGCATCTTTAATGAGCTGCCTAGCAGTATAATTTAAATTGGGTTCTGGAGGAAGCAAAAGTCAAAGTGCCAGCAATCTGGTTTCTGGTGACAGATCTCTTTCTATTTTCGAGGGGGAAAGAGAAAGCAAGCCAGAACTTTCTCTAGTTACAAGGGCATTAATCTCATTCCAAGCATTCTATCTTCACACTCTACTTATTTCATGAAGGCCCTAACTTCTGATACTATCCAACTTATGTTTAAATACATGAACAGGGCATGTCAATTCAGAATATAGAAAGCTGTGTACTCAGCTAAGTCTTCCTTTACACTTTTTTTTTTTTTTATGTTTTCTTTATTTACATTTCAAATGTTATCCCCTTTCTCGGTTCCCCACCCCAACCCCGGAAAACCCCTGTCCCACCATTCTTTCTAAAGCTGGCTCGCCATTGTAAAAAGGCAGTAGAAAAATTGTGTTTAAGCATTTTATTAAGTTTTATACCACGTAAGCCAGTGGGTCCATCAATTATCACTGTCTGATTAAAGAAAATGAAAAACAGGATCCAGACCTGAAGCACCAGCAAACAATACAGAATAACTTGTGAAGTAGACATTCCACTGTCCCCTACTGGGGCTTCTTTCTACTGCACCGGGTTTGTTCCCACATTCTGTAACCTTTTTCAGCTGGGCGTGGTGGGTTCAAAGGGTGATGCCAGGGATATTCCTTATTGTAGATGTGCTGAGGAGCATGGAGTATGGGCCTTTCACATTGGTTCCAGGCACCAGGTCAGGATTTTCTTTACATATATAAGATCACCAGTCTGGTACTTGTGGGCAAGGACATGGCCTCTTGATCCATCTGATGAATAGTCTGTGTCTGTTGTAGGACATGTGAGGACTTAAGAGGGGAATGGTTAGTGATTTCTGCTTTATGAACATCTCAATATGGGGTGCATAGGAGGGCAGAAGGTACAAGGTTGGCTCAATTTTTTGTCTGTTACAAGGTTATATTTAGTATATATGCCCTGGATTTTGTGGCCTCAGACATAATTTAGTTTCAAATTATCATCTATGACCTTTTTCAGATTTAAGAAAACTTTGGCTGTGAAGGCCTGGGTACAGTGAGACCTCAGGAAGAGGGGCATGCCAAATCTATTGCAATATGTATTCCTGAGAAACTCAAAACTTTTAGTTGCCATCCTCCAACTCCCACATCGGTGGTCTTGTGGAATTTGATGACCATCTGTCTTCTGAAAATAGCATTCAGTACATTCTTCTCATCCAAGAAGAACCACCACCAATTGTCACCTGTTTGGAATTTTCCATTTCCGTCCATTTGTTTGTTTCTTTGTGTATAGTTTGGGCATTGGAGCAATTCAGATTCAGGCAGGATAATTAAGATCAGTTAAGGCACTAAAAGTTCCAGAGTCACTTCCCAGTGGCCAAGTCTGCTGCCCTGTTTTCCTTGGGCCTGTGGGTATTCCTCTTTTGGTGCCCTTTGTAGTGGACACAGATTTCTGTCTTGGAAGCATTTTCCCTCTAGTAGGGCCAGAATTTCTTCTTTTGTTTTTGTTTTCTCCTTGGATGAAACCACTCTCTTTTTATATGGAGCCCCACGGACACATTACTGTCCATGTATACAGAGATGACTTTGACCTTCACCTACTTAATCATGCATTAATGCCAGAATCTCAGACCTTCATGCTCAAGTACCTTGGCTAAGTGACCTTGTCCACATCATTCTATTCAAGGTGACACCTGTGGCTCTGATATATCTGATTTCATTTTGAACAAAACTGCCCATATTAATGTATATTTGTTACATCAAATCTGACAGATTGGACCATCAATTGTTTTCATGTGAAACCTGGGTCAGGCAATCCAGATTGAAGCTGGATACTCCTGGCCTGCCAAAATCTGCGTGGAGTAGATGGGGAATACAGCAGCTGCAGCTGAAGAGGCAGCAGTAGCTGGGATCAGGGGCCTTGCCTTGGGTTGAAGGCAAAGTTATTTGAATCCATATTTCACAGCAGCCCCATGTGCTTTCCACATGTCCATGAAGGCCTGGACAAGCTGAGCTCTAAGTTTCTGCCAGTGGAGTTAGAGGGGCCTTGACATCTACCCCACATGGATTGGTGCCCAGGGACCCTGACTGCATCTGCCGCAGCATTACAGAACTATACATGACTGTGCCGCCTATATGGATGTTGGAGTTTTGGCCCTAATTTGACTCGTGTTTTGAAGAGATACTGTTGGATTTTCTTCTGATAGCAAGGTGGCTAGACCAAAGTTTTACAGAATTAGACTCAGGGTTGGTCCAGGCTAAGTGTCTATAAATCCAATATTTGGGAATTCTACCTACTTCTCTGGGGTCACCCTCAGGAGGAACACTATAGAATGTGAGGTGGTTAAGAACACCACAAAATTTGTCAAAGTCACTTTGTGAGCTTCTTTAAGCATGATTTTAGAGACAATTACCCACAAATAAGATAGCCAACTAACAGAAACAGAATGAAGTCTTTTGGACACATAGACTACTGACCTCTTCTAGGGTGCCTCTGCTTGAGTGACTCCTTTGTAATCACTCACATAGGGCTGAGTATCCTTCTTCCCTCTTTCTATTCTAGAGTCTCTGGCTTCCTTTTCTGGGATCTCTGTTATCCTTTTTAAAATTTCTTTTTCTAGAGAATCATAGTTAATATAAAACTTTTGGGAAATGTATATTTGGGGCCTAAATATATTTGTAAATACTTCTAATGTCTAAAATTTCTTTTTTAATATCTGGGACCAACTATATAACAAAAGCAATACTTTTGAGCAGGTGTCTTTAATTCTTTATAATAATCCTGATACAATTTTTCCAACTTTTACTTGGTCATTGTTAGGATCACAGTCAGGTAAGACAAGGGAAAAAGTCAGCTCTCTCCAGGCTACAATGTCCTTCAGCTATCTGTTGCCTGGCCTCAGGGTGGCGTTTTACTATTTTAGATAATGGTTGGTAGCTATTTGAATGAGAAAATCACATGTTGAATACTTGATTTTTAGTGGGTAGAAATATTTAGGAAGAATTAGGATGTATAGCTTTGCTGGAGGTGTGCCACTGGAGGGCTGGTTTTGAGGTTTCAAAGTCCATGCCATTCACCATTAGCTCTCTCTCTCTCTGCTTTTCTCATACTTGTGCCTGTGGATCAGATATTTGCTCTCAGCTACTGCTGCAGGGCCACACTCCCACTCATGGTAGTCATGGACTTTAACCCTCTGGAATCATAATCTCCCAAGTTAAATGTTTTCCTTTTTTGGCGATAGTGTTTTGCCATGGCAATAAAAAAGTAACTAAGACAAATATCAAATGACATCTCAGCTCCTATCTTGGACCTCTGTCTAGCTAATTACAGTAAAACTTTTTTTAACCTTTATGGAATCACAGGGCCCTTCATGAACTATTGATTTGGTTCAAGTTGTTCTAAAACTCTGCTTAACACAAAACTTACTACCTATTGTATAATCTACAATGGAAATTATAGTTTATCAATAAAGAGGGGAAAACAGAAGCAACATGGGGAAGTGCGTGTATCAAATGCAAGGTGGTGTCTTCTAAATATACCTACAGGGTTTAAAGAGAATGCTCAGTCAGTAAATTTAGACCAGACTTTATCCTCAGAACTCAGAGATAGATACAGTAGTCTAGTTATCAGTCCTCGCCTTGGGAAATAGAAAAAGGAGTAGTGCTATGCCTCAATGCAGACAGATCTGCTTACATGGTTAGTCCTAGGCCTTTGAGAACTCCCATGACTTCCCATGTGAGCACATACCACAAATCAACCAAGAGAGAGAGAGAAGTGCACTCTCCCCTGCCACACATAAACATTTTGTTTCCAAAGTAGATGCCTGTGTCTCAACACCAAAGTATGCAAAATCTTCTGGTAAAAGAGTTACCAAAAGTACTTTTCATAATTGCTTAATTAAATCCATGATCATTTTCTTACTAGTCTTGCAATACTTATGATATTTCATTTTACCTGTCATGCTAATTAGGACATGAGTCACAGACTTTTGTATTACGATCAATCTAGTTATCACCATATATCTATTTATAAAAATAAAGTTAATTTCTAATACTGTAGATTTTAGGTAACACAAACACCTTACATCATGTGGGTGGACCTCATTGGATCAATTGAAGACCACAAGTGAAACCAAACTTAAGTCCCTTAAGGGAAATTGAATTCTGCCTCCAGGATATCTTTCAACTTAAGGTGCAATAACTTTTAACTACATATCTAGGTTCCCTATCAGCCAGCAAATCTGCTGATTGCACTAGTTAATTCCTTTAAAAATTTATCTATTTGTATTAGTTTCAATAAGAACAGAACTGTTGAGATGAATGTTTATATATTAAAATAATTCATTAAGACAATTTTCTCAGAAGGACTAACAACATCAGAATCACACCTGAGGGCTGAAACCTCTCTAGGTATTTGGTCCTGAGGCTGGTACTTTTGCAGTTGGAGAGGTCACATGGTGGCTATCTCACAAGATTGGAGGACCTGATAACCCAGTGGTAGCTTAGTCTGTCAGAACTGGAGCCTTAGCAGTCCTAACCTTGTTCTGAAACCCTGGATGGTTGCTGGAGAACCCTATTGCTCAGTCAATTGTGGAATCCTGGAAAAATGTGATATCTTGGAGGAACCAGAAACAGCAGCCACAATAGAGTAAGTCAAGTCAGTAGGAAAAAGAAGCAAAATGAAACAAAGATAATAATATTCCTTCTGCCATGCCCTTTTAGTCTGGACAGTTACAAAAAGATGACAACCACCTCTGAGATAAGCCTTTTCATATCAATTAGGTCAACTAAGATAAATCTTCGATTGAAACTTCCTATTCATGTGATCCTAACTAGTGGTAAGTTGACATTAAAACCAACACTTACACTAGTTGCCATTTATCTGTCTACATATCATTAGAACATGCATATTAAAATGCTTATAACTTCCTTTGTTGGTTTGAGAAAAATTTGTACTCTCTAAATTCATTTCCACAGATACATACCAGAGATAGTAGGAAATAATATATTTCTTGGAAATGTGATTTTAATGCTTTGATCTCTTATTGTTGGAATATAAAACACAATATAAAATAAAAGTAAGTATAATTTTAAAACTTTATTCTATTCAATTCAATATTTATTCTTTAAATATTTTCAAGACACACACACACATACACACACACACACACACACATATATAAATATATATATCATACATAAATTTGTACTATTGCTAATTGCTTGCTTTTGGAAAAGGAAATTCTTGACAGTTTTATGAAATATGTAATGTGAAACAAATTAAAGGAAAAACACGTGATGGTTTTTAATATGGTATAGGTGGACAGTGGAATATTTTGTAGCTATTAAAATTGATTTGTGAAATATTAAATTGATGATTAAATTCTAGATAAAATCAAAAGCCACAAACTATGTAATATCTTCAGTCTGATAAATCAGGCACAGTGTAGTGTTTTAAACACTTGGTCCCAATCATAGAGCCCTATTTTGAAGGCTGTGGTGCCTTTATTAGTTCAAGCAAAGCTCACAAAGTTAGGTCACTAGGAGTGAATCTTTGGCATCCCTATTCCTGTTTTCAGCCTTACTTTTCTATTTCTTTTGTAAAATGCCTGCCTTCCTTTCCCTCTGCCATAACCAAAGATGCCCTGTTAAGCCTTCTTCACTGTGATGGATTAGAGATCTCTCTAAAACCATGAGCCAAGATAAATCTTTCCTGTTTTGAATTACTTTTGTTAGGCATTTTGTCACAATCCCTAAAGTAGACAATACAACACAGAATTGAAATATATGTGTCTCCAAATTTGGTAGTATGATGTTTAACACCCAAGGCACTAGGGAGAACTCTGTACAAAGATTTGTGGCTATTTTGCTATTATATTTTCTCTTTCAAGTTATTTCCAATAAATATGCATATTTTATAGTTCAAAATTTAAATAATGTATTATTTAAAATTTCAAAATAAAAAATGCTCTTATATGAACTAGCAAAGTCA
>CM052711.1:73892975-73917459 GCA_028551405.1 Uromys caudimaculatus | reverse complement strand
TTTTTTTTTTTTTTTTTTTTGGTTTTTCGAGACAGGGTTTCTCTGTGTAGCCCTGGCTGTCCTGGAACTCACTCTGTAGACCAGGCTGGCCTCAAACTCAGAAATCCGCCTGCCTCTGCCTCCCAAGTGCTGGGATTAAAGGCGTGTGCCACCACTGCCCAGCTGGATTTTTCTAGTTCCTAGAGTATATTTCCTTTCCAAAATGTTATCATAAATAAAATAATACAATTTCTTAACATTTGAGCTTCGACTATTACATGTTGAAAAATAAACTTAGGAGTAATCTGCTTGCAAAAATAAGATAAAATAAAATAAAATAAAATTGCTGAAATGAGGCTATTAGTATTTTGTTCATGAAATTTTCATGTACCTTAAGAAAGGATTTGATTGCTGCTTTAAAAAATATAATGATTGAATATTGAGATATAATTCTTCAACATTATTTTAGGTAAAGCCATGAACTTCATTGCACTATCAGTTCTCAAATACTACATTATAAGACTGAATATTGCTCTTGTGTGTGGGGAACAATGTATGTGTAGCATACAAATTGTGTGTGTGTGTGATATCTGTAAATATTATATTCACATATGTGTAATGTATACGTGTAGTATAGTATATGCATGTGTATGCAGTATGTGCAGGTATACGTTTATGTATGTGATCATGCCAGTATGTTGTTGTGTGACACTATCCCTAGGGAGAAATGAACAGAGGTTTACATACCTAAGGTAGGGAACCAAAAACAGACCAAATTAAGTATACCACAAAATTACAGCTTCCTGTACAAATGACTTTTATTGGAATTATTTAGAGGTATGTGGGTGTGGAGTAACTTACAGAGGCAGAAGTACCTCAAAGACAGCTGTATAACCAAAGCTTACCCTGACATGAGTAGCTCATGAAAACTCGAACCTTGAACCTCACTGTATGACGTGTGGGCAGTTTAACATGTCACAGTGCATCTCTACTAGGCAATTCAGCTGCTTTTAGCCTCTTCTAGGCATCTCTGCTTATCTGAAAATATCTCTTAGTAGTATTTGCTGTTTATATATGCTTTGGGAGGGAGAAACTTAGTGAATCTGGTCAGTTTTACTGGCATTCTGAAGTTTTTGAAATATTTGCTTTCTGAATTTTAAGGAACTTCCATGGAGGATGGGATATTTTGCCCCTTTTAGAACATCCAGATGCTAAAGAACTTCCCTTAAATCTAATGTGCTTTCACTCAGAGGAAATTGGTACCCAGGACTTGAAAGGGGAGGCAGAAGAATCTCTCTTAGTTCAAGACTGGCCTTGTCTACAAAGAAAGTCCAGGATATCCAGGGCTTGTTACACAGAGAACTCCTGTCTCAAAACATACAAACACACACACACACACACACACAGAGAGAGAGAGAGAGAGAGAGAGAGAGAGAGAAACACAAAACAAACAAGAAAACAAACAAAATAAGACAGACTTTCTGGAGCTATACTGGAGCTCTGTTAGTATCTAGAGATTCAAAATTATGTCCTTGTGATTTGAATGATGCTTTTATACACTTAGTCATGACTCCAGGCCAAGTTTAAGTACTGCTTATTTGTCTTTCCTAAATTAATATTAAATATTAATTAAATTATAATTTATTAAATGAAATTATAACTAATTTAATTATATTATATATTAATTAATTATAATTAAATATTTTTAAAGTTACCCAGTGGACAATGCAGTTTCAGCAATTATTTTATTCAGCAGTCTTTATATTAATATATTTGCCAATCATAAAATTCTCAATAAGCAGGGAGATGGAGAGAAGGAACTGGGAGGGAGAGAATATGGGAGAGAAATAGAGGTGTTCAAGATGAGGTGTGGGGAGGGACAGGTGAGATGGCCAGATGACCCTGAGAATTAATGGAAATCTGCAACTGATGGTGGTAGGGAGGAGGGGGAGAATATCCAGGACAAAACAGAGACTTTTGAAAAGGTAAGCAACCAAGAATCAATGGGGAAGACTTTACCTGTGACTCACAGCACTGGACAAATAGAACCTAAAGAGGCCATATCCTTTAGCCAGGCAGTAACCCTAATGGAGCAATAAGCATACCCGCCAATCTACAAAACTTTCAGTCCAAAATTTATTCCATCCACAAGAAATGCATTCATGAGGAGATGGATCAAAGACTGATGGAACAGCCAACCAATACCTAGCTCTTGTAGAAAATTAACAAACAAACAAACAAACATATTTTCATGATACATGCATTGCTGTTATAAGAATATGATAATGCATTCTAAAATCAAGCCATTTCAACACATGTAGTAGGTACCTAGAACTGGGAATCAAAGAATTGTGTGATAAACACTTGTGAGCCTATGTGTTTGACCACAAAACTATGATTCTGCATATCTCCCATCCCATATAAATTAGATCATGTTATTTTATAGTCAGAAAGCTCTCTCTTTATGTTCTTGCATATTGAATGATATCCACATGTTCATCATAATCTAGTGGTTCATAAGCACAGAATACTCTGTGTTTCCTGCTCTTCATGGCACATCACCACCATACTAAAAGCTTTTAACAGGCAGTAAAGCAGAGCAGGTTCTGTTTGTTTGGGTTTTGTGTAGTTCCGGCTGTCTTCCAACCCTCTATGTAGCAAATGATGACTTTGGACTTCAGATCCTCTTGGATTCATCTCCAAAAATGTTTATATTACAGATATATTCTCTACTATTCTTTGCTTATAAGAAGCTGGGGTTTGAACCTACTCGGGCTTGTGCATGCTAGGCAAATACTCTCCAAAATCTGTTGTTTAGCCTAACAACAGATTTTTTCTATGTTGCTTCCCACCCTGTGGAAATTCCTCTCTACAGAACTTTAGGCTCTGTCTGCTGGCACTTCAGCAGTACTAACTCCCCAAACTACATGAGGAGGTGCTCTCTCCTTTGCAGTAGTTGTGTATTATCAACTTACCATAAGCACACTGGTATATACTTTGGGGCACAATAATTACTGAATATTAATATCTGATAAATGAATCAATACATTAATGAGTGCAAATAAGGCTGCTAGCAGAAGGCTGAGGGAAGTAATTGTTCATTTACGGGACAGAAGGAGAACCCATAAAAGGAACATTCATGCCAGCAAAGCTAGTATCTGAGGTCTGCATATATTAATGAAATCAATAAAGTGCAATAGGCTTGTTAGAATGACAGAAGCTTGGATAATTCAATTATAGATGTTGTCTTTATATAAATTAGAAACATCAACTAAAACTGTTAAAATCAAAGACTAAAAGAATACTAATGAGCTGATAGGAACTTGATAAGGCATCGAAAATAGATGTTTTTTGCATGTTAGTTTTACTTCAGTAAGAGCCAGATGTGAAGAAAAGCTGTTTTCTGGTGTCTTGTGCTTCTCAATGTCTTGCAAATAATCCTCACCTAAGGGCAGGGTCTACGAAACTTTAGCATCCTAGTAAAAGTAAACGGCAAGTTGAGCAATTTTTGTCTCCATCTGCATCAGGAATTATGTGGGATTCTTGTATGCATGTGTATACATATATGTATATGTGTGTGCGTGTATGTAAATGTGCAAAAGTGTGTGCATGTGCAAGTATGGGCACATGTACATGTGTGTGCATACTCATGTGCTTATATGCTAGTGGAACCACACCAACCTGCTCATTCTCCAGATTATGCTTTGAGCAGTCATGATTTTTGTGAACTTGCAAAAGGCTGATTCTGTTAGACTTTTTTCCAGGGATGGACTTACAGATTGCACCACCTTCTCTGTTTTCCTATGGTACTGCACATGCAAACTCAAGTCCTCAGTCTTGTACACAAAACTTTTCACCAACCAAAACATCTCACAAGCTCCCATGAAGCATTTTTTCCCCCAAAGGACTATCTCAGGCTGAGAATCTTGCTTCATTGTGATAAGCAAGCCCTTTATCACTTCTTTTATGTTCAGGAGAATTTCTGTGTCTTTCTATTTCTTCATGACATTTTGTCACTCTACTTCCCATGCCCAGTAATAGTCCCCAAGAGGATGTTCACCCTATTTCAAACACTTCTTTTTCTTGCCTTCAGCCATTATGGCAGGTCTCTTACCCAGAATTCTCTTCTAAAAGATGTAGGGTGGGGATCAATTAGAATACTTGAACTGATTGTCCTTTGAGATAAAATATTTTTCTATGAAGTAATTTGTAATAAGAACATACAGCTTAGCAGGGCCTCAGAGCTCACACACATGAAGCTGGAGTGCAGAAGCCTCTATGACCTGTGGATGATAAGCAGCAGCCCACAATACATACTGGTACCCAAGCTCCTTGAGGGACATATGTTGTATTGAGAAGAAGGAATCCATGACCATGAAGGTGTGAAGGAAGTGGAACTTGGAGCAGTGGTCCCTCCCTTTAGTTACTGTGCATCTATTATATACATTGTGTAACCCAGAGCTTTAGATATCTTAGAATTCAGTAGCTTGTGAAGTATATTCAGTATCAGCTATGGCAGTAGAAAGAGAACTACTCTTTATGCACACACACACACATATACACACATGCACATACATAACAATCACACGCATACATACATGCATACAAGCATGTACATAAAAAATTGTGCACATTCACATATGCAAACAAATATATACACACATGCACATTCACATACTCACATAAACATATACACATCCATAAAAACATGCACACTTAGATGTATACTCAGGCACACCCGTGCATCAAATGTACACTCTTACACACTCACTGAACCCTCACGTGCACACATATGCACATATTCAAGTATACAGACATGTACACATGCATGCAGCACTTTCATGTGCACACCCTAAAGGAAACACACTCACCCTTTCATAGCCTCTATCTCATTCTTAAACAGTTTAATGAGTATGCAGTGCTTTACTCACTGTGCATAACAGTGTTCTTCTTCACCCATTCATGTCCACACCAGGACCTTTTGACTGAGCTGAAAGACTGCACCTCAATGGGTGCAATCTCTCTCTCTCTCTCTCTCTCTCTCTCTCTCTCTCTCTCTCTCTCTCTCTAACAACACTTTTTGTCTTCTAGGTCACCTGAGCTTGTTACAATCAATAACTAGTCTCTCCTATCACAAAAGTCTAACTGACATTGGAAATATTACCACAATTTAAGAAGAAGGTTATACACGGCTGGGGAGATGGGTCAGTACATAAGAGTGACTGCTGTGATATCTTGAGGATCTGAGTTCTTGTTGCCAGGACCTACAGGAGAAACCAGGTATAACTGCACACTTCCCTGTAACCCAGTGCTACTGCAGAGTGAAAACAGATTTTTATGGACTTGTTAGCTTCCACACTAACTCCATATTCTTATGGGAAACCCCTTGACAACGAGAGGAAGGTGGAGAATGATAGATCAGGACACCTGATTTTCTTTGCTGTTTCTCCATGTGTGCACCCACTTACAAATTTCACACACATCCACAACCAAATTTTAAAAATATTGAATTGGGCTTCCAGTTTCCCTCTGCAGTCAGGGAGCTATTCCTGCACCCCAGGGCTCCATACCCAAATAGCACAGGGAGAGAGGTAGCCTCCCAGGAGTGTGGACAAGCCTGTGAGTGGAGGTAAGATCAGCACTTCTGCTCAGAGGGACCCCTTAAGACAAAGGGACCAAGGAGCAACCTGAGAAAGGAACCTTCTGGTTTCTGACTGTGGCCTGTGTCACAGGGCTCCATACCCAAATAGTGCCAGGAGAAAGCTGTCTCCCAGGAGTGCCAACACACATTCGAGCACAGTCAAGACCACCACTTCTGTGCAAATTCCTGGCTCAAGAGGGACCTTCGCAGAACCATCAGGACACAGGAACCAAGGAACAGCTGGAGACAGGATCATTCTGGTTTATGTCTGCACCCCAGACCTGACCTTGTACCACAACTCTCCAAATTCAAATTCCTCTCAGAGAGAGCTGGTCTCAAAGGAGGACTGACACAGAGGCTTGCAGGAGGGAAAAGCCACAGTCAGAGATAGCAAGACCAGCTAGTACAAGAGATAAACAGATGGTGAAAGGTAAGGGCAAAAACATAAGCAACAGAAACCAAGGCTGCTTGACATCATCAGAACCTAGTATTCCCACCACAGCAAGTCCTGAACACCCCAACACACCAGAAAAGCAAGACTCAGATTTAAAATCATGTGTAAGGATGATGATAGAAGACATTAAGAAGGAAATAAATAACTCCCTTAAAGAAATACAAGAGAACACAGGTAAATAGCTAGAAGCCCTTAAAGAGGAAGCACAAAAACCCCTTAAAGAATTACAGGAAAACACAATCAAACAGACAAGGAAAATGAAAAAAAACATCCAGGATATAAAACTGGAAATAGCAACAATAAAGAAATAACAAAGGGGGACAACCCTGGAGATAGAAAACCTAGGAAAGAGATCAGGAGCTATAGATGCAAGCATCAACAACAGAATACAAGAGATAGAAGAGAGAATCTCAGGTGCAGAAGGTACCTTAGGAAACATTGACACAACAGTCAAAAAAAATGCAAAATGCAAAAAGCTCCTACCCAAAACACCCAGGATATCCAGGACACAATGAGAAGATCAAACCTAAGGATAATAGGTATAGAAGAGAGTGAAGATTCCCAACTTAAAGGACCAGTAAATATCTTCTACAAAATTATAGAAGAAATTTCCTTAACCTAAAAAAGGAGATGAACATAAACATTCAAGAAACCTACAGAACTCCAAATAGATTGGACCAGAAAAGAAATCGCTCCCGTCACATAATAGCAAAAATACCAAATGCACAAAACAAGGAAAGAATATTAAAAGCAGTCAGGGAAAAATGTCAAGTAACATATAAAGGGAGACCTATCAGAATTACACCAGACTTCTCACCAGGCACTATGAAAGCTAGATGATCCTGGGAAGATTTCATACAGACTCTATGAGAAAACAATGGCCAGCTCAGGCTGCTATACCCAGCAAAACTCTCAATTACTGTAGATGGTGAAACCAAGATATTCTATGACAAAAACAAATTTGCACATTATCTTTTCATAAACACAGTCCTACAAAGGATAATAGATGGAAATCGACAACACAAGGAGGGAAACTAACCTAGAGAAAACAAGAAAGTAATCTTCTTTCAACAAACCCAAAAGAAGATAATCTCACAAACGTAAAAATAACATCGAAAATAACAGGAAACAACAATCACTATTTCTTAATATTTCTTAACATCAATGGACTCAATTCCATAATAAAAAGACATAGAATTACAGACTGGATACATAAAAAGGATCCAGCATTTTGCTGCAAACAGGAAATGCACCTCTTTGTTAAAAACAAACACTATTTCACAGTAAAGAGCTGGAAACAATTTCCCAAGCAAATGGTCCCAAGAAATAAGCTGGAGTAGCCATTCTAATATCGAATAAAATCAAATTTCAACCAAAAGTCATCAAAAAAGATAAAGAAGGACAATTCATACTCATCAAAGGAAAAAATCAAACCAAGAACTCTCAATTCTGAACATCTGTGCTCCAAATGTAAAGGCACCCACATTCATAAAAGAAACTTTACTAAAGCTCAAAGCAGATATTTACCTCATACAATAATAGTGGGAGAGTTCAACACCTCACTCCCATCAATGGGCAGAACTTGGAAACACAAATGAAACAGAGACACAGTGAAACTAACAGCAGATATGAACAAAATGGATTTAACAGATATCTATAGAACATTTCATCCTAAATCAAAAGAATATACTTTTTCTCAGCAACTCATGGTACCTTCTCCAAAACTGACCATATAATCATTCACGAAATAAACCTTGATATAACAAGATTGAAATAAGCCCATGCCTCCTATGAAATCACTACAGATTAAGGTTGGTCTTCAATGACAACAAAAACAACAGAAAACCCAAATACACATGGAAGCTGAATAAGGCTCTACTCAATAAAAACTTGGTCAAGGACAAAACAAAGAAAAAAATTGAAGACTTCCTAGAATTTAATGAAAATGAAGGTACAACATACCCAAACTTATGGGACACAATGAAAGTAGTGCTAAGATGAAAACTCATAGCTCTGAGAGCCTCCAAAATGAAACTAGGGTGAGCAAACACTAGCAGCTTAACAGCACACCTAAAAGCTCTAGAACAAAAAAGAAGCTAATACACACAAGAGGAGTAGAAGGCAGGAAAAATCAAACTCAGGGCTGAAATCAACCAAGTAGAAACAAAAAGAACTATACAAAGAATCAACAAAACCAGTAGGTGGTTCTTTGAGAAAATAAACAAGAGAGATAAACCTTTAGCCAAACTAACCCGAGGGCACAGAGACAGCATCCAAATTAACAAAATCTGAAATGAAAAGGGAGATATAAATACAGAATCTGAGGAAATTAAAAAAAATTATCATATCCTACTAAAAGACTACACTCAACAAAATTGGAAAATCTGGATGAAATGGACATTTTTTAGATAGATACCAAATACCAAAGTTAAGTCAGGATCAGATAAACCATCTAAACACTTCCATAACCCCTAAAGAAATAGATGCAGTCATTAAAAGTCTCCCAACCCAAAAGAGCCCACGACCAAATGGTTTTAGTGCAGAATTCTGTCAGACCTTCAAAAAAGACCTAATACAAATACTCTTCAAATTATTCCACAAAATAGAAACAGAAGAAACACTACCCAATTCCTTCTATGAGGTCACAGTTACACTGATACCAAAACCAACAAAAAAAGAAAACTTCATATCAATTTCCCTTATGCACACCAATACAAAAATACTCAATAAAATTCTAGAAAACTGAATCCAAGAATACATCGAAACAATCATTCACCACAATCAAGTAGGCTTCAACCCAGGGATGCAGGGATGGTTCAATATCCAGAAATCCATCAATGTAATCCACTATATAACCAAACTCAAGGAACAAAACACAAGGTCATTTCATCAGATGCTGAAAAAGCATTAGACAAAATTCAACATCCCTTCATGAGAAAAGTCTTAGAAAGATCGGAATTCATGGCCCATACCTAAACATAGTAAAAGCATTATATAAAAAACATAGCCAACATTAAAAAAAAATGGAGAGAAACTTGAAGCAATCCCACAAAAATCAGGGACTGGACAAGACTGACCACTCTCTCCCTATCTATTCAATATAGTACTTGAAGTTCTAGCTAGAACAATTAGACAACAAAAGGACATCAAAGGGATACAAATTGGAAAAGAAGAAGTCAAAATATTACTATTTGCAGATGATATGATTGTATACCTATGTGACCCCAAAACCTCAATCAGAGAACTACTATAGCTGATAAATAACTTCAGCACAGTGACCAGATATAAAATTAACTCAAATAAATCAGTAGCCTTCCTCTACTCTAAGGATAAACAGGCTGAGAAATAAATTAGGGAAATGATACCCTTCACAACAGTCACTGTAGTGGCTTTTTCTGATTGTCAACTTGATTATATCTGGAATGAATTATAATCCAGAATTAGAAGGCGCACCTGTGATCTGGATCTTGAGACAGGAAGACACAAGTTTCAGCTGTGGTGGTGAGCACACCTCTAATCTGCTCCACACCTGCTGCTGGAGATCTACATAAGGACATTGGAAGGAGGAAGATTCAATCTTCTTTGCCTGCGAGCCTTTTGGGACTAAGTGACTGCTAGATCCTCGGGTTTTCATTCACAGCTACTGCTGACCATTGTTGGGGAGTTTGACTACAGACTGTAAGTCATTAACAAATTCCCTCACTATATAGAGACTACATATAAGTTCTGTGACTCTAGAGAACCCTGACTAATACAGTCACAAACAATATAAATATTTTGGTTTGACTCTAACCAAAGAAGTGAAAGAAATCGAAGAAGACCTCAGAAGATGGAAAGATCTCCCATTCTCATGGATTGGCAGGATTAATATAGTAAAAATGGACATCTTGCCAAAAGCAATCTACAGATTCAGTGCAATCCCCATAAAAATTCCAACTCACTTCTTCATAGACTTAGAGAGAGCAATTTTAAAATTCATTTGGAATAAGAAAAAACCCAGGATAGCAAAAACTATTCTCAACAATAAAAGAACTTCTGGGGGAATCAGCATCCCTTACCTCAAGGTGTACTACTAAGCAATAGTGATTAAAAACTGCTTAATATTGCATAGTGACAGGCAGGTAGAACAAGGGAATAGAATTAAAGATCCAGAAATGGACCCACACACCTACGGTTACTTGATCTTTGACAGAGGAGCTAAAATGATCCGGTGGAAAAATGACAGTGTTTTCAACAACTGGTGCTGATGTGAATTGATCCATTCCTATTTTCCTGTACAAAGCTCAAGTCCAAGTGGATCAAGGACCTCCACATAAAACCAGAAACACTGAATATAATAGAAGAGAATTTGGGAAAAAAATTCAAACACATGGGCACAGGAGAAAAGTTCCTGAAAGGAACACCAATGGCTTATGATCTAAGTTCAAGAATCAACAAATGGGACCTCATAAAATTGCAAAGCTTTTGTAAGGCAAAGGACACTGTAAATTGGACAAAATGGCAACCATCAGATTGGGAAATGATCTTTACCAATCCTAAATCGGATAGAGGGATAATATCCAATATATACAAAGAACTCAAGAAGTTAGTATCCAGAGAACCAAATAACACTATTAAAAAATGGGGAACAGAGCTAAACAGAAAATTCTTAACTGAAGAACCTCGAAGGGCTGATTAGCACCTAAAGAGATGTTCAACATTCTTAGTCATCAGGGATATGCAAATCAAAACAACTCTGAGATTCCACCTCATGCCATTCAGAATGGATAAAATGAAAAACTCAGGTGACAGCAGATGCCTGCTAGGATGTGGAGAAAGAAGAACGCTCCTCCATTGTTGGTCATATTGAAAGCTGGTACAACCACTCTGGAAATCAGTTTGGTTGATCCTCAGAAAATTGGACATAGTTCTACCTGAGGACCCAGCTATACCACTCCTGGGCATATACCCAGAAGACGCTCCAGCACGTAATATGGACACATGTTCATAGCAGCCATATTTATAATAGCCAGAAGCTGGAAAAAACCCAGATGGCCCTCAACAGAGGAATGGATACAGAAAATGTGGTACATTCACACAATGGAATACTACTGAGCTATTAAAAACAATGACTTCATGAAATTCACAGGTAAATGCATGCAACTTGAAAATATCATCCTGTACTGGCTAGTTTTATGTCAAATTGACAGAAGCTGGAATTATCACAGAGAAAGGAGTTTCAGTTGAGAAAATGCCTCCATGTGACCCAGCCTTAGGCATTTTCTCAATTAGTGGTCAAGGGGAAAGGGTCCCTTGTGAGTGGGCTGGAAGTCATGGGCTCTATAAAAAAGCCACCTGAGCAAGCCAACAGAAGTAAGCAAGCCAGTAAGGAACATCCCTCCATGGCCTCTGCATCAGCTCCTGATCCCTGATCTGCATGATTTCCAGTCCTGACTTCCTCTGGTGATGAACAGCATCGTGGGAGTGTAAGCCAAATAAAACCTTTCTTCCCCAACTTGCTTCTTGGTCATGATGTTTGTGCAGGAACAGAAATCCTGACTAAGACACATCCTGAGTGTGATAACTCAGTCACAATAGAACAAACATGGTATGTACTCACTGATAAATGGATTATAGACCAAAAGTTCAGAATGCCCTAGATTTAATTCACAGACTGTATGAAGCCTAAGAAGACAGAAGATCCAAATGTGGATGCTTCAGTGTTCCCTAGAAGGGTGGACAAAATACTCACAGGGCAAATTATTGAGACAAACTGTGGAGCAGATACTCAAGGAAAGGCCATCCAGAGACTGCCCCACCTGGGGATACATCCCATATACAGCCATCAAACCCAGACTTTACTGTGGATGCTGGGAAGTGCTTGCTGATGGAAGCATGATAAGCTGTCTCCAGAGAGGTTGTGCCAGAGCTTGACAAATACAGAGGAAGATGCTGATAGCCAACCAATTGACTGAGTGTGGGGTTCTGGATGGAGGAGCTGGAGAAGGGACTGAAGGAGCTGAGGGGGTTTTGCAGCTCCATGGAGGGAGCAAGTGTGTCAACTGGCCAGACCTCCCAGAGCTCCTGGAGACTGGACCACCAACCAAAAAATACACATGGAGGGACCCATGGTGCTGGCCGCATATGTGGCAAAGACGGGCCTTGTTGGATATCAGTGGGAGGAGAGGCCCTTGGACCTGAAGGTGTTTGATGCCCCAGTGTAGGAGAATGCTAGGGAGGGAAGATAGAATTGGGTGGTTGGGTGGGGGAACAACCTCATAGATGCAGGGGAAGGGGAGATAGGATAGGGAGTTTTCAAAGGGGAAAACATTTGAAATGTAAATAAAGTAAATATTCAAAAATTATTGAATGGTTGGGTGAATGAAGAAGATCAAAATATATTGGAAAAGATGTATAAAGTACTAAAATGTGTGATAAAAATTTTACCGATTTTTTTTTTCTAGAGAATCACATTTTTTTCTAGTCTCATCCCAATGCTTCCACATGATGCACACATAGCTTGTTTTAGCTAGACAGGAAAATCTTCATATTTACTTGGATCTGTCTACTTTCAACAGCTTTTTAATTGTACAAGATGCTATCATTTCACATGGAGCCTAGAATTAAGATTTTCTTAGCTATTCTTGCTGCACTTTGCATCCTGGCCCAGAGATTTCTTTCATGTAGAAGCCAGAAGGTTCTGTGAGTCAGATCCTGCCAATCCAGGTTCAACGTACACCTAGCATTTCCTATCTAACTTAGGATAGAGATCAGAAACTTCACCTGTTTATCCCTTACATGTTGTCTTTCCATTACTGTTCCATTAACAGATTATACAGGTTAAGATTTCAGGGCTGCTAAGCTTGCTTCAAATGACATAACCAAATAAACAGGTCACTTATGTCTCTACTTACAAGTTGTGTTATCATTTTTGTTTCTTTGACTACCATATCTCACATTCTAAAATTCTACTCTTTACTATCTGGGTCTTGTCATTCAACTATACCCTCACAACTTGATTTATCTATCATATTTCTTCTTTTTTGCATTTGTATCTGTGAGTGAATTTGTGTGTGTATATGTTTACATGTGCACCTGTGAACAAGGATACAAACACTTACCAGCATAGCATGCACTGGGGGTATCTTCACACAAGTGTTTCTTAGGGGACATCCACCTTGTTATTTGAAATAGGGACTCTCATTGACTTGGCACTTGCCAAATCTGCTAGACAGGCTGGCTAGAGAGCTCCATGAACTACCTATTGTTACTTCCCCAACACTGGAATTGAAAGGATGGAAACTTATGCTCAACATTTTTATGTAAGTTTTAAAAATTGATCCCTGATATCAATGCTTGTAAATCTAACTTTTCATTTTTCCATTGTATTAAAACTAAAATCACTTACATCACTGTTACTATGCTCACAGTAAGAATCCACCAAAAGCATTTGTTGAATTAATGACATGATTGGATAAACCTCATTTTCTATTCTTAACATCTCTTAAAAATTAATGTTAGCAGCAAAGACTCACAGATTCTTGGTCCACCAAGACTCCACCAATGCCTCTAGTTATTGACTCCAATTACACTTTTCTTTCTTCATAAGTCATGCAAAATGTTTGACAGCAGGGATGCCCTTCAAAGAGGATCTTGGATTGCACAGAAAACAATTCCAGGAACATATCAAGTTAACAGTTTATTTGCACAAAATTTTTGAGGATAAGGATGCTATGTACTTATTACTTAAATAACAATGTTTAACTTTTTAGTATGAAGTAGGAATTCACATTATGACTACTAGATTATTTCATTTATTCATTTACTCATTCACTTATATCAAATACAAATGAATGATAAGTGGTGTCTCTTTAGTGTGATATGTAATACATGACTATAAAAACACTAGAAATGATTGATCATAAAAACATAAACACATAATGTACGTTTTCACATTAAATCCAACATATGCATTATACTACCAAAACATATTTTGAAGTATATGATACTTTTCTCCCTAAGATATATTTATTTATAAAGCACAAAATATACTGGCTATTAATTTTTAATTTTTAAAACAATGAAACTATATTTCTCCATCTTATTGTGGTCCTCTTATTTTTGAGCATACACTAAGTCTTATTACAATTAATAAATAGATGAATTAGTTGGACTGCTTAATGGGTGTTTATTTTGGTGAAAAAATATAATTTGGCTTCCAGTTTCCATCTGTGGTGGGTGACCTCTGCCTGGGCCACCAGGGCTCCATAGCTAAATAGCACCAGGGGAAAGCTACCCTCCCAGGAGTGTGGAAAAGCCGTGAGTGGGGTTAAGACCATCATCACTGCTCAGCGGGAACTGCCCAGAAATGCTTGGGACACAGGAACTGAGGAAAAGTCGGGGAGAACAGGAGCCTTCCAGTTTCCATCTGTGGTGGGAGACCTCTGCCTAGGCCACCAGGGCTCCATAGCCAAATAGTGCCAGGAGAAAACTAGCATCCTAGGCCCTTGGGACACAGGAACTGAGGAAAAGCCAGGGACAGGAGCATTCTGGTTTCCATCTGTGTCTGGGGACCTCAGCCTGTGCCACAGGGCTCCATAGCCAAATAGTCCCAGGAGAAAGCTAGAGTGTGGAGAAGTTTGTCTGCTCAGAGGGACCCATCTGGAAACCCAGTACACAGTGACTTAGGAGTGGTATTCTGGTTTCTTCGGCGGCCAGGGAGCTGATCCTGTGTCACAGGGCTCCATAACTCAAATAGTGCCAGGAGGGAGCTGGTATCCCAGGAGTGCCGACATACCTTTGAGCACAGGCAAGACCACCACTTCTGTTCAAATTCACTGCATCAAGAGGGAGCCTTGCAGATCCATCAGGACACAGGAACCAAGGACAGCGGAAGACAAGATCCTTCAGGTTTCTGTCTGCACCCCAGAGCTGACCCTGTGCCACAGCTCTCCAAACCCAAATTCCTCACAGAGAGAGCTGGACTTAAAGGAGTTTTGACATGGAGGCTTGCAGGAGGGACAAGCCACAGCCAGAGAGAGTAAGACCAGCTAACACCAGAGTTAACCAGATGGCGAAAGGCAAGGCCAAGTACATAAGGAACAGAAACCAAGGCTACTTGGCATCATCAGAACCCAGCTCTCCCACAACAGCAAGCACTGGATACCCCAACACATCAGAAAAGCAAGATCCAGATTTAAAATCATTACTCATGATGATGAGAGAAGACTTTAAGAAGGAAATAAATAACTCCCTAAAAGAAATACAAGAGAATATAAATAAACAACTAGAAGCCCTTAAAGAGCAAACACAAAAATTCATTAAAGAATTACAGGGAAACACAATCAGACAGGCAGAATTACAGGAAAACACAATCAAAGAGACAAAGGAAATGAACAAAACCATCCAGGAACAAAAAATAGAAATAGAAACAATAAAGAAAGCACTAAGGGAGACAACCTTGGAGTTAGAAACCTAGGAAAGAGATTAGGAGTCATTGGTGCAAGCATCACCAACAGAATACAAGAGATAGAAGAGAGAATCTCAGGTGTGGAAGATACCATAGAAAACATTGACACAACAGTTAAAGAAAATGCAAAATGCAAAAAGCTCCTAACCTAAAGTATCCATGAAATCCAGGACACAATGAGAGGACAGAATGTAAGGATAGTAGTTATAGAAGAGAGTGAAGATTCCTAACTTAAAGGGCCAGTAAAATCTTCAACAAAATTATAGAAGAAAACTTCCCTAACCTAAAGAAGGAGATGAACTTAAGTATGCAAGAAGCCTACTGAACTCCAAATAGATTGGACCAGAAAAGAAATTCCTCTTGTCACATTATACTGAAAGCACCAAATACACAAAATAAGGAAAGAATATTAAAAGCAGTTAGGGAAAATGTCAAGTAATATATTAAGGGAGACCTATCAGAATTACACCAGACTTCTCACCAGAAACTATGAAAGCTAGAAGATCCTGGGAAGAACTCATACAGACCCTATGAGAGCACAACTGCCAGCCCAGGATGTTATACCCATCAAAACTCTCAATTACCATAGATAGTGAAACCAAGATATTCTATGACAAAACCAAACTTACACAATATGTTTCCTCAAACCCAGGACTACAAAGGATAATAGTTAGAAATCGCCAACTCAAAAAGGGAAACTGCACCCTAGAAAAAGCAAGAAAGTAATCTTTCAACAAACTCAAAAGAAGATAGCCACACAAACATAAAAATAACATCAAAAATAACAGGAACCCACTATCACTATTCCTTAATATCTCTTAACATCAATGGACTCAATTCCCTAATAAAAAAACATAGACTGACAGACTGGAACCATAAAGAGGACCCAGCATTTTGCTGCATTCAGGAAACACACCTCCATGATAAAGACAAACACTACCTCAGAGTAAAGGGTTGGAAAACAATTTTCCAGACAAATGGTCCCAAGAAACAGGCTGGAGTAGCCATTCTAATATTGGATAAAATCGACTTTCACCCAAGAGTATCAAAAAAGATAAGTAAGGATACTTCATACTCATCAAAGGAAAAATCTACCAAGAACTCTCCATTCTGAACATCTATGCTCCAAATGCAAGGACACCCACAATCATAAATGCAATGTTACTAATGCTCAAAGCACACACTGCACCTCACACAATAATAGTGGGAGACTTCAACACCCCATTGTCATCAATGGACAGATATTGGAAACACAAACTAAACAGAGACACAGAGAAACTAACAAATGTTACAAACCAAATGGATTTATCAGATATCTGTAGAACATTTCATCCTAAATCAAAGGAATATATCTTCTTCTCAGCACCTCATGGTACCTTCTGCAAAATTGACCATATAATTAGTTACAAAACAAACCTCAACAGATATAAGAAGATTGAAATAATCCCATGCCTCCTATCAGACCAGTATGGATTAAGGCTGATCTTCAATGGAAACAACAACAACAGAAAGCCCACATATACCTGGAAGCTGAACAATGCTCTATTCAATGATAACTTAGTCAAGGAAGAAATAAGGAAAGAAATTAAAAATGAAAGTAGAACATACCCAAACTTATGGGACACAATTAAAGAAGTGTTAAGAGAAAAACTCATAGCTTTGAGTTTTGCCTCCAAAAAGAAACTGGAGAGAGCTTGCACTAGCAGCTTAGCAGCACATCTGAAAGCTCTAGAACAAAAAGAAGCTAATAAACCCAAGAGGAGTAGAAGACAGGAAATAATCAAACTCAGGGCAAAAATCAATCAAATAGAAACAAATAGAACTATACAAAGAATCAATAAAACCAGGAGATGGTTCTTTGAGAAAATCAACAAGATAGATAAACCCTTAGCCAGGCTAACTAGAGGGCACAGAGATAGTATCCAAATTACCAAAATTAGAAATGAAAAGGAAGACGTAACAACAGATTCTCAGGAAATTCAAAAAATCATCAGATCCTACTACAAAAGCCTATACTCAACAAAATTGGAAAATCTGGATGAAATGGATAATTTTCTATACAGATATCAAATACCAAAGTTAAGTCAGGATCAGATAAACCATCTAAGCAGTCCCATAATGCCTAAAGAAGTAGAAGCAATCATTAAAAATCTCCCAACCAAAAAAGCCCAAGACCAGATGGGTTTAGTGTAGAATTCTATCAGATCTTCAAAGAAGACCTAAGACTAATACTCTTCAATCTATTCCACAAAATAGAAACAGAAGGAACACTACCCAATTCCTTCTATGAGGCCACACTTACACTGATATCAAAACCTCACAAAGACCCAACAAAGAAAGAAAACTTCACACTGATTTGTCTTATGAATATCGAAGCAAAAACAATCAATAAAATTCTCGCAAACCGAACCCAAGAACACATCAAAATGATCATTCATCATGATCAAGTAAGCTTCATCCCAGGGATGAAGATATGGTTCAATACCCGGAAATCAATCAATGTAATCCACTACATAAACAAACTCAAAGAAAAAAAACACATGGTCATTTCATTAGATGCTGAAAACGCATTTGACATAATTCAATATCCCTTCATGATAAAAGTCTTAGAAAGATCAGGAATTCAAGGCCCATACCTAAACATAGTAAAAGCAATACACAGCAAACCAGTAGCAAACATCAAACTAAATGGAGAGATATTCAAAGCATCCCCACTAAATTCAGGGACTAGACAATGCTGCCCTCTCTCTCCCTATTTATTCAATATAGTACTTGAAGTTCTAGCTAGAACAATTAGACAACAAAAGAATGTCAAAGAGATACAAATGGGAAACGAAGAAATCAAAATATCACTATTTGCAGATGATACGATTGTTTACTTAAGTGACCCAAAACCTCCACCAGAGAACTGCTGCAGCTGATAAACAATTTCAGAAAATTGGCAGGATATAAAATTAACTCAAACAAATCAGTACGCTCCTTATACTTGAAGGATAAACAGGCTGAGAAAGAAATGAGGGAAATGACACCCTTCAAAATAGTCACAAACAATATAAAGTATCTTGGTGTGACTCTAACCAAACAAGCGAAAGATCTGTATGACAAGAACTTCACGTCTCTGAAGAAAGAAATCGAAGAAGACCTCAGAAAGTGGAAAGATCTCCCATGCTCATGGATTGGGAGGATTAATATAGTAAAAATAGTCATCCTCCCAAAAGCAATCTACAGATTCAATGCAATTCCCAACTCAATTCTTCATAGACCTAGAAAGAACAATTCTCAAATTCATTTGGAACAACAAGAAACCCAGGATAGCAAAACTATTCTCAACAACAAAAAAACTTCTGGGGAAATCAGCATCCCTGACCTCAAGCTGTACTACAGAGCAGTAGTGATAAAAAATGCAAGGTATTGGTACAGTGACAGGCAGGTAGATCAGTGGAACAGAACTGAAGATCCAGAAATGAACCCACACACTTATGGTCACTAGATTTTCGACAAAGGAGCTAAAACCACCCAGTGGAAAAAAGACAGCACTTTCAACAAATAGGTCTGGTTCAACTGGCAGTCTACATGTAGAAGAATGAGAATTGATCCATTCCTATCTCCCTGTACAAAGTGCAAGTCCAAGTGGATAGAGGACCTCCACATAAAACCAGATACACTGATTCTAATAGAAGAGAAAGTGGGGCAAAGTCTCGAACACCTAGGTACAGGGGAAAAGTTCCTGAACAGAACACCAATGGCTTATGCTCAAAAATCAAGAATCAAGAAATGGGACCTCATGAAATTGCAAAGCTTCTGTAAGGCAAAGGACACTGTCTATAAGACAAAATGGCAACCAACAGATTGGGAAGAGATCTTATCCAATCCTATGTCCGATAGAGGGCTAATATCCAATATATACAAAGAACTCAAGAAGTTAGACTCCAGAAAACCAAATAACCCTATCAAAAATGGGGAACAGAGCTAAACTGAGAATTCTCAACTGAGGAAATTCGCAGGGCTGAGAAGCACCTAAAGAAATGTTCAACATCCTTAGTCATCAGGGAAATGCAAATCAAAGCAAGTCTGAGATTCCACCCCACACCTGTCAGAATGGCTAAGATTAAAAACTCAGGTGACAGCAGATGTTGCTGAGAATGTGGAGAAAGAGGAACACTCCTTCATTGTTGGTGGGATTGCAAACAGGTACAACTACTCTGGAAATCAGTTTGGTGGATCCTCAGAAAAATGGACATAATACTACCTGAGGACCTAGCTATACCACTCCTGGGCATATACCCAGAAGATGCTCCAGCATGTAATAAAGACACATGCTCCACTATGTTCATAGCAGCCATATTCATAATAGCCAGATGCTGGAAACAACCCAGATGGCCCTCAAAGGAAGAATGGATATAGAAAATGTGGCACATTTACACAGTGGAGGACTACTCAGCTATTAAAAACAATGATTTAATGAAATTTTCAGGCAAATGGATGGAACTTGAAAATATCATCCTGAGTGAGGTAATTTAGTAACAAAAGAACGAACAAGGTATATACTCACTGATAAGTGGATATTAGCCCAATAGTTCGGAATATCCAAGTTTCACTTTAAAGTAACCACTGGACTGAGAGTGAGGTCCCAGATGGAGGAGGTGGAGAAGGGACTGAAGGAGCTGAGGGAGTTTGCAGCCCCATGGATGGAGCAACAGTGTCAACAGGCCTGACCCTCTCACCCCCTTCCTCCTGGAGGCTGGACCACCACAAAGAATACACATTGACGGGTCCATGGCTCGGACCACATATGTGGCAGAGGAGGGCCTTGTTGGCCATCAGTGGGAGGAGAGGCTCTTGGGCCTGAGGGTGTTAGAGGCCCTAGTAAAGGGGAATGTCAAGGTGGGAATACCGGAGTGGGTGAGCAGGTGGATGGGAGGTGGAATATCCTCATAGAGACGGGCGAGGATGAGGGGATAGGGGGTTTCCAAAGATGAGACCTGGAAAGGAGGAAACTTTGGAAATATAAATAAGTATCAATCAATCAATCAATCAATCAATCAATCAATCAATAAAAAAATACCTTGGTTGTATGACTTTTATACCAGCTTATTAGGGTTGGAAAGTCCTGTAACAAATTGGCCCCTAATGTGTAGCTAAGAACCAAACTAAACTGAAATGAGAAATTCAACACCCCTCCTCCCCAATATGAACAATCAGGTCTACGCTTTAAAGTTGCAGCCAGATGGAAATTAAACATATCGTGGATTTGATGGGTCTACAGAGAACTAAGTGAAAGGTACCCTCTCCAAACAAACCTTGGCAGCCAAAGGCAGCACCCCAGCCTCGAGCTGAGATGTAAGGTAGTGACAGTGCCACAACAAATTGGGGTTCCCTGAGCATGAGAGAAGAAGCAAGGATCCTGGAGCATGGCTGCCTGAAACGCAGCCTTTACAGCTTTAATGAACAGCTGAAAAAAAATCACAGCAAACATTCCAAAGCACAGGCAGAGGGGGCTGATCTGGGCATCTATGCCCCAAGCTAGCCTTACTGTGCTTGCCTTCCATATACCCTACATCTATATAGGACATGGGACGGCCAGACCCATTCTCCTAATTGCTTGCTCTGCAGGCTGCCTGAGATAGGTGCACATACTGCCACCTTCAACCCAGACAAAAAGACAGAGACAGCTCACAAGCACAGAAAACACCAGTCTTTTTACAGCCCCTCACTACATATAAAAGAATCAGGGAGGATCGCAATGTCCTGAATCAAACACCAGAGGGAGACAAAGGTACAAAAATCTCCAGATCAGGTAATAATTATAAATTGGTGAGGAGGAGGAGGAGGAGGAGGAGGAGGAGGAGGAGGAGGAGAAGGAGGAGGAGAAACGCCTAACAATGAGAAACCTAATAAATTCCTTTTGGGTTTTATGTGATGTTATTTTGAATGACTCGAAATGGATGGATGGACTTAAAGTAAATTGATACCTTGCCTATTATCATTATTACAATGTTAAGTTTCAATTATATCCTAATATAAACTTCTTGGATTATTATGTCTTCTTAAAAAACAGGGACCTAGAAAAAATCATGAGCTTTAGAAAATGAATTAAAAGATTTTATGAAACAGAATGAGAATAATGCCAAGGCACTAGAGGGGAAAATGCAGAAAATTATAATTCAGAGTACGGAGACTATTCAGATGGCTGGGAGACAGGAAAAGAAAAGGTTTGAAAATTGGACATTAGAGCTGGGAAATACCCTAAAAGAAAAAATGTAGAACTTCATAGATCAGACTAAACAATAGGGAGAAATTTGAGAATTGGAAATACAGCCTAGAGAGAACACTGGAGCTAAAGGTACAGGATTTTATTGATTATGATAAGCAACAGAGAGAGGAAAATGAAGGTTTGAGACAGAAGCTGGAAAAGACACTGGAACAAAAGATACAGAATTTCATAGATAATACTGAACAACAGAGAGATAGAAATAAAAATTGGAAGCAGAGCCTAAGGGATAATTTCTAAAGTTAATAAATCAAAATAAAGTAGATACTACAATAACATAATTTCAACATTAGGAAAAATTAAAATTATGGAAGCAGGGCCCAGAACAGAAACAGGAATTGATAGAGCAGAACAAATAATAGAGGGGGAAAAGTAAGACTTGGCAACATGCTTTAGAGCAAACATCAGCATTAAAGATACAGGATTTTGTAGGTCAAGATAAACAACAGAGAGAGGAAAATGAAGGTTGGAGATAGGAGCTGGAGAAGGTACTAGAACAAAGGATGCAAAATTTCACAGATCAGACTGAGTAACAGGGAGAAAATAATGAGAATTTGGGAGCAAGGCTTAGAGGATAATCTAAAAGTAAATCAATCAAAATAATAGATACTAGAATTGCAGAATTACAATATGAAGAAAGAATAAAATATGAAAGCAGAACCTTGAGCAGAGGATACAGGAATTTATAGAATAGGATGAAAAACAAAAAGAAAAGTTTGACAACTAGGGGCAAACTTTGGAAGAGAGGTTACAAAAAGTTATAATTGCAAGATGACAGAGATACAAATACAAGCACTAGCGATATATGAAATATGGGTACAGACCTTAATCAGTCTTAAACTATTCTTATTAAAATATTAATTAGTGGAAATACTCAAGTAGAGACAGTAGATAGAATTAGAGAAAGCTAACCAAAAGTTGTCAGAAGACAAACTGCAGTTGATCTGGTTAGTTTGACTAGCAGACAATAATCTCCCAAAAATTACCAGGATTTTGAATGGCAACCCATGGCTGAGTTAAAACTGAGAAAATTTAAAGAAAGTGTCATTAATTTTGAAATGTATCCACCATTTTAAAAAACATATCCTGACTTCTTGGGCTATCAGAAAATAGAATACTCCACCACGACTGGAAGGATGTGATAAAAGCAATAGGAGAATCTTCTCTCATGGTAGAGAGAAGAGGCTAAAGAGATAGAATGACAAAATAAAGTCATCGATATCAATATTTCTGAAGATCAGCTGCTTAATGAGGGTTGTTTTGTGGAGGTAAATGTACAGGGCGAATACAATGAAGGAACCTTAACATGATGTTGCTTGGCAGTCTTAAATGCACGAGACAAGATCACAAAAACAAGAAAATGACTTGAACCACTTTCTCAGGTCTTGAAATGATAAAATATTCTATCTAAATTGCCAAATATAATGCACGGGATGCTATAAATACATATAATACTTTATATTTTCTATAATTGTTGCACTTGTATTCAATTTATATCTGAGAAAAGAGGATCCTTTTATTGGACTAAAAGGGGGAATTGTTAATGTTTGGTCTTGATGTCTATTTTAATGCTAAGTGTGGACTCCCAAGACCTGGAATCTGCCCCTAGATTTAAGTGACCCTGCCACCAAGTTAGTTCTGATTGGAAAATAAAGATACCAACAGCCAATATCTGGGTAAAAGAGATGTAGTTGGGGTTTAAATTTCCTAGGCTTGGGGTCAAAAAAGAAGCATGAGAAAGAAGAAGGTGGAGAAAGAAGAAAGAAAGACAAACTGCCATGGGTTTGGTGAGCCATAAAAGACCTGGTCCTGAGGGCTGCACAATTAAAGTTAGAGCATACCAGATGAGACATAGTGAGTAATAATTTGGGCTCATCAATAGGACAGTAGATACTAATAGCATAGAGGGTAGTAATCTACCTTAAATCTGTGAGTGATTAAGGAGTATTGTAAATATAAATGCTGTGTGTGTCTTTTTATCTGGGAACTAACTGGACACAGGCCTAGTGGAAACCCCAAGTTGGGATTAAAATGTCTACAGTAGCTCATGGTCACAGCTAGTATGTTAGCAGTGATGGCCATATTAGTCAGAGCTGGAGGCATAGAACATACAGTTGAGGGTTATTTTCCATCAAGCCTAGGTTTATTATTGATTAAATCACTGCAACACTCTGCTGCAGCTTCTCTAAATCAGAAAGAAAGGGATTGTTGTGCATCCAGATATTTCCTTACCACAATAGCATGATAAAAGAAAAATAGATTCTAAAGCTTGGAAAGCAGCCCAAGAATTCTGATAACCTCATCATTACAAAACCTTTTGAAAGTAGTTGATACCATGTCCATTCAGAAAAAGAGTAGTAGGTCCCATCTATGGTTTATACCTCTCCTTCTATGAGTTTCTAACAGATTTATAACAGCAGGCATGAATTCTTCCAGGAATGTAGGCTTTACTGCAAAGTGGAAAACAGTTTCTTACTCCCAAACATTTGTGTGCTACTATTCAATAGCAGGCACATCTTGCCTGGTAGGTTGATATTGTACAAATGTAGGGTACAATGGGCCACAAACAAATAATCAAAAAAAGACATGAATATATGTGGAGCAGTGGTCTGTGGCAGTCAATCTGGCACCTGGTTGAGCATAGGCTGAAAACTCTGGGCAACCCAGTGGAACAATCCACAAGAGACTGAA
>CM052711.1:73879380-73892475 GCA_028551405.1 Uromys caudimaculatus | reverse complement strand
TTGGTTGGTGGTCCAAACTCCAGGAGGACCAGGGGGGTGGGTCAGGCCCATTGACTCTCTTGCTCCCTCCATGGGGCTGCAAATTCCCTCAGCACCTTCAGACCTTCCTCCAACTCCTCCATCTGGGACCTCACTCTCAGTCCAGCAGTTACTGTTAAGTGAAACTTGGGCATTCTGAGCTTTTGGGCTAATATCCGCTTATCAGTGAGTACATACCATGTTCCTTCTTTTGTGACTGAGTTACCTCGCTCAGGATGATATTTTCAGGGTTTGCACAAGTAGCTCATCTCTTTCTTTAAGTTAGGAAAGTTTTCTTCTATGATTTTGTTGAAGATATTTACTGTTCCTTTAAGTTGGGAATCTTCACTCTCTGCTATACCTATTATCCTTAGGTTCTGTCTTCTCATTGTTTCCTGGATTTCATGGATGTTTTGGATTAGGAGCTTTTTGCAATTTGTATGTTCTTTTACTGTTTTGTTGATGTTGTCAACGGTATCTTCTGCTCCTGAGATTCTCTCTTCTATCTCTTGAATGGTATCTTCTGCTCCTGAGATTCTCTCTTCTATCTCTTGTATTCTGTTGGTTATGCTTGCATCTATGACTCCCGATCTCTTTCCTAGGTTTTCTAACTCAAGGGTTGTCTCTTTTTGTGATTTCTTTATTGTTTCAATTTCTATTTTTAGCTCCTGGATTGTTTTGTTCATTTCCTTTTATTGGAATGAAAGTAATTATTTTCAGAAGCTCAGAAGAATTTGTTGGGTGAGGTTCTAGTTCGTCTTAACTATTAAGGCATGTCAATAACTGGAGTTTGCCTGAAGTGCTCACTGGCAGCAGTTGGAGGCTAGTATGTCCCTTTTATGCACATATTTATACTTCAGACTATTTGATTAGTATATTGATTTTTATTACTTTTTCCAGTGCTAGGGATAAAATTCAAGGTCTCATATATGCCAGGAAATGTTCTTTCCCTCAGCTGTGTGTATGCATGCATGTGAAGGTCAGCAGTTGGAATCAGGTGTCTTCCTCCATTGCTTTCTACTGTATATATTGAGGCAAAATCTCGAAATTTTATCCAAAGCTTGCCAATTGGGCTAGCCTAGCTAACCAGCTTTCTGTGGGATCCCATGTCTCTTTGTCTTGCACTCTGCCATTACATGTGCTGCCCACCATTCACATAGGAGCTAGAGGTCTTGAGAGGTCAGCTCAGGGACTTTTGAGATATTTCATCAGGGTCCTCTCCCCTCTCTGAGAACATGGAAGAAACAGGTTAGAAAACACGTAGACTGTAAGGGAGGGGCTGATTAATCCCCTGCTACCTCATTCCCTAAAGACCAATCAGTTTAAAATCACACTGTTCTGCCAATCACATTGTACCTAATGGCAGCTGCTGTTCTAAAATCCTATTAAGGTCCCTGAAAGGGCTTGACAAGGTCGCCCTCCCATCTTGGTATATAGAGCAACCTCAGCATGCTGATGAATCAATACATTTCTCTTGCATTTTGCATAAATCCCTGACTCCGTGTGTCCATTTGGAGGGTCTTCAGTAAGTTAAGACTCCCCAGATTCTTAAAGTCTGATCTCTGGATGCTTTCAAAGCACAAATTTTACTCCACAGCCTTGTCTGCTTTTTATCAAGAAAACCTATGAGCCCCTGCCTTCATTGACATTAAGGTTTGCTTTCCTGCCCCTTAATCATTTTGTTTGTGCTAATGTTGTTCAATTCAGCCTTCCAATGAAGCTTAGCTAATAATATATGTATAACAAATTGTTCTACCATTTTTACAGCATAAATGGCAATAATCTTTAAGTCATCCCTGAAAGGATTTAGGCAGATGCCATTCACAAACTCACTAGTTTTCTAGCTCTGTTGACAGAGCCATCATTTTATATATGTGGGAATAGTATGTTGAGACCAGCCATTGCAGACAATTCTCTTTTGTTTTCTTTCTTCCTTTCTTCCTTCCTTCCTTCCTTTCTTTTGTTTTCTTTTGTTTTCTTTTCTTTTCTTTTCTTCTCTTTTCATTTTCTTTTTCTCTTTCTTTTCTTTCTGTTTTTGTTGGTTGTTTTGTTTTCACTACAAAAGACCTGGGCATTCTTCCAAGTGAGGTGATATTAAGACCATCATGCTTCCAAAGCTAAGGCATGTCACCCATGAAACAGAACATGTGCAGAATTATTAGGTAAATTAGCAAAGAGAAACAGGCCATTAGATCCACTCCTATGGTTTAGAGTTTGAGTTGGGGGAGGAAGTCAAAGTGAAGTATGGAAGCCAAAGTTCCGTGAAATGACAGGAACTATCAGTCTTTGGGGGAGGTTGGGGTCACTCAGATAGAAATGGAGAAGTGCTGTTAGTATGTAGTATCTAAACCCACACTATCCAGGGACATGCTTTGAGCCTGAAGGCAGAGCTAGACATCTCAGTTACTAAGTTTGTGCAACTGCAATACAGTAGCAAAAATATCCCTGAGCTTATTTACTTTCACCATTTTATTGTTTATTTTAAACATTCTGTTTATCAAGTATTTGACATATGGGTATATTTGTTCATATGTATATAAGGGTGCAAGTGTGTGTGTGAGCATGCACGCATGCACGTGTATGTGTATGTGTGTGTGTGTGTGTGTGTGTGTGTGTGTGTGTGTGTGTGTATCTATGTATCTATCTATCTATCTATCTATCTATCTATCTATCTATCTATGTGTGTATGTAGGTTAGAGATTGATGTTCAGTGTCTTTATCAGTTGTTCGTATTTTGAGAGAGAACTTCACATTGAACCTAAGGCTCACTGATTGTCAAGACTGAGTGGCTAGCACCCTCAGAAATCCACCTATCTCAGTTCTTATATCCCAGCTTTAGGCATGGGTGCTGGGATAGAACTCATGTCTTCATTCTTGCTTAGCAAGCACTTTACACATGAGGCCATATTCCCAGTTCCTCTACTAACAATTTCTTTCTTTATTCAAAGACATTCTAGTAAACACTTTTTGTGTTGAAATGTTAGCAGGCTTTATTCTATGCCAAGACTCTGGCTCTGCCCTTTTCTTTCTGCTTATGCAGATTAAAGGTAACAGTATCCCTTTTCAAAAGGAATTGGCTTATTGCAATGGGTGATATTGGCTTAAAGCAAGGGGCAGACAACCAAATAGACTGTTTGTTATGTGTGCAGATCTCAGGAAGTCTGTGATGCTTAATTTCATGATATGTAAAAAGAAGGTAATTCCACCATGGGGGAACTTTTAATTGTGAAGAAAAATAGGATAACAGGATAAGCAATGATAATCACAGATATTTCTAAATGAATCCTGTAGCCTTAGGTTTTTCAAAACCAATTTAATAATGATTCACAAACACTATAGGGCAAACAGGGATGTAAACATATTTAGAAAGAGTTCTTTGGGAGGATTCTAATCTATGTTGTCAGTATATCAGTAGTTCAGTTCACATGAATCAGTAGCAGAAGCTTGATCCACTCACACACAAGATTCATGAATTAGCAATGGCAGTTCCATCAAGAAGGAACTGGGAGGTTCTATCAATTGGCTTGAATCTGTGGAACTGGCAATAAACTACCAGAATTTCAGAAGAAGTTCTATGGTGCATTTCTCTCTACCAAGTCACAACAGACACTGATCATTGAAGAAGGCAAGGCAAACCAATGCCACTATGTCTTAAGGAAGACTAGCAAAGAGTAGCAAGGTGAACCAATGCCACAGCATCATCCACTGGTTGTTTTGTTATACTTTCCAAACATCCTCTATTCTCTCAACTATCTGTTTTAGCAGAACAACACATGCCCCCTTTTCAGGTAGTTTCCACACAAAACACCACATGTCTTTTCTCAACCAAACATCCTCTTGTAAGACAGTGTCCTGAAAAACATCACATGTCACAAATGAGTCTCTGCAGAAACCAGAAATTTCCACTTCAGAATTCTAGGAAGATTGCCAGGAGATTTAACTGTATTTTGCCATTTAATTCTCACTGCAAACCTGAAGGATAGACAGTGTTATATATCTTATATTTAGGGAGAATTGAGATTGAAAATTGAGTATCTTCCCCAAGACTATGAGCTAATGAGTACAGAGAAGAGTATCTCAGATCCAAGGCTTCTGGCCTCAGAGGCTTGATTAAGAATCACCAGATATTTTGCCTTGTTAATAGTGGCCCTCAACAGATGTCTCTTTCCGGGGCTGGAGAAAATAGCTTAGAATTTAAAACACTACCTGCTTGTCTAGAGGACCTGAATTTGATGTGTAGCATCAATGCCATTCTATTCACAACTGTCTTTAACTCCAGCAGTAGGTTATCTGGCATTCTTTCTGGCCTATGAAGACACCTGTTCTTAAATGCACATACACCCACATAAACACACACACACACACACACACACACACACACACACACACACACACACTTAAATCTTAAAATAAAAGAGTCCTCAGGACTCTTATTACTACATCTAAACATCATATCTAGTACAGGGTTCATAGCTCTATTTGAGTACTTTTCTAGCTAGCTTCTGAGGTACTCTATCTTCAAACTGGTTAATAAAACTTGAAAACTCCTTCATTTTCAAAATATGAATTGCTTGTGAGCCCATGTGTACCTGGATGAAGCTCCTGTCAAATGTCTTCTACTTCTGGCTGTCAAAACACAGGAGCTCATCTCCCTCTTGCCTCTCCTGTAAATTACAGTGGCACATGGCTCGGTTTCCCTGTCTTACCTTCCTTGCTGTTTTGGAAACTTTGCTGAATAAATACTGAAAATATCTTTTTCTACTTCCACTTTATTTCTTACAATCTATGTCAATCATCACAATCACATATAGAAATACTTGTGGCAAAGACTAAGGCATCTGATAAAATTTTCTCCTTGCTGGTTAGGTAATGTGTCTATGTAGCTAGCATCCCCACACTGAAAGGAAAATACTTACATAGGGTCTTTGTAGGGGCTTCAGGTTGCCGAATTATTTTTTCAACCAACAAAAGCAATTTATGTCATTCAAACCTGAAGCACTAAAACCTGAATTTTTAGTAGCATAAACTTTGCAGCTTACATCTGGGATTTTTCAAAAAGTACAATTTATTATCTAGATCGTCTTCCTCATCAAGTTTGTCTCTAGGGTTATTGCCTTTAAAGAACAGGGAGACACTTTGAATGTGCACATGCGCGCGTGTGCGTGTATGTGTGTGTGTGTGTGTGTGTGTGTGTGTGTGTGTGTGTGTGTGCGCGCGCGCGCGCGCGCGCGCGCGCACGCGCGCGCTATTGAGTGCTTCTACGTGTTTGGATTCTTCATCTTGCCAGTAAGCCTCAGGGTTCTGATTGATTCTACTTCCCAAGCAGTAAGGATTTAAGTATATCCCACCACTTTTAGGTTTTTTACATGGATTCTAGAAATAACTTTCTGGTCAGGGGAAAATGTTTTATTTTATTTTATTTTTTTTTTGGATTTTTCGAGACAGGGTTTCTCTGTGTAGCCCTGGCTGTCCTGGAACTCACTCTGTAGACCAGGCTGGCCTCGAACTCAGAAATCCACCTGCCTCTGCCTCCCAAGTGCTGGGATTAAAGTCATGTGCCACCATGCCCGGCGGGGAAAATGTTTTACTCCAGAGCTATTTCCCCATTCCGTATTCTGTTTGTTTTTAAAATTCTAATAATTTGCTTATCTTTTCATACAAGAAAAATTTTAAAGTTTGCTGACAGCTGTTTTTAAAGCAGTATGATGCATTATACTATGGAATTGAGGATTTTAGTCTTGACTTATCACACTATACACTTTTCTGTCTTAATTTTTTCCAAAGACATTGATGGATTTTCCTTATTCCCGCAGTAGAAGTGCAACACAATTCAGTCTTTTGTGTTGGCTTAATTTGTGGAATTTACTTAGCAAGACTCCCATCTGGAGAAATGTACATAGCTATTAAACACAGTTCCTAATCTACAAGATTTTGAAGTTATAGCCCCAATAACACGGTGGATATTAGTAGAAATGTGCTTTATGGGCTAGTGATAAGTAGTCTGATTCTTTCTGATGATCCTGGTCAACAGTAGCAGCTGTGGTTCCTATTAGACACATACATAGTCAAGAAGATGAACAGTAGTCGATGTCAAATGTACTATGTTGTTGGGGAGTGTATGGCAGATTAGGAGTGTAAAATGCATTTTCTTCCTTATGATATTTTCAATAGTCCAAGGGCTTCTTTAGGCCTCAGATTTAGGCACATCTGCATTTAGAGACTAAACCTTTTCTGAAACCACTTTGTGCATATGGAAAGGCAGGATAAGGAATGTATTCTCCTGGACAGGTTGAGACCAGGGATCTGGAGATGGCATAGTAAGCAAAGTGTTTGACTTGCAAGAATGAAGTCCTTCATTTGATCTGCAGAAACCATGTTTAAAAAACATATGTTGCTCTTCTGGTTTCCATCTGTGGCTGGCAACCTCTGCCTGGGCCACCAGGGCTCCATAGCCAAATAGCGCTGGGAGAAAGCTAGCTTCCCAGGCATGGATAAGCCTGCCTGCTCAGAGGGACCCACACCCACCTGGAATCCCAAGGACACAGGGACTGAGGAGTAGTCTTCTGGTTTCTTTCAGCAGCCAGGGAGCTGATCCTGTGACACAGGGCTCCATACTCAAATAATGCTAGAAGAGAGCTGGTATCTCAGGAGTGCACACACCTTTGAGAATAGGCAAGACCACAACCTCTGTTTAAATTCACTGAATCAAGAGGGTCCCTTGCAGAGCTATCAGAACACAGGAACCACGGGACAGCTGGGGACAAGATCCTACTGGTTTCTGTCTGCATCCCAGAGCTGACCCTGTAACACAGCTCTCCAAACCCAAATGCCTCTCAGAGAGAGCTGGTGCTCAAGGAGTATTGACACAGAGGCTTGCAGGAGGGACAAGCTACATTCAGAGAGAGTAAGACCAGCTAACATCACAGATAACCAGATGGAGAAAGGAAAGGTCAAGAATATAAGGAACAGAAACCAAGGCTACTTGGCATCATCAAAACCCAGCTCTCCTACCACAGAAAGTCCTGGATACCCCAAAACATAAGAAAAGCAAGACTCAGATTTAAAATCACATCTCATGATGATGATAGAAGACTTTAAGAAGGAAATAAGTAACTCCCTTAAAGAAACACAGGAGAACAGAGGTAAACAAGTAGAAGCCCTTAAAGAGGAAGCACAAAAATTCATTAAAAAATTACAGGAAAACACAATCAAACAGACGAAGGAAATGAACAAAACCATCTAGGAACTAAAAATGGAAATAGAAACAATAAAGAAATCACAACAGGAGACAATCCTGGAGTTAGAAAACCTAAGAAAGAGATCAGGGGTCATAGATGCAAGCATCACCAACAGAATACAAGAGATAGAGGAGAGAATATCAGTTGCAGAAGATACCATAGAAAACATTGACACAACAATCAAAGAAAACACAAAATGCAAAAACTTCCTAACCTTAAACATCCATGAAATCCAGGACACAATGAGAAAACAGAACCTAAGGATAATAGGTATAGAAGAGAATGAAGATTCCCAATTTAAAGGACCAGTAAATATCTTCAACAAAATTATAGTAGAAAACTTTCCCAACCTAAAGAAAGAGACAAAAATAAACATACAAGAAACCTACCAAACTCCAAATAGATTAGACCAGAAAAGAAATTCTTCCTGTCACATTATAGACAAAACACCAAATACATTAAACAAGGAAAGAATTTTAAAAGCAGTAATGGAAAAAGGTCAAGTAACATATAAAGGCAGACCTACTAGAATTATACCAGACTTCTCACCAGAGACTATGAAAGCTAGAAGATCCTGAGCAGATCTCATACAGACCCTAAGAACACAAATGCCAGCCGAAGCTGCTATACCCAGCAAAACTCTCAATTATCATAGATGGTGAAACCAAAGTATTCTATGACAAAACCAAATCTACACAATATGTTTCCACAAACCCAGTCCTACAAAGGATAATAGATGGAAAATGCCAACTCATGAAAGGAAACTATACCCTAGAAAAAGCAAGTAATCTTTCAACAAACCCAAAAGAAGATAGCCACACAAACATAAAAATAACAGGAAAGCAAAGCAACAATCACCATTCCTTAAAATCTATTAACATCAAAGGACTCAATTCCCCTATAAAAAGATATAGACTGACAGACAGAATATGTAAAAAGAGGATCCAGCATTTTGCTGCATTCAGGAAACACACCTCTGTGTTAAAGACAAACATTACTTCAGAGTAAAGGGTTGGAAAACAATTTTCCAGGCAAATGGTCCCAAGAAACAGGCTGGAGTAGCCATTCTAATATTGGATAAAATGAACTTTAACCTGAAAGACATCAAGAAAGATAATGAAGGACACTTCATACTCATTAAGGGAAAAATCTACCAAGAAGAACTCTCAGTTCTGAACATCTATGTTCCAAATGCAAGGGTACCCACATTTATAAAAGAAACTTTACTAAAGCTCAAAGCACACATTGAACCTCACTCAATAATAGTGGAAGACTTCAACACCCCACTATCATCAATGGACAGATCTTGGAAACACAAACTAAACAGAGACATGGTGAAACTAACAGACGTTATGAAACAAATGGATTGAACAGATATCTATAGAACATTTCATCCTAAATCAAAAGAATATACATCCTTCTCAGCACCTCAGGTTATCTTCTCCAAAATTGATCATATAATTTGTCACAAAACAAACCTCAACAGATATAAGAAAATTGATATAATACCATGCCTCCTAACAGATCACTATGGGTTAAGGCTTGTCTTCAATGGCAACAACAACAACCACAGAAAGCCCACATACACATGGAAGCTGAACAACACTCTACTCAATGATAACTTAGTAAAGGAAGAAAGAAAGAAAGAAAGAAAGAAAGAAAGAAAGAAAGAAAGAAAGAAAGAAAGAAAGAAATTAAAGACTCCCTAGAGTTTAATGAAAATGGAAGTACAACATTCCCAAAACTATGGGACACAATTAAAGAAGTGTTAAGAGAAAAACTCATAGCTCTGAATGCCTTAAAAAAGAAACTGTAGACAGCATATATTAGCAACTTAACAGCACACCTGAATGCCTTAGAACAAAAAGAATCTAATGCACCCAAGAGGAGTAGAAAGCAGGAAATAATCAAATTAAAGGCTGAAATCAACCAAGTGGAAACAAAAAGAATAATGCAAAGAATCAACAAAACCAGGAGCAGTTTCTTTGAGAAAAACAACAAGATAGATAAATCCTTAGCCAAACTAACCAGAGGGCACAGAGACAGTATCCAAATTAACAAATTCAAAAATGAGAAGGGAGATATACAACAGATTCAGAGGAAATTAAAAAAAAAAAAAAAGCCTTCAGATTCTACTCCAAAAGCCTATGATCAAAAAAATTGGAAAATCTGGATGAAATGGACAATTTTCTAGACAGATACTAAATGACAAAGTTAAGTTGAGATCAGATAAACCATCTAAACAGTCCCATAATCCCTAAAGAAATAGAAGCAGTCATTAAAAGCCTCCCAACCAAAATATGACCAGGACCAGATGGGTTCAGTGCAGAATTCTATCAGACCTTCAAAGAAAACCTAATACCAATACTCCGCTCTATTCCACAAACAAGAAACAGAATGACCACTACAAAATTCATTCTATGAGGCTACAGTTACACTAATACCAAAACCTCAAAAAGACTCAACAAAGAAAGAAAGCTTCAGAAAAATTTCCCTTATGAATATTAATGCAAAAATATTCAATAAAATTCTCACAAACTGAATCCAAAAACACATCAAAGTGATCATTCATCATGATCAAGTAGACTTCATTCCAGGGATGCACAGATGGTTCAATATCCAGAAATCCATCAATGAACTCCACTACATAAACAAAATCAAAGAAAAAAAAACCACATGGTCATTTAATTAGATGCTGAAAAAGCATTTGACAAAATTCAATATCCCTTCATGATAAAAGTCTTGGACAGATCATGAATCCAAGGACCATACCTAAACATAGTAAAAGCAATATACATCAAACTGGTTGCCAATATCAAACTAGGTGGAGGGAAACTTGAAGCAATCCCACTAAAATCAGGGACTGGAAAAGGCTGTCCACTCTCTCCCTCTCTATTAAATATAATATGTCAAGTTCTAGCTAGAACAATTAGACAACAAAAAGAGGTCAAAGGGATACAAATTGGAAAGGAATTAATCAAAATATCACTGTTTTCAGATGATATGATTGTATATTTAAGTGACCTGAAAAACTCCACCAGACAACTCCTAAAGCTAATAAAAAATTTCAGCAAAGTGGCCAGATATAAAATTAATCAAACAAATCAGTAGCATTCCTATACTTGAATGATAAACAGGCTGAGAAAGAAAATTAGGGAAATGACACTCTTTACAATTGTCAAAACAATATAACGTATCTTGGTGGGACTCTAACTAAACAAGTGATAGATCTGTATGACAAGACTTCAAGTCTCTGAAGAAAGAAAGTGAAGAAGACCTCAGAAGATGGAAAGATCACCCATGCTCATGGATTGGATAAGATTAATATAGTAAAAATGGCTATCCTGCCTAAAGCAATCTATAGATTCAATGCAATCCCAATGAAAATTCCAACTCAGTTCTTCATAGACTTAGAAAGAGCAATTCTCAAATTCATTTGGAACAACAAAAAACATAGTATAGCAAAAACTATTCTCAACAACAAAAGAACTTATGGGGAGAATCAGCATCCCTGACCTCCAGCTGTTCTAAAGAGTAGTAGTGATAAAAACTGCATGGTATTGGTACAGTGACAGGCAGGTAGATCAATGGTATAGAATTGAAGATCCAGAAATGAACTCACATACCTATGGTCACTTGATCTTTGACAAAGGAGCTAAAACCACCCAGTGGAAAAAAGAAAGCATCTCCAACAAATGGTGCTGGTTCAACTGGTGGTCTACATGTAGAAGAATGCAAATTGATCAGTTCTTATCTCCTTGTACAAAGCTCAAGTCCAAGTGGATGAAGGACCTCCACCTAAAACCAGTTACACTGAATCTAATAGAAGAGAAAGTGGGGAAAATCTCGAACACATGGGCACAAGGAAAAAGTTCCTGAACAGAACACCAATGGCTTATACACTAAGATCAAGAATCGGCAAATGGTACTTCATGATATTGGAAAGCTTCTGTAAGGCAAAGGATACAGTCAATAGGACAAAACGGCAACCAACAGATTTGAAAAGATCTTTAACAATCCTATGTCAGATAGAGGGCTAATATCTTATATATAAAATTAAATCAAGAAGTTAAACTCTGGAGAACCAAATAATACTATCAAAAATGGGGAACAGAGCCAAACAGAAAATTTTCAACTGAGGAAAACTCGAAGGGTGAGAATCACCTAAAGAAATGTTCAACATCCTTAGTCATCAGTGAAATGCAAATCAAAACAACCCTGAGATTCTACCTCACACCAGTCAGAATGGCTAAGATCAAAACCTGATGTGATAGCAGATGCTGGCTAGGTTGTGGAGAAAGGGGAGCATTCCTCCATTGCTGGTGGGATTGCAGGCTGGTACAACCACTCTGGAAATCAGTTTGGTGAACCTTCAGAAAAATGGACATAATACTACCTGAGGACCCAGCTATACCACTCCTGGGCATATACCCAGAAGATGCTCCAAAATGTACTAAGGACACATCCTCCACTATGGTCATAGCAGCCATATTTATAATAGCCAGAAGCTGGAAAGAACCCAGATGTCCCTCAACAGAGCAATGGATACAGAAAATGTGGTACACTTACACAATCAAATACTACTCAACTATTAAAAACAATGACTTCATGAAATTTGTAGGCAAATGGATGGAACTTTAAAATATCATCCTGAGTGAAGTAACTCAGTCACAAAAGGATGAACATGGTATGTACTCACTGATAAGTGAATATTATTCCAAATGTTCAGAAGACCCAAGATTCACTTCACAACAACCATTGGACTGAGAATGAGGTCCCAGATGGAGGAGTTGGAGAAGGGACTGAAGGAACTGAGGGAGTTTTCAGCTCCATGGAGCAAGCAACAGTGTCAGCTGGCCTGACTTCCCAGTACTCCCTGAGATTGGACCATCAACCAAAGAATACACATGGAGGGACCCATGGCTCGGTCCACATATGTGGCAGAGGAGTGCCTTGTTGGCCATCAGGGGGAGGAGATGGCCTTAGGCCTGAGGGTGTTAGATTCCCCAGTATTGGGGAATGCCAAGGACAGAAGAAGGGAGTGGGTGGGTGGGTGGGTGGGTGGGTGAATAATCTCATAGAGGCAGGGGGATAGGGGGTTTCCAAAGGGGAGACCTGGAAAGGGGGAAACATTTGAAATGTAAATAAAGTATTACAAAAATTGTGTTGCTGGTACATAAATATTATGACAGTACTGGAGACCCAGAGGTTAGGTGACTGTTCCCGAGGCTTCCTGGAAAGACAACATAGCTTAATTAGTGATATTTAGTTCAATGAAAAACCATTTCTTATGAATAAAGAAAGACAATGACATCTGAAGGACATTTGGAACTGACCTTTGTCCTTAACATATATCAGAGGCAGCTGTACCTGCACACATATGAACACAAACACACACACACACACACACACACACACACACACACACACACACACAGAGAGAGAGAGAGAGAGAGAGAGATTGAAAATGATGCACTTAATTTTCAATTCTATTAAATTTAAATCACTTGTGAGTACTCCTTTAGATAATATAGCTCTAAAATTAAGGACAGATATATTTGAGTAATGTGTCATGAAATTCAACCCTTTTGAAATCCAGACACTGAATTACTGGATTTGCTACTTTCAATGACAATACCTCCCAAAGGCTCATATATTTGGATACTTGTTTTTCAGTTTGTGGAACTCTTCTGGAAAAATTATGACAAGGGGCCTTGTTGGAGATGTGTCTTTGGAGTAGACTTTGAGGTTGGAAAATACACATAACTTCTAGGTAGAGATATCTCTCTCTTTATTTCTCTCTCTCTCTCTCTCTCTCTCTCTCTCTCTCTCTCTCTCT
>CM052711.1:73868990-73879280 GCA_028551405.1 Uromys caudimaculatus | reverse complement strand
TCTGTGAGACAAAAGCTCACTATCATTTCCACCCTGATACTCAGAGTCTGGACTGAAATGATTTTCTTGCTCTTTCCTCCTGTGGAGCTGGAACAGTGGTTGTGATTTGCCACGACTGACTGTCATCTATTTCTTTGAAATCCAACTGTACCTTTTGACAATGAAATTTTTGAGACTATTGACATGAGTATTTTTCTTAACAAATAGAAGTCTGTGGGTTTGGGGACTCCCAAGACTTTAGGCAGTCAACTGTTATGGTACAAGTTGCATTTTAGAATCTGTATGTGGGCAGCCAGAGTAAAGAAGCAGACTACAAAATAGACATAGATTGAAAACCAAAAAAAACACATGATCATTTCCTTAGATGCTGAAAAATCATTTGACAAAATACAACATCCCTTCATGATATAAGTCTTGGAAAGATCAGGAATTCAAGGCCTATACCTAAACATAGTAAAAGCAATATACAGCAAACCAGTAGCCAACATCAAACTAAATGGAGAGAAACTCAAAGCAATCCCACTAAAATCAGGGACTAGACAAGGCTGACCTCTCTCTCCCTATCTATTCAATATAATATGTGAAGTTCTAGCTAGACCAATTACACAACAAAAGGAGTTCAAAGGGATACAAATTGGAAAGGAAGAAATCAAAATATCACTATTTGCAGATGATATGATCTTATATTTAAGTGACCTGAAAACCTCCACCAGAGTACTACTGCAGCTGATAAACAACTTCAGCAAAGTGGTCAGATATAAAATTAACTCAAACAAATCACTGGTCTTCCTATATTCGAAGGATAAACAGGCTGAGAAAGAAATTAGGGAAATGACACCTTTCACAATAGTCACAAACAATATAAAGTATCTTGGTGTAACTCTAAACAAGCAAGTGAAAGATCTGTATGAGATGAACTTCAAATCTCTGAAGAAAGAAATCGAAGAAGACCTCAGAAGGTGGAAAGAAATGCCATGTTCATGGATTGGGAAGATTGATATAGTAAAAATGGCCATCCTGCCAAAAGCAATCTACAGATTCAATGCAATCCCCATCAGCATTCTAGCTCAATTCTTCATAGACTTTGAAAGAGCAATTCTCAAATTTATTTGGAACAACAAAAAAAAACAGGATAGCAAAATCTATTCTCAACAAAAGAACTTCTGGGGGAATCAGAATCCCTGACCTCAAGCTGTACTACAGAGAAGTAGTGATAAAAACTGCATGCTTTTGGTACAGTGACAGGCATGCAGATCCATGGAATAGAAACTGAAGACCGAGAAAGGAACCCATACACTTACGGTCACTAGATTTTTGACAAAGGAGCTAACACCATCCAGTAGAAAAAAGACAGCATTTTCAACAAATGGTACTGGTTCAACTGGCCGTCTACCCGTAGAAGAATGCAAACTGTTCCATTCCTATCTCCCTGTACAAAGCTCAAGTTCAAGTGGATCAAAGACCTCCACATAAAACCAACTACACTGAATCTAATAGAAGAGAAATTGGGTAAAAGTCTCGAACACCTGGGTACAGGGGAAAAATCCCTGAACAGAACACCAATGGCTTATGCTCTAAGATCAAGAATAGACAAATAGGACCTCATGAAATTGCAAAGCTTCTGTAAGGCAAAGGACACTGTCAATAAGACAAAATGACAACCAACAGAATGGGAAAAGATCTTAACCAATCCTACATCTGTTACAGGGCTAATATTGAATATATACAAAGAAATCAAGAAGTTAGACTCGAGAAAACCAAATAACCCCATCAAAAAGCAGGGAACAGAGCTAAACAGAGAATTCTCAACTGAGCAAATTCACAGGACTGAAAAGCACCTAAAGAAATGCTCAACATCCTTAGTTATCTGGGAAATGCAAATCAAAACAAGTTTGAGATTCCACCTCACACCAGTTAGAACGGCTAAGATAAAAAACTCAGGTGACAGCAAATGCTGGTGAGGATGTGGAGAAAGAGGAACACTCCTCCATTGTTGGTGGGATTACAAGCTGGTACAACCACTCTGGAAATCAGTTTGGCGGCCCCTCAGAAAAATGGACATAATAATACCTGAGGACCCAACTATACCACTCCTGGGCATATAACCAGAAGATGCTCCAACATGTAATAAAGACACATGCTCCACTATGTTCATAGAAGCCAGAAGCTGGAAACAACCCAGATGTCCCCCATCAGAGGAATGGATATAGAAAATGTGGTACATTTACACAATGGAGTACTACTCAATTGTTAAAAACAATGACTTAATGAAACTTGCAGGCAAATGGATGGAACTTGAAAATATCATCCTGAGCGAGGTAATTAGTCACAAAAGAAAGAACATAGTATGTACTCACTGATAAGTGGATAATAGCTCAAACGTTTGGAATACCCAAGTTTCACTTTACAGTAACTACTGGACTTAGAGTGAGATCCCAGATGGAGGTGTTGGAGAAGGGACTGAAGGAGCTGAGGGAGCTTTCAGCCCCATGGAGGGAGCAACAGTTTCAACTGGCCTGACACCCCCCGGTCCTCCTGGAGGCTGGACCACCAACCAAATAATACACATTGAGGGACCCATGGTTCGGACCACATATGTGGCAGAAGAGGGCCATGTTGGCCATCAGGGGGAGGAGAGACCAGTGGGCCTGAGTGTGTTAGAGGCCCCAGTAAAGGGGAATGTCAATGTGGAAATATGGGAGTGTGTGGGCCAGTGGGTGGGAGGTAGAATACCCTCATAGAGGCGGGGGAGGAGGAGAGGATAGGGGGGTTTCCAAACAGGAGACCTAGAAAGGGGGAACCATTGGAAATGTAAATAAAGTATCAAAAAATAAAAGTAAAAAGAAAAAAAAAAAAAAAAGAAAACCAGGGAGACTCAATATGATTTTGAATTCCCATGTCCAAAATTCTGAGGAAATAAGATAAACAGGTGAAAGTTTTGGGAAAAATTAAGTTTTCCTTTCTTTTTAAGAAAAAGGATAACAAGGACTTGAACCAAAGTAAGTGGCTGACGGTTTGGGGCAATGAAGTGATAAAACAAGTGGTTCCAAAATAAGGAAGGCCTCCATGTAGGAGAAAAAGGCCTGGGCTTATCTGAGAAGAGCAGTAAGATAGTAGTAAGGGCCATACTTGGAGGGAAATCCCAAAAGGAAGATATGGTGTATAGAATTGAATGGTCCTATTAAACAAGAACACATTGTCCAACTAGTGAAATCCATTATCTTTAGATAACAGTTCATGTCAGAGTTAATTACTGCAAGGAGAGATCATGGATGCTTCCTGCAGATAAGCCCAATTATCTTATAGTAATCTAAAATATATTATGAATAATTCCCTAGGAAAAGTTAGCAGTAAAACATAATAAAATAAATGGGAGGGAAACACTGAGTTCAGCAGTAGTACTCAAGTATGAGGGCTGTGAGTGGAGGCTAGGAGGATGTAAGTGTCATTCTATATCACACTCAACCTACCTTTCTGAGACAGTGTATTGTCAGTGAAGCTGGAAGCCAACAATTCAATTAGACTGTCCTGCAAGTTCTGGGTATTCAGTTATCTTAATTCTCAAGCACTGAGGCCAACACAAGTTTTCCCATGGGTCCTCGGATTCCAAGCTCAAATCTTCCTGCTTTCACAGCAGAGACTTTACTGACTTAGTAGTCCTTTCATGCATAGATTCTGTTTTAAGGCATTAAGTAGATGAATAAGGGAGGAATTTAGTTACTAGCACAAGAATTATAGAATACCCACTCTCATATTTTGATGATACACAGAGAACAAGAAAAGAAAGATGTCATAGGTAACATGGATTAGATGTAAAAAACTAACATTCTTCACTTGTCACGGGAAGACCTTCTCACTAGCTTCTGCTAAACTAAAACATGCATGGTATCCACAATACCTCCCAGATACTGAGACTTATACATACTGGAATTATCTGTCCTCTTGGCCCATGGATGAAGGTGCTGTTGCCTAGAACCATTAGAAAAAGCCACATTCAAAGATGGTAATCTAAGAGGAAACTATCAAACTTGAAAATATAACTATGGTTTTGGATTTCTGAGCATTGGTTTTACATGATTATTATCTTAATCACTTCCCTCATTGTTGTGACAATGTAATAGACAAAAAAATTCAAAAAAAGGTAGATTTAGCTGATTTGAAGGTATAGTCTACCATGGAAAGAAAGGCATGGAAGTCAGAGCATAAGGCAGCTGATCATATTACTACACTGTCAGGAAGCAGTTTGATGGAAGCTGGTGCTTTGCTTGTTTTCTCCTGTTTATTTAGTACAGCACCTCAGACCATGTGACCGTGCTGACCACATTCATTCACTGTAGGTCTTCCTGAACAATTACCTATTCTAGAATCGTTTATGATGATTCTAAATACTATTAAGCTGACAATTAAGATTGATCTCTGGAAAAAAGCCATCAGAAGTAAGGATTACCTACAGTAGTATTGCTCAGAGCCAATGTGTGGGGGTTGATACAGATAAAGATCAGGAGCAAATGTGTGTTTGTGATGTTGTAATGTTGTGTTTTGATGAGAATCACCTTATGCACCAAAGAATTGGGTAGCACAATATACTCTATAAATTTTTTATTGAAGAACACATATGTTCAAACAATATTTTGGCTTTTATTAACATGGGAGTATACACATCTTAATGAGGTTGCTGTTAATATAAAGAAGTTATAGATTCTACAGAGAGATGGTTAGATAAATTGCTCCCTTCTCCTGCAGAAGATCTTGATGAGGAGAGTTATGAGAATCATCTTACAGATCACCATGATAGATCCCTAGAGAGAGGGAGAGATAGAGAAAACAGAGGAAGAGAGAACACAAGGAGGGAGTGAGGGAGAGAGAGAGGAAGAGAGAGAGAGAGAGAGAGAGAGAGAGAGAGAGAGAGAGAGAGAATTATTCAGTTTCTGAATAGAGATTTTCTGACTTACATAGGTTTTAGGTAGAAGAGGGAGACCCATATACTTTGTTGTAACTTAACTGGCAGACCTCAGAGCAAGTAGGCTCTAGATAAACTGGTAAAGCTAATCACTCAATGTAGCCTGGGTGTTGGACATGCTGATAGATTGTCAACAGCAACTCAGTAGACTATTTATTGAGAGCAAGAAATAATGCTGCTTTGTATTGCCTATTTCTGGAAAAGGGACAATAGAAGCCACATACAGAGATTTATAGGATTTAGTTATACAATATGGTCTGAGTCATCTATCAATAGCTGCCATATAATGGAGAAGCCAAGAATCAAAAACTAGTTAAATACACAAACCAGGAGGTCTCGCCAGTCCCATTTTGGCATCAAAGGCCTAGAGTGCTCCTAGAGAGCTACATTAGAATCCTGGGGAAGTAGGTTCTAATATTAGTGAAACAGTGTTACAGCAATGGGATAGATGAACTTGCCAATGAGAGAGAGCAAACAGAGAAAAAGGACAATTTATTCCTTCTGTGACCTTTTATCTGGGATGCTAACAGAGGTAATACTCAAATTTTCTATTAGTTTTGCTGCTTCAAATAATCTAATCAAGATGATCTTTCACAGGAATGTCTAGTGGCTTCCATTTTAATTGATTTCGGGTCCTGACAAGATGACTATCATGATTAGGCATCACAAATTAAATACCCAGAAGTTGAATTGTGGGGTCATAAATTAGTTCTTTATTTGATTTATTTAGAGATAACCATTCTTTTTTCCATAATGTCAGTAGCAATATCTCCACACAATGTACAAGGGTTTCCCTTTTGTCACATCCTTGGCAGAATTCACTGTGTTATGATTGTTGTGATTGTTGTACATTCTCTCTCTCTCTCTCTCTCTCTCTCTCTCTCTCTCTCTCTCTCTCTCTCTCTCTCTCTGTGTGTGTGTGTGTGTGTGCATGCATGTCTGTGTTGAGTCAAGGGAAGACTATCTGCTGTCCTGATCTCTCACTTCCCACACTTTTCCTCTTGAGACAGGATCAATCTTTAAACCTGTAGCTAGACTGCGGGCTAGCAAGCACCAGCAGTCCTTTCTCACCCTGCATAGCACCAGGGGTTTTGGTAGATGGTTTTGCCTGTGAGTAGTTTACAAACAATATGTCACAACACCAAACATTTTACCTGAGCTCTGGAGGTATGAATTCAAATTCCCATTCTTGTGCTGCTTGTACTCTTATCCACTAGACATCCCCCAGCCTCTGCTGATACTAATTTCATTTTAACTTCTATCCGAATGGACATTACCAGCACCACTCTTCTCTTTCCAAATCCTTAGTATATTTCATTTTATCAACATCCTTTGAAACTCTGATTCTTGAGAGTTAGTAGGACCCTCACAATCAAATTGCTCTTCAAATCAGCCCTTGTTCACATTAAACAGCTGTATTCTATAGAGTATAATATGTTGCCTGAGAAATGATGTTTAGTGAAGCACTTCTATTCAGAAAATCATATGGAAGTCAAAGTTTGCAAAGTCCTGTTTAGCATGGACCTTATTAACATTTTGTAAAAGTCTGTAGATCAAACCCTGGGCATTGTGCCAGGGGACAGGTCCAGCACTTCTGGTTTCTTGTTGGTTTCTCCAGAGGTAGTGGAGGGGGAGGAGATTGGGCATGGGGGTAACACTTGGTCCTTTGAGATATTCAGGTTTGCCTAACTTTTACCTATTCTAACCTGCCTGAGTTCCTTTGAAGCCAGAAATTGCAGTCTCTAAAATTAGTACCTCATTGCAAAACAGCAGTGGATTAAGTAAAGTAGCCTTTGTTCTTTCTGTTGGAACTGCTTTGCTCTAACTCCCAGCCTGTTGTTGAAGTTTCAGAAAGAAAAAGAGACATGTTGAAAAGTGGTTTTAGATTTTATTTCTAACCTCTAAATGTTTCCTATGAAAGCTTTCTGAGAAAAGGGGGGAACGGGCTCCTAAGAAAAAAGGGATAATGGACCTCTCTTTGCTTTATCCTCACCACTTACACATCTTTCAGAATATATGCTCACATGGTAAAAAGTTCATCAGAAGTTTACACATAAATTCAAATCATGAATAGAAGAAGAAATTGACAACAGACAATGTTTACATGCATATCCATTATGAGTAATTATATGGCTAAATATTCATAATCTGTCACCAGCTTTTCAGGTTCATGGAGAGTTAAAAACAATAACCTTTGGTATTAGTGAAGTTATTGGTGAAGTTTTGTATACATAAACCCCGTCAATATTTCATCTTCTGTCCTGGCACCCATAGTAAATCATTAGTTCTCCCTTTTATAATCTTGGTTAATGGTTTTACAACCTCTTGGAATGTGTTCTAAGTTTCAGATGCCTGCTTGCTATGTTAGTAGCAACTAACTCATAACATTTGAAGTCTGACAGAGTCCTCATTGCAGTTCTGACTCTCAGAGGGTGTTTAATAGCAGTTCTATTATGAAAAAAGCTTAATAATTACTAACATGATTTTAGGAATTCTTATAGGATCATCATTAAGAATTAGGAAATCATCTATTTATCTATATGGCATCAGTAAAAGACAGTATATCTTCATTGTTTTACAGAATTCTGCATAAAGGAGCTAATACCTAATGATGTGTGTGTGTGTGTGTGTGTCTGTGTGTGTGTGTGTGTGTGTGTGTGTGTGTGTGTGTAACAATATCAAGAAAGGCACATTAATAGCAGGAATCTTTCCTAAAATGAAAATCTCCTGGGCATAGCCTGGACCGCATGAACTCTCTGACAGTCTTCTACAGTAGAGATCTATGCATAACCTCACTATCTCCTTCTGCTAATGCGAGAATTTCCAGGTAAGCCCATACTTAAATATTACCAGTATTGAGTACTTTCTCCACTGATGTGAAAAAATTACTCAGAAAGAAGAAAATTTAAAGAGGGAAAACGATTCATTTTGGCTCAGGTTGAAGGTATCAATGTCACTTGTGTTTCCATCTTGCTGTTGGTATGTAGGAAGACCACTGTGAGGATGAGGGGAGGTGAAATGCAATCTATTATAGGGATCCCAGCCCTTGTTTCTCTGGGTGAAAAACAGTTGAGGCTGGGCCTGAGGTTGTGGTTCCCATCCTCCTCTGTACCAGACATGGGGAATCTGGCTTAGCTTAGAATGATAGCCAGGAGTATGGAGGGGCTTCTACAGGAAAATTTGGTACAAGTCTGTATGATGAAGACCTCCTCCCCAGAGGAGAGTTAGTCCTTGATCAACAAGACAGTCCTTGGTTGTCAAACATGTTTGATCCATGGTGGATAAAGATGTATATATCTTATTTAGGGTAAAACAGAGATTAAATACCTTTTGCATACAGGGAAGCCCAAGAAGGGGAGTTCATTAGCTAAAAACTCATGGCCTTTATAGATACCTAATTAGCATGGAGATCTCTAGGTTCTATGCTACATGACCAGTTGTCATGGGCCTCTTAGTGGAGTGTCATGGTCACATGCTCCAGGACAGGAATCTGGTTACAAGCCAGTTTGTACTCCTGCCATTCTCAATTATGAGATTTATCAGGATTTCTAACTTGCTATAAACTTACCAGTTCTTCTGTCTGATGGCATGGTTCACTCCCTATACAGTCCATCATGTCAGGAAAGTGATTACAGCAGCAGGTCCTATGTTAACAGTCAGGAAGCAAAGCCAGATGAGTGCCTAAGCTCAGCTTACTTTGCCTTTTTATACCATCCAAGAACCAAGGCCAGGAAATGATCATACCTTACTTTAGAGTAGACCATCCAACTTCCACTAACCTATTTAAGGTAATCCATCATAGATGTGTGTGAAGGCTTGCTAGGTGATTCTAGGTCAAGCAGTATTAGCCACCATACTCTTGACTTTTTGAGTACTCTACTAGCAGAGTTAACTGCTTAGAGAGAAATGACAACTACCTTGTTTTTGTTTTTGTTTTTTTTTAAAGATGAATATGAGTAATAAGTGTTATCTCCCTGTGCCACCTGGTATGACATTGAACATAATAGTAACAATTCCATGACTGATGAATCTACCAGTTTTATTTGTTCCAATGAGAAACTTCAGCAGAATTGCAGAAGGTCTGGGGAATTGCTTGTCAAGCAATGACTGCATCTGCCCTGTATTAATTTCACATAGCTCTAGGAAAAGATAATTCAAACAAAATTCCTCTTATATAAAAGTAGCTCAGAGAAAGGTGCAGCTGCATTTGAGATGATTGGCAATGATGGAACAAAGCACGAGGATTGGCATAGGTGGGAAAGCATCCTGCATATGGAGACACAGAAATAGGATTGATTTAACTTTGTTTTCCATGATTTGAGCATTTATTTCTCAGCTACAAAAACATACTTGTCTGAATTTTTAGAACATTAACATTTGATATGCTTCTTTCAACACATGAACATTCACAGATGTTTACATTACAATGCTAAGTGAATTAGCTGTTCTATCAGAATAAACATTTGTGCAATTTGCTTAAGAGTGAAAAGAAGCTTTTTAAACACATTTTCTCATATATATCCATGTGAAGGGCCTATCTCCCATCCCTTCCATTTCTTCTTTCCTTCATTCAACCCTCCCTTCCCTCATTTTTATTTTGAAAGAATCAATTTTTTGGGGGATAATATTTTGTCTTTGTACTGTAACTTGGCAGTTCTATATACTATGGCATCAGCAAAGTCAGGGACTGACATACATTTATCCTTGTGTAGACAGAAGCAAGTTTAAAGGATTTACCTCAGATTTAGGCTGTTTTGAGGTTTTCTTTCACTGATGTAAAAGTCTGGTTACAATCTAAGGAGGAATGGTAATGCATTTTGAGAGCTGGCACCCTTAGACTAGCTAAGTCTGACAAAAGTTCTATTTTCCTGTTTTGGCACAAACCAAGAAGACATGTATTTCTAGTAGCTGATTATTCTAATCTTGCATTCTGTATTAAGATGACAGCATACAGGACTTGATTCTTTACTGAGTATAAATCTTTTTTGATTTCCATGAAGGTAAGTTGAACTGCAGAGATAAACAGAGGATGTAAGGAGCGGCTAGAGTATTCGCCATTACAAGATGGCGCTGACCTCAGCTGTCGCTCTAAGGAAACTTACGGATAGCGCGGGAAAACCCCCGAAGCGCAGGAAAACCCCTGAAGTGCATTATGGGTGTACATGACTATCACCGCCCACTCCCGGGGCACACCAACCAATGGAGAGCACGCTGCCTCGGGGCTATATAACAGCGCCACTCTGGGGCCCCAGGGTCTTTCCTCTTTTCATTATGCATTAAACGCATTGCTGCAGAAGGATCCGTGTGTCCGCGTGGGTTCTTGCTGGCGA
>CM052711.1:73851902-73868490 GCA_028551405.1 Uromys caudimaculatus | reverse complement strand
AGAAAAAATTAAAATGATTTTTGTAATTAGTAACAACTATTTTTCTCATCATTATGACAAAATCTTTGATAAGAATGACTTAAGGAAGGAAACATTTATTTTGACACACAGAAATTTTGTTTTGTTTTGTTCTGTTTTGTTTTGTTGCTGTACTTTTTGAGGGCACAATCCATCATGGCAGGTAAGTCATGCCAACACGAACTTGAGACAACTGATCACATGGCTTTCACACTCAAGCAACAGTGATGAACGCTGCTGCTCACCTCACTTTCTTTATTTTACTTCATACAAAACTCCACTGCATACTAGAGCTTAAAATGGGCATTGTTGTATTAGGTAACCTGAAGAAATCAGCTCAGTAATTTTGGAATATTCCAACAGATTCCTCTCCTCTTAGAAGAGAAAGTTCACAGAGCTCATAGGTAGGCACCTCTCCCTTTTGGAATAGAGAAGCTAATTACATTCTTCAGCCCACTGATGGGGGACAACCACCCGGCCACCTGCAGGTAAGGGAGGCTCCCACAGCATGTAAACACAGTCAGCAGAGCAGAACAGCTGTTGGTCACCTACAGACAAATGGAGTCCTGACCACCTCATTCCTAAATGACCAATTAGCTTAAAAGTCACACTGTTCTGCCAATCACATTGCACCTAGTGGCTGTTGCTCTGAAAACTGTATAAAGGCTCGCCAAATGGGTCAGGAGGGGTTACGTCTTCTCTTCGGGTGTGGTATGGCCCCAATGGGTTAGAATAATAAGTTTTTCTTGTTGATTGCATTGATTCCCCGACTGACTCTGTGGTGTTCACTAGGGGACGTCGGGGTGGAAGTGGTCCTCCAGGGAGCTAAAGGCTCCCCAGAGTCTTTGTAAACCCTATATAGAAAGTTCCTCACAGGAATGCCTAGAGACTTGTTTACCTGGTAATTCTGATATCATGAAGTAAGGATCAACCCTCACAACATTTATCCTACAATGAGTAGAATCAATCTGGTTTTTCAACAATACATGGGTACTTCTAGAAGAAGCAAGGCCAGAAGCAAGGGATCCTTTTTCCAAACCTTCACAGTACCACTGAAACTATATTTCCTTTATTTTCACATCATAGGTGCCAGTTATTTTATAAATATATATTTATTTAGATAGCTATTTGCTTGTTGTATGTGTGCCTAAGTGGGTGAGTTCATGTATACTATGTGACTGCAGATGCCATAAGTGACCACCAGAGGCCATTGGACTTCCTGGAACTAGAGTTATAGGCTGTTGTGAGATGCCTAAATACATTCTGGAAACCAAGTTTTGTACTTATGGAAGAGCCACTGATGCATCTCTCCAGGATCCAAGGTTTATTTTAAACAATCACAAAACATTGACTCTATACTGTACTATGCATTGTATTAATTTATTTATGTTTTTAGCTATTTTTAGAATGTTAGACTTTTAAAACACTTAGTGTGCATGGCAAGTAAATTACTATAGACTCCATTAGACTAAGCAACAAAACTTTATTTTAGAATCAAGTACATTTATATTAGTAAAAACTATTAACAAAGTTGTATCAGTACCATGAAGAACAGCAAAAAATATTCAAATTATACTTCTTAGTTAGTCCCAAAAGCTATTATTGACTCTTTATGCTATCAATAAACCATTTACTCTCCCTAGAGGTGCTAGCATTCATAGTCTCAAACAGATATAATGCTCTTTTCAACTATACCCTGCTCTTAACTCTTTTACAGTTTTGTTATTTGAATACTTGAGAAAATAACATATAAAAACTCTCTGCATATTTTAAATTTCATTCATGTATTTGTTTACTTGTTTGTGTGTCCATTTGTGGGTCAATATGTCCACACACATTCACAGCTTAATATGCACATGGAAAACAGAGGAAGCCTGAAGGAATGGATTCTTTCCTTCTAACATGTGGGGCCTGTGGAATCAAACTCAGGTCAGCAGAGTTGTTTTGCCCTGTGCCTTTATACAGAGAGGCACCTGTGGATAATGTTTATAATATTGACCTTTTAGTGAAGTAAGGTGAATAAATTACTTATCCTTGTTATCATGAATATAACTAGTCCTAGTATAATTCAGTCTTAAGTTTTATCTTATCTATTATTCATTTCACTTTATTTTTTTTTTAACTCTTTATAAAGGACATACAGCAGCTTGATGAATATTTGCTTCAAGCAGCATATACATGCATTTAAATATTATATCAGTCCTCAATGCCACACATACTTATCTCTCCCCATATTTTCTGAACTATTGTTTAGAAAAAAAGCAGTGTAAGACTGGGGAGCCTTAGCTTCCCAGAGACCCCCTGAGTGATCAATGCAAAAGCAAGAAGAATTTATTATTCTAAAGTTTTGTAGCCATCCAGCACAGGAAGGAGAGGTCAAGACCCCTGGTGGCCCATTTGGCAAGCCTTTATAAAGTTTTCAGAGTAACAGCCACTAGGCACAATGTGATTGGGAGAACAGTGTGACTTTTAAACTGATTCATCCTTAGGAAATGAGGTGGCCAGGACTCCCTTTGTCTGTAGGTGAACAAAGGTTGTTCTGCTCTGTAGACTGTGTCTCTGTGCCTCCCTTACCCACAGGTGGCCCAATGGTCATCCTCCACCTGTGGTCTGAGGAATGTAATTAGCCTCTCTATTCTGGAAGGGAGAGGTGCCTATGAGCTCTGTGATGAAGGTTAGTTATACTACTTGATTTGAATTCTTTTCTGGAAAATCACTAAAAATTATCAAACAGCAAGAAATATGAAAGTTAATAGATGGGAAGAGTTAACTGTCCTGTCCTTCCTGGGGGGCCCTCCCGGGAAGCTGTCGACCACGGGTCCACACTTGAGGAGAGAAACTGCCAGTGAGGGGAAGAAGACAGGAGGTGAAGAATACTTTGAGAGCAGGTCAAATGCCTGATCAAGCTCTGACTCCTTTATTTCTAAGTCCATATATAAGCACTTAGGGAGGAAAGTGGGAGGAGTAGGGAGGTTACTAGAGGTCACTACAGGGTGGGAAGAGACAGAGGGAGAGAAGTTCTCAGGGCCCCTTAATTGCAGCCAAGTATTACACCGCTTTAAATCAGCATAAAAAGCCTCAAGATAGCAGAACATCTCAAGGTTTCTTTGGAGCCACAGGCTACTATAAACAAACTGTCTATTGCCTGCAGGAGACATCTGCAGAGGGGAGGAATCAAAGGAATGTCTGCTAAAGCCTGGGACCCTCTGGCTAGCTGATTAGGAACAAGGCCTTAGGTTCAAACAAGGCTATTTGGTCTCCAACAAATAGAGTTTATGAGAATTGACTTGTGAAAACGTTCTTTGGAACACATTTAAAAGGCAGACCATATGGAAAGATGTTTACAGAGCACTAAAAAGAAACAGGAACTCACCAAATGGACCTTATGATATCACATAAACCAGACACAAAATGCAAACATGAAAGTTTTGAGAATTATAAGGTTGGAAAAGGGTAAAGGGTGGTGGTAAAATTTATGGCTGAAAAATTGTTAAGGGGATATGGAGTAAAGTGCTTGCCACACAAGCATGGATTCCCAAATTTAAATCTCCAGAACACAGATAAAAATACTCAATTCTGTGATTTGTACCTATACTCCCAGCACTGTGGAGATTGAGAAAGCAGGAGCCTGGAAGCTTGAGGACCAGCTAGTAATTACAGGATAAGTTCCAATTTTAGTTTTTTTTTTTTTTTTTTTTTTTTTTTTTTTGGTTTTTCGAGACAAGGTTTCTCTGTGTAGCCCTGGCTGTCCTGGAACTCACTCTGTGGACCAGGCTGGCCTCAAACTCAGAAATCCACCTGCCTCTGCCTCCCAAGTGCTGGGATTAAAGGCGTGCGCCACCACTGCCCGGCTAATTCCAATTTTAATGAGAGAGTCAGTATCAAAATTCAAGATGGGAGCTGGCTTAGATATTAAGAGTAGTTGCTGCTCTTACAGAAGTCCTAAGTTTAGTTCCCAATATACCCATTGCAACATACAGCTGTCTGTAACTATTTGATATCTTCTTTTGGTTTTTATGGGCATCTGGTGTTAATGCGAAGCACAAACATACATTTAGGTCAAACAGTTGGACACTGAAATCACTCAGAAAATAAAATAAAGAAATAAATTTAAAAATAGCAACAATAACAAAAAGGCACTATGAGGGGTGCAGACTCATAAAGGAAGACACTTGACATAGATCTCTGTGATCCCCATGCAGGTGCACACACATACAAATGAACATACATATACGAAAACAACATATGCACATACACACACATGTGCACACACATCACACAAAAGCAGTTAGAACCTCAAGTCCCTTTTTCATAGCATATTCTCTAGGATACTTTGTCAGGAAAGATGTAAACACATAGCCACAAAGCATCATAAACTTTGTGCTCTCTTCCATCTAAGGAACTCATCCATTATCAGAGATTCTCAGTCATACAATTATTATCTGATTACAGAGTCTGACTATTCATTACAAGTAAATTTAAAATGAATAATTACCAGTAAACCCAACCAGAAAAAAAAAAAAAACCTGAGAAAACAAAATAAGGTGTAGATCGAAAAAGCAAAAATTCTATAAAGCAGAATAAATATCTGTGCCCCATTTCTCTTGTTACACAGTCCATTACATGGTATTACCCTTGCTGTTCATAAGCTTGCCTGAACAGATATTGTTTGAAGGCACTCACATTTTAAAGCCAGATGATTGTTGGGTCAAATGGAATCTCAAAGTCTCTTCACTAATCATAGGAAACTAATTGAAACTCTCTTTTAATGTGACTTTATGCTACCTGGCAGGATGAAGACATTTATTTAGCCTGTGGGGGGGTACTTTATTTATTTATATTAATTAATTAATTAATTTACATCCCCAAAGCTGTCTTTCCTCCTGGTTCCCTCTCAGAGTACCTCCTCTCATTCTTTCTCCCCTTCTCCTCTGAGAGGATGAAGACATTCTAAAGAGTCATTTGTTCCCCACATTTTGGTCATCAGATTCTTGAAACAATGGACTCCAAGACAGTGGAACTCCTTCTCGAGTCTCATGCTTGGAGAAGAAAAAGCCTTAAACCTGAGCTGGCCAAGAGAAGAATTTTTCCCAGAAAAAAATAAAAATTATACAAAGTGTTAACAACATTTACTGAAGAAGCAAGGGGCAGGAATCACTGAAACCGAGGATGTTTCTCCTGACACTTGTTAGCAAATAGGCATTCCTACTGTGATACCATCAAGGTTCTAGCAGCAGTTTACAATGTTACCCTGCTACAACCAGACCCACAGCAGGTGTTCTAGATGCCATGCCAAGGACACCCCAGCTTTCTTTCAGTCTCTCATCTCTTGTTTTGTCCATTCATTATTCTCTCTCTCTCTCTCCTCTCTCTCTCTCTTTCTGTGTGTGTCTGTCTCTGTCTCTGTCTGTCTCTGTCTCTTTGTCTCTCTGTCTCTTTCGCTGTCTCTCTCTCTCTATCTCCCCCTCTCCTCTCTGTCTATCCCTCTCCCTCCTTCCCTCTGCCCCACTCTCTCAATCTCTCTCCTGTCTCTCTGTCTCTCTGCCTTCCTTCTATCTCTTCCTCTTCTCCCAATTCTGAGACTTCCTTTTGCTCTCCCTTCCTCCAACAAACCTTTTACTCTAAATTTGCTGTGGAGCATACTTTTTCAGGAGTATACCTTGGCACAAGCCAACCAAATGTACACCACCCTTGGCTTCCCCACATTTTTTCCTACAACTTCTTGTATGACACTACTGTAGTGGAGATATGAGCAAACATGTATTTATTCTACAGGAAACAGATGGCTGGTCATAATAAGAATACAAAAAGTCTAACTTTTTTGAAGCAATGATATTTATTGGGCTTAATCACAGAAATATAGGTGAGAGAATACATACAAGAACAGGGAAGACTCAAAGACAGCTATATCACCAATGCTCACCTCAAAGAATATGATATCACACAAAAGCTAGAATGCACTGTATAGCCTGCAGACAGTTCACCAGTTTAGAGAGTATCCTTTCTCAGCCTCTTCCATTCATATCTACACTTCTAGGAGTAACTCTTTACAGTCCTTACAGAGGGGCCTAGTACATCCAGCTAGTTTTAGAAACTTTTTGATGTCAGTTAGTTGATTCCTTCCTGATTTACATGAGTTTCCCTTTATGATAAAATGTTTTACCTCCCCAAAGAACAATGTGTTGTTCTACATCCTTGCAAATACCTCATCTCTTGATGAGCTTCTCCCAGAGAAGGTTTTCATCTCCAAGGCAGCCATTACATACCAGCAAAGGTGTCTTTATTCAGCAAAACTCAGTCATTCATCATGACTCAGAAAATGTGATAAGTATGTATGGGTTACCTTGAGCCCTCCTGTCTCAAATAATCAGAATTCTTCTATACTGACCGGATCCACTATTTAAGCATTGAAATAAACAATTTTAGAATTTCAATATCATCTGTTTAGAATCTTATAGAATGCCTCTTCCATCCCACATTATCCAAATTATTCCAGTTCCAGAGACTTGGAAGATCCAGACACCAGGCCAGAAAATCTTTATGAAAATGTATGGACAAATTTGTGGCCAATTTTGATCCATTACAACCAATAAAGCTGTAACAGAAAAGCAAGGAAACAACAAGCACTCTGAGTATTAAAAGACTTGGGATGATTAGAAAATAACTTTCTGCAGTGTTAGTTTCAATATCATCAAGTGCCTTAATTTTTTTTTTATTTAAATAGTCTTCTACCTAAATAATATGAAAATATTTTAAAAATATAACATTTCTGTGCATAATAATATTGGTTAGAAATTGTAATTTGGGATTACCATTTAATATTCCATAATTTTCTGGCTATTAACCTTTCTGATGAGATTGGAATTTTTGCTCTATCAGTAACTGGCATGTGTCCTTTACATTTTAAATTACTGTTTGTATTTTTTAGTCTATGACACACAGAGGTTCTTATTCTTTTGTTTGTCTACTTGGATATTTAAGTGCTTTTTCTGTTGCCCTTTATATATATTTGGGAAATATTCTGCTAAAAAAATATTGTCTATTATTTTAGTGTTTATGGCCTCTTCTTTTACTGTGTAGAATTTTAGGATGGTTACTTGATTGTACTTCTAGTTCTTGGAAGTTTTTAATGTGATCTTTCTTTTTTCTTCATATATGTCTGCTTGTGCCATTGGTTCCATTGCTGACATTTTTTCTTAAGGTCTCTCTTGTCAGTTGATGATAATTTCCACTGAATTTTCTATTATATTGGTTGAGTTATTGCTGGCATTTCAATTACATGTTTTCTGTATTTATGTAGTATACTTCCATGTTTTGAATTTTCCTTTTCAATTTGTTGGTCCTTTAATCAACATTGCCAAAATTCTAATCTAGGTCCAGATTTTGATTACTTTTCTTTACATTTCTGTTTTCATTAATTCACTTCTGTTCATTTATGTTTTGCAAAATTAGGACTATTAACTCTTCTAGCATTTAACTTTCTTACTAGTTTTCTTTCTAATTGCGGTGCTCTGAGCTTGGACAGGTATCACAGTATCCTGTTTTGTGATCCTTCCAAACTATGCTTCTTTTTATGAGTTTGATTCTCTCTCTCTCTCTCTCTCTCTCTCTCTCTCTCTCTCTCTCTCTTTCTGTGTGTGTGTGTGTATGTGTGTGAATGTGGTGTGTGTGTGTGTGCGCATGCACATGCGCGTGGGCATGAGCGTGTGTCTGTGTCTCTGTCTATTGGAATGGGTATTGATGTGTTTATAAAAAGATAAAGAGATATATGTTCTTTTAGTGTGTAGTGAGATGTGGGGGAAGGGGGTGCCTCAGCAGGCCCATGCAGAGGCACCCCTTCCCCCTGAGGGACCAGCCACACAGTGGTATAATATAGAATAGAGTTTATTCAGGGCCTGGGGATGTGAGTTAAGAGGATAGTAGAGGCAGAGAAAGGCAGAGAGAGGGAGAGAGTAGAGAAGTAGAGGCCAGCCACTACCATGTAGAGAGAGAGAGGGGAATGGAATGGGGAGAGAGGGGGAGCAAGAGGGCAAGAGATCAAGAGAGAGAGGAGGGGGAAAGCAACCCCTTTTATAGTGGGTCAGGCCTACCTAGCTGTGTCCAGGTAACTGTGGGGAGGAGCATACCTGGCTGCTGCCAGGTAACTATGGGGTGGAGTTTAGTCAGAATGCTAACAGGTATGTGCCCCCTCCATATTATCTTCCAACTTTCCTTTCATTTTTACATATTAGTTAATAGTGAGGCTTCCTAATGAAATATTGTCAGCTGCATTTACAACCCTGGTAGAATGTGAGAGAGAAACTCATGATCCTAACCCTTGAAATTCTTTCACTGCAGACTCAATAGGCAAGTGCATATGGACACCTCACTCCTGTTCCTAATCCAATTTGGAACCAGTGTCCCTGGAATACTGATTCAAAAATGTGTTTTATTTTATATTTAGAGGTAAGGGGAATCAATACGAAGAAAGGAAGGTGAGAATGAGAAATGGAGAAGAGCAAGTAGAGTAGAATGGAGCTGAAGAGCACAGTGCCCCAGTGGCAGAATACACCCATGCACTCAGAAGAGAGGACGATGAGGGATGGGGGAAGGTGGGTAGTGAATGCGAGGGATCATTGAGCAGGATGTAAAGTGAATAAGTAAAAAAATAATCATAATAAAATGAAAGACTATGAAGAATAACAGGGAGATAGTATAGAATTGGTGTCCAGAAAGCAGGGAGAATTACAAAAGTTTACTCAGGTGTTATAGAACCACAATTGATACCCCAAAGCTGAAGTAAAAATGTGAATTTAAAAGTAAATAGAAGAAAATAAAAAACAAGGATAAAATACAGACTATTATGAAGAAATGAACTAATCTGTCTTCTGAGCTGGAACCCAGTCTCTTCCTCACAGGATTTTCTTTCAATGCAGATGCTGCAGTCTGCACAATGTTCTGCTGATCATTTGAAGAGAGGCAAATTAGTCTGATGTAATCCCTGAAAACATTTTTGGGAGGTTATTTTATATATTTACGTTTCAAATGTTGTCCCTTTTCCACGTTTCCCCTCCTCAAACTCCCTATCCCATTCCCCCTCACCTTGCTTCTATGAAGGTGTTCCTCTACCACCTACCCACTGACACCTCACTGCCCTTGCATCGCCCTACACTGGGCCATGGAGCCTTTACAGGACCAAGGGCCTCCCCTCCCATTGATACCAGATAAGGCAATCCTCTGCTACATATGCAGCTGGAGCCACTGGTCCCTCTATGTGTACTCTTTGCTGGTTTAGTCTCTGGGAGCCCTGGGGTTGTCTGTTTAGTTGATATTGTTGTTCTTTCAATGGGGTTGCAATCACATTAAGCTCCTTTAATTCTTCCGCTAACTCTCTGAAATTTTTTTTTTTTTTTTTTTGGTTTTTCGAGACAGGGTTTCTCTGTATAGCCCTGGTTGTCCTGGAACTCACTCTGTAGACCAGCCTGGCCTTGAACTCAGAAATCCACCTGCCTCTGCCTCCTGAGTGCTGGGATTAAAGGCGTGCACCACCACCACCAGGCTGAAATGTTTTTTGAGAGGGACTTTCTGTCTGAATTTATCAGGCTGTGCCTTCCCCATCACCCCATCACCCTTTGCTGTTTTAGGATTTACATGCTCCAGGCAGGACTATCTGTACCTGAAGCTTGAGTAAGAATTATCAGCCCTTGGCACTCTTACTCTGCTGGTGTTCTTACAGCTGTGCTTAGAGAGTATTCAAGCTCTTTTGTGTTGGGCAACATGAAGTTCATCAGCCCTCTCTGTTTTCTGTGCTGCTATTAGTTTGTTCAGCTACATTTTTTCCCTTTCCTGAAGCAATTTCTACCATACACAGGACACCGGTTAGTGTTCACACTTTGTGTCACTGCTGTAAAATTATTTTAGATACTACTTAGATATGTTTCATATGTTTCCAGATCTTTCTCTCACAGATATCATGTTCAGGCAGATCTGAATTCTTCTTATTTGCTGGGTTACACAGAGTCGGCTTCTGATCCACCAACTGTCCCAGAAGCTTCATACAATAATGTTTTTAAAACTATATTTTTTGTGTTTTTAATAATAAATTTTTAGGAAATTTGTTATCCAAAATTGTATGTACATGTAAACATATGTATAGTGTGAGATTGTGCAGTTTTTTTATGAGTTACTTAGCACAGATAATTTATTAAACTCAGTAAATCATTATCAGGGACATAAATGTGAAAACAACCTCTTGTCAGAACATGATATGAGAATCAAATTCTGAAAGAGAAATATACCAAAGAAGGTAAACATCTAAACAAAAGTTCCTTATAACTATATATTTCATAAAAATATATAATGCTTCAACTTGGACTCTACAATAGCATAAAATATATCTATATACTAATGTTTATTGCAGCATTTTGAAATTTGTTTAACATTCATGTCCATTGTTTTCCAATTTCACCACATATTTTTTTTTTTACATATCATTTTGTTGATGTTGATTTAACAAATAATACTGAATTTCTCATGTCATTGTAACAGATGACATTTTTTTCTGATATTGGGAATTGAATCTAGAAGGTAGATTCCAGATCCGTATTCAATCCTCAAGACATATATTTCCAGCTCCTAGATGATTTTTCAATCTCTGCTGCATTCGATTAAGAAATCCAAAATTCTTATTTTTCACGACATAACCATCAAGTCAAATAGAATGCAAAGTATCAATGGAAGATACACTGAAATGTTGTATCATCAACTAAATATGAATTCTGAATACAACATCCTTTAGGAGCTTGATAGCTGCTCATTAAATTATATTTGAGGACAGGTCTGGAGAAGCTCAACACCCTAATGTGCAGGTTTAATTATGGCCTTTGTCCATGTGTGTATAATGTACTTCAATTATATTTAGTCCTCTTGTTGCTACTGTGCATTGCTTCCCAAATAGTTTTTTTTATACTAATGTGTGAGTGTGTGTGTGTATAAGAAGGACGGAGGGAGAGAGAGAGAGAGAGCACTGAATTATATTAAGATTACCTAGAAGAATATAGATAAGATATTGTTTTACAGATGTATGTTAAAAAAAACAATAACATCAGAAAGAATATCAGCTTTTTTCCCTAGCAACTCTTAACTGCATATAAATCTCCAAGGAAGATTAAGGCATCATGGATCACTTCCTCTTCCATGATAGAATGTTAATTTTATGCAAATCTAATGCAGATGCTCATGGGTGTTTTGATTTCATGAATCATAAGGGTAATGGCTATGTGAAGCTGGTGGGTGTTTCACAGCACTTTCTCTCCATCCTCTGGCTCTCACATTTTTTCCAGTCCTTTCTATATTTATTAATTAATTTTTATTATCATTTAAATTAAAATGATACATGTATGTGTGATAAATATATTTAAACATGTAGATTTTTCTCAAAGTTTATCAGATGAGTATACTTCAATCTTGATACTTTAGATTCAACATACTTAGCTTGACTTGGTGATTGAAGGTACAATTACAGTTTGTTGGGGATTGAAATGCAGTGAGACACAACACACAAAATCTAATGACATCTTTGTTTATAGTCATAGGCGTGAGTGTCTGAGTATAAAAAACACATAATGAGATGGTGGCTCGGTGAGCAAGGAGATGATTCTAAGCCTGATAATGAGATGCTTGGCTGGAACTGTAATAAGACGGCTTGGTGTGAGTGTGTAATTAGTTATTTAACTCAGTGTATGTGATGAGGGGTGTGACAAGAAATGTAATTAGTTTGGGGATTGGGAGACAAATATGCCATGTAGGACTGGAATACAAAGAAATGTTTTGGGAATTTGTCTGGCATGGTAGTAATATAACTACTACAGTGAAAAAAATTGGGCCTATAGTAGCATTTCCATGGAGACAGACAGGTGCTCCACCATAATGAGTTGTCCCACATTATAAATGTTAGCATAAATTATGTGTGAGGCTTGACACATAGGCTGTAGGCAAGTATCCATTATCTATTACACTGTGGACAGCATCAAACAAATCAGTCACATCCTCCCTACATCCTCGTCTTCATCTGTATTATCCAGAGTATAAGACTATATATACCATAGTATCACTGCAAGGACTAAAAAAAATCCACTACACAAAGTTTTTAGCGTATTGCTTGACATATACATGGGTACTCCTTAAAATTGTCAGGTCTTATGATATTTCAATTCCAGATGACCAATGCTGATTTTTATTCTATGAAAACTCTATAAAGAAACAAGGATTTAGAGACACTATTAACTGCATGTAAATCCTGAGGAAAGGACAAGGCACCATGATCCAATCACTTTTCCATGATGGAATGTTGCTGGGCACAGTTGTGTGCAAATGTCACAGAGATGAGCGTAGATGTTGTGAAATCATGAGTGCAATGGCTATGTGAAGCCTGTTGCTATTTCACAGTACTACCTCTTCTTTCTTAGACTTGCTTTTAGAAGATACAATAAAGATGTATATATGGAGAAATATATTTCTTAAACTAATATTTCTTTACTAAATAATAGAGATACACAGAAATTAAGAGTACTAAAACAGTTCATAGAATTTATTGCACTCTTCTTTTTTCTTGGCTTTATTTACTATAATTTTCAGATGCCAGTTTTACTACACATCCATCCACCTTAGCATGTCAACTGCTGTCAGTGTTCAGGATCTTTTTAGGCAACCATATTGCTGAAATTTTATAGATTCTAATTCTATGTCATTTCTAGAAGATACTATGGTCTCAAAATTCTTCTAATATGTATGCATTCTTTTCACTTTTGGTCCTTGAGAGTTAGTTGTAAGTTTTTTTTTTTTCTTTTTTTCAACTAGCTCTGGGCACTCTAGAATAGCAATTCTCAGAATTATAACCAGTTGCAACTTTCTGTAGTGGTTTCTGTTTGCTGTAAAATGAAGCATTTTTTTGATGAGAGGTGAGACCTAAAGTTACCTGTGGGCACAGAGTGAAGTATTGACAATGTAGTTAGAAATTTTACTGGTTTAGAAAAATGGCATTAGTAGGTTCTTATCTAATACCAATGACCAGGTCAGCCCTAAATAGTTGCCTAGCATCATAGTACTAGGCAAGAAGTCCCTTCTGTTTAGTATATGCTAATTTCAACTAGACAGCTCCTGGATGCCCTTAAGAATTAAGTGCTGCTGTGCACTGGTGGTGCACACCTTTAATCCACATACTCAGGAGGCAGAAGCAGGCTGATCTCTGAGTTTGAGGCCAGTCTTCTCTACAGAGAGAGTTCCAAAACAGCCATGGCTACGCAGAGGAATCTTGTCATAAGAAAACAAAACAAAACAGAAAACAAACAAACAAACAAACAACAACAACAAAAATGCAATAAATACCACTATTGCACCTTTCACATATCTTGCCAAGCTGGTAATTATTGTAGTCCATAGGCTTTATAGCTATGTAGCATTATTGATTTCATTTATCCTTTGTGAGCTCTCATAGCCATTTTGGTTTTCATTTGGTTTTCAATAAGATTCTTCTTTAAGATTCAGGGAAACAGTCAAAAGCTATAATAGTAGTTTCTATTATTTCTAGATTCTCTTCAATTTCTATGACTAAAATTAAAAGAGAGGTTTTCCATCCTTGGCACTGGCATTTTGTTGGGTAGTCTATGGCAGTTGGGGCTTATAAACTTATACATATACATGTTTATGTATATGCATGTGTATTTGTATTGTTTTATTGTGGTTTTTTCAAACACTCTTATTGCTATTTGTCCTTCCTCCATCCGACCTCCTTTCCCTTTCTCAATTAAACACACATATTGTTTTTCCTATCCCCTCCACCTATACCACCTATATATCAATATTACCCTCTCTAGAAATTCTGTATTTTTTAAAATTAATCATTCCATTTATTTATATCTCAAATGATATCCCATTTCCAGGTTACCCCTCCACAAGCCCCCCTTCACAAAACGTCTCTCCCCTCCCTCCACTTTGCTTCTATGAGGATGCTCTCCCACCCTCCCACCCTCTTTCACCCCAACTCTCCATCATTCTCCTATGCTGGGCCATCAAACCTCCACAGGGACAAGGGCCTCCCATCCCATTGATGCCAGACAAGATCATTTTCTTCTCTCTATGTATCTGGAGCCATGGATACCTCCCTGTATACTTCCTAGTTGATGGTCTAGTCCCTGAGAGGACTGGTTGGTACAGCCAGCTGATGCTATTCTTCCTATAGGATTTCAATCTTCCTCAGCTTCTCCAGTCCTTCTGCCAGTTCCCCCACCAGGGTCACTGAGCTCAATCTGATAATTGGCTCCAAGCATCCACATCTGTATTGGTTAGTTGCTGGCTGACCCTCCCAAGGAGCAACTACAACAGGTTACTGTCATCAAGTGCCTCTTGGCAATGGCAAAAGTGTCGGAATTGATGTCTGCAGAGAGGATGAATCCTCAGGTGGGACAGTCTCTGCACCAAGTTTTGTCCCTGTTCTTCCTTTGGACAGGAACATTTATGTGTTAAAAACTTTGAGATGGGTAGGTGACCTCAGCCAACAATCAGCGGCCGTGCCTATCTACTGGAGGTGATCTCTACAGGTTCTATCTCCACTTCTATGTTAAAATCATCCCCATTGGGTCCTGGGAGCCTGTCATTTCCCTGACATCTAGGACCTTCCAGTGGATATCCACAGCCCCTTATCTCCCCTGCGACAAATTGTTATTAAATTTTCTGACCCTCTGTATCTCTTTCTTGTCCTCTCCAGTACCTGATACTGCCCCATTATTTCCTACCCCTCCTCTCTCCCTGTCAGTTCCCTTCTCCATCCACCTCCCACAATCATCCTGTTCCCCTGTAAATTCATAAGTGAAGCATCCACACCCTGGTCTTCCTTCTTGCTAAGTTCCATATGGTATATAGGTTGTATCATGGACATTGGGAATATTTGGGCTAATACTGACTTACCAGTGAGTACATGCTCTGTGTGATTTTCTGTGTCTGGGTTATCTCACTCAGGATGATATTTTCTAGTTACAGCCACTGGCCTGTGAATTTCATGAAGTCTTTGTTTTTAATAGCTTAGTAGTCCTCCATTGTGTAAACCTACCTAGTTTTCTGTATCCATTCCTCTACTGAGGGACATCTGGTTTGATTCCAGCTTCTGCCTATTATAAATAAGACTGCCATGAACATAGTAGAGCATGTGTCTTCTTATATGTTGTAGAATCTTTTAAGTATTTTCCAATGAGTGGTATAGGTATGTCCTCAAGTAGAACTATTTCCAACTTTCTGAGGAACCACCAGACTGATTATCCAGAGTGGTTGTACCAGCTTGCAATCCCACTAAAAATGGAAGAGTATTCCTCTTCCTCCACATTCTTGCTAGCATCTGCTGTCAACTGAGTTTTTTATCTGAGTCACTCAAACAGGTGTGAGATAGAATATCAGGGTAATTTTGATTTCCATTTCTCTGTTGACTAAGGATGTTGAGCATTTCTTTAAGTACTTCTCAGCAATCTGTGATTCTTCAAGTAAGAATTCTGTTTAGCTCTTTACCCCATTTTTAATAGGGTAATTTGTTTCTGAAGAGTCTAACTTCTTGAGTCGTTATTTTGGATAATAGCCCTCTATTTTTGGTAATCTGTGATTTGCCATTTTGTATGCTCCTGACCTCCTTTTGTTTTCTTTTTTATTTTATTTTATTTTATTTTATTTTTATTTTTATTTTACTTTTTGATACTTTATTTATATTTCCAGTGTTTCCCCCTTTCTAGGTCTCCTCTTTGCAAACCTATCCCCTCCCCCTCCCCCACCTCCCACACACCCGCCCATCCACACCCATATTCCCACCTTGACATTCCCCTTTACTGGGGACTCTCCTCTCCCTGATGGCTAACAAGGCCCTCCTCTGCCACATATGTGGTCCGAATCATGGGTCCCTCCATGTGTATTCTTTGGTTGGTGGCCCAGTCTCCATGGGGGGGGGTAATGCCAGTTGACACTGTTGCTCCCTCCATGGGGCTGCAGACTCCCTCAGCTCCTTCAGTCCATTCTCCAACTCCTCCATCAGGGACCTGACTCTCAGTCCAGCAGTTATTGTAATGTGAAATTTGGGTCTTCCGAACTTTTGGGCTAATATCCACTTATCAGTGAGTGCATACCATGTTCGTTCTTTTGTGACTGAGTTACCTCGCTCAGGATGATACTTTCAACCATCCATTTGCCTGCTAATTGGATGAAGTCATTGTTTTTAATAGTTGAGTAGTACTCCATTGTGTAAATGTACCACATTTTCTGTATCCATTCTTCTGCTGAGGAACATCTGGGTTGTTTCCAGCTTCTGGCTGTTATAAATATAGCTGCTATGAACATAGTGGAGCATGTGTCTTTATTCCATGTTGGATCATCTTCTGGGTATATGCCCAGGAGTGGTATAACTGGGTACTCAGGTACAGAGAATTCTCAACTGAGGAAATTTGCAGGGCTGAGAAGCACCTAAAGAAATGCTCAACATCCTTAGTCTTCAGGGAAATGCAAATCAAAACAATTCTGAGATTCCACCTCACACTAGTCAGAATGGCTAAGATCAAAA
>CM052711.1:73815445-73825789 GCA_028551405.1 Uromys caudimaculatus | reverse complement strand
TCTTGAATCATGAAACCAGTGACTGAAGTTATCACTGTGGACCCCATGCATTTGCTGCTGAGTGCTCACCTAGCCTGATATCCTCCTAGATGTCCTTCACACCTTGTGGGGTGAGTTTTATGTAAGATTTCTGTCTCTATACCTAGTCATCTTAAAGGTTCCCACCACTGCCTTTCTTGGTCAACACTGTTAACATCTTTGATTAATTTTATGTTTTATCAATATATTTACCACTTCTCATTTATTTCTCCTGAACTTCCTAAATTTCATGACAGCAGAGAACATGAGTATGTTGTTGACTTGTGTCTTCTGCATCTGTGAGAAGTGATGAGCATCCAGGGTGTACCTGAGTACATAGAGGGTTTTCCTTTTATGTTTCTTGTTTTTTGTTTTCTTTAATTTCAGGAGAAATTATCTTTAAGTACTCTACCATTTATTAGATTTTTTACTCTTTCCTACAAATGTAATTATCTCTATCATTTTCTATTTCTTATTCGTTTTTAAATAAAACATAGATGTTTTTATACAAAATAACCAGATTACAGTTTTCCTTTTCATAATTCCTCCAAGATCCTTTCGACATCCCCACTCACATAAGTCCATGCTTTTTCTTCCACTCTCATTATAAAACATACAAAAACATACAAGCATTTTACAATATAAATAATGAAAGAAAAACAATGAAACAAAACAAATCTGAGTAGTACCAAACCAACAAAGGAGAAGGAAACATAATAAGCCGGGGGGAGGGGTGCAAGAAACACATACAGTCACAGAGATACACACACATTTGCACACACAGAAATCTAAAAATCACAAAACTCAAAGCCATGATATATGAGCAAAAGACCTGCAAAGTACATGTGAATGAATAAATAAAATAAAACCAAAAGGCTACACAGAGAAACCCTGTCTCGAAAAACCAAAAAAAAAAAAAAAAAAAAAAAACCAAAAACCAAAAACCAAAAACAAACAAACAAACAAACAAACAAAAATGTCCAGATAAAGCATCATTAGAATAAAGGAAACAAACAACAACAAAAGTTTCCAAGAATTCCAATAAATTGTGTTGCCTTTGATTCATCTGTAGTGAATGCCCATTAGAAGTTGCCTGCATTACATAGAACATAGGGGATATGATGGTTATAAAAATTACACAATTGTAGAACTACTTAAGCTGATTATTTTTCAGTATTTCTTTGCATTTAAAAAAAGAAAGAAAATTGTGAATTACTCACAAGGACCACTGCAAGATGCTTTGCAAAGTGGAGACATATCAAAAGTACTGAAGTGCCAAGACTGAAGCAGATGCCCACACTCAGACTGGGAAGAAACAAATTAACAAGATTTACCCCTACACTATTATCATTTGTAAGAAAGCATGCTTTTCATAAGTAACCTGTTATAGTACAAAGCATTTTAGTTTCTGACACCAAGAAAAAAAAATTCATTTTGTATTATTTTCTTTGATTCACAGTAGGTTACCATTTCATAAAATTCTCCTTAAATAATTTGTCTTATATCAATGAAACATGACAAAAACTGAGTATGAGCCACCTTCAAAATTTCTAACCAAGAATTATGCCTGCCTAAAAGAAATGCAGGGACAAAAATGGAATAGATTGAAGGAAAGGCCAGCCAGTGACTGGAATAAATTAGGATCCATCTCACAGGTGGGCAACAAACCCTGACACTATTATTGATGCTATGTTGTTATTGAAGCATGGTTCTCCTCTGAGACTCAACCAGCATCTTACTAAGACAGATGCAGATACTTATAGCCAACAATTGGACTGATGTTGGAAACCACTATAGAAGAGTTAGTAGATGAATTGAAAGAGATGAAGGGGAAGGCAACCCCATATGAAGTCCAACAGTGTCAACTAAACTAGACCTCTTGGAGCTCCCAGAGAATAAGCATACAGAGGCTGGTCCAAAGCTCTTTGCAGGTATGTAACAGAGGACCGCCTTGTCTGGTCTCAGTGGGAGAGGATGTGCCTAATCCTGTAGAGACATAATGGCTGATGGAAGGGGAATGCAGCTGGGGGTCAGGGGGGGATCAGTCTCCAAAAGGAGAAGAGGAGGGAGGATGGGGTGGAAAACTCTGGGATTGGGGACAGGGGCAACATTTGTGATGTAAATAAATAAAATAATTAATTTTTAAAAATTAATAAAAAACAAATAAAGAATAAATACCCCTGATCTTGAACCACATAAGTTTGCTGGTCATATAATTTTTTAGACAATAAACCTACTTTATGGGATACAGTCAGACACATTATTATTGACCTATAATGAAGCCTAGTACGTCTTCATTAATCATTTTGCTTGAAAAAATATTTAGAATGATTTAATAAATAACCAACAATAGGTATACATAGTTCCATCTCATGACATATGAAAAAACAGGTTTTTAGATTTACAGATACTAGAAGCAAAACCGAAGCACAAAGATGATGAGCAAGTCACAGTCAAAGAGACAATTAGTATCAGAAAAGCAAATCATGCCACTATTGTACCTCTGTGTACACCTTGCCAGCCCAATCATTGTTGTAGTTCACAGGATACACAGCTGAGTGAGACTATTGATGATTTATCTTTTCTAGTATCTTCCATAGCACCTTCCAGGTCCTTGAGAGCTAGATAATAACAATGAAGCTTCCAGTTCAGCAACAGCTTGATTCTCTCTGCCTATGATACCAAGTAAGTGGTGTCTTCAGCAACATATTTTTGTCACCCAGTTCTGGTGTGTAGCCAAGAGTAAAAACAGTACCCTGTACTATCTGGAATTCTATGCTAACCCACTGGCCAACAACTCAAAAAGAGGTAACCTATTCAAGATATTGAGTTTTTTACTTTCTGGCATGGGATGTTTGCTTGGTTTATTGCACTCACTTCATATCATAATACAATTTAAACTACATTTAATATAATTATTTGTACATATCTCAGGAAGAATTTTTAAAAAGCTTCCAGAGTGTGTTCCCCTACCATATTCCCTTCTCTGCTCTGCTCTCCCATTATTCATTCCACTTCTTCTGTATTATCTGTTCCCTTCTTAATATCACTTTCCTATTCCTCCCATGACCTCTTTATGATTCTTAACATCTATAGGTATTCCAAATGAGCATCTGTGGAGAGCTTTTTGGGGCCCTTTGTTTCTAGACACTTAGCAGGTGTTTGACATTGGGCCAGGGCAAATGAAGTAAGCTCAAGGCAGAAATCTGATTTTGGGAAGGACTCAGGAAATAGGCCCAGATTAAGAACTTTTACATTTGAGTTAATGCAAAGCTCAGAGTAGGCTTTTTGTATGGCATTTCTTTTGTCTTTGTCATCCCGACCAGCCCCTACAAATATGTTTACTAAATTTTGTTTATTGCCTAGCTTGTTCCTTAACTCAGAACTGATCTTATCATTTTGCATGTACTTAAAGTGGTATAAAAGCAGTCTGGAAAAAATAAACCTGCTTAGGCCTCAGAACTGGCTGGGGTTATCTTACAGTGTTGTCTAATTGTCTTTTTTCTTTTTAATCCTCACTCCTGCCCTAGTGAACCTGTTGACTGACTGAGCTGGCTTGGTCAAATATTCATATCCGTATCTTAACATTTTTATAAGAGAGAAGACATACATTGTTTTGTATTTTGTGTGGTTCTGTTTTTTTCTTTTTCTTTTCTTTCTTTTTTTTTTTTTTTTTTTTTTTGTATTTTTTGGTTTGGATTTACCTGACACATTTTTCCTAATACCATCAATTTACATGTGAGTTTCATAATTTCATTTTTTAGTAGCTGAATAATATTCTATTGTCCATATTTTTATTATCCATTCATCTATTAATGAGTAACTAATCTATTTCTAATTTCTGCCTGTTGTGTATAGAGCATCAATGAACATAGATGAGCAAATATATCTATAGTTGGTTATAAAGTCCCTTGAATATACACCCAAGCTTGGTATAGCTGGTCCCTTTGATTGATCTCTTTCTAGTTTTAGAAGAAATCTCAGCACTGATTTCTAAATTTTTTAAACCAGTTTATACTTCCCATCACCAGGGAATAAAATCTTACATCTGAAAAATACATTCAGAAAAGTAACAAGATACAAAATTAAAATATAGACACATGCACCATACATAATATTCTACCTACATATGCACACACTTCCATCACAACACACAAATGCACACTCAAATTAATAGACTTCCTGTATTAAAATGTCAAAAATACTCAAATTCAAGAGAGCAAGGGCATTCACAATAGTCTCAAAAATTCTTGGAAGATCTAACTAGGGAACTGATAGATTTATATAACAAAAGGCTTAACATATTACAGAAAGAAACTTAAAAACACAGACACAAGAAGATTGAAAGGCCTTTCATACTTATATGGTTTGTCTGGAATAATAATGTGAAAATGGTCACCCCATCAAATATAATATACAGATTCAGTGCAAATCTCTATCAAATTTACTGTGTAATTATTCACAACAATTGAAAGAAACATTAAACTTCATTTGGAAACATAAAATATAAAAACACAAGTAAGCTAAAATAGTTCTGAAAATGTAAGAGAGTAGACATAATACCATATCAGATTTTAACTAAACTAAAGATTTGTGAAATAGGAGAAGATTGTTTAATCATTGATTAAGTTTCGGACTCACATATAAGCTCCCAGTCCTGCAACTATGTTAATTTTGACAATGAGGCATAAAAGAAACACTGAAAATAATACAACATACTCAACAAGTGGTTAAAGTCATATTAGACAGCTGTATGAACAAAAAAAAAATTATATAATGCATTTATTATTCTGAATAAAACTCAATTCCAAATGGCCAAGGGTCTCAGCATGAGGCAATGAATCTAAGAGGATAAACAAAAGATTGTTCCTGAACATATAAACATAGGAAGTTTTCCTGAACAGGCCAATGATCCTATAAGCAATGAAAGTAAAAGCTGACAAACAGTATCATTGCAAACTAAAATGCTTGCATGTAGCACAAGACACCATCATTCAAATGAATAAAGAGGCAGCCTAGAGGGGGAGGAAATATATTTTCTAGTTGTATCTCTAAAAGAAGGTTAGTAAACAAAATAAATAAAATACTTGTAAAACTAAATATCAGGAAAACAGAAAACCCAGATGAAGTATGGGGCAAATAGAAATTAAATGAAGAGCTTTTAAGAAGGAACACCAATGGGAAGATAGGAAGAAATATGGATATGCTCATCATCTTTAGCCAGCAAGTGAAACAGATTAAAATTACTTTGTGATTTTCTCTAATCACAGTAAGAAAGGCAAGGTAAAGAATAAATGAATAAAAAAAAATATATGACAAACCTACTGACAACAGAATCTGGCACAGATGTGAAAGAATTAGTTTCATTCTTCTATGTTTTTCCTTAATCATTTTTTCTCAGGTCTGTCATGACTGTGTTAGAGCAGAGGTGACACAATTCCTACCCCTGGGGCACCTCCAGCCCATTGATCTCCATGAACCCCATGTGTGATGATGACTCCATTTGGCCTGAAACTAACCTATTATCTCCTCTATTTTACTTCAGTCTCTCATTTGGGAAATATATTTCCTTCATTACTCCTTACTAATCACTCTATAATAAACAAAACAAATGTGGTTGTCAGAAATGAGGAATGTAGGTGGTCATGAGGACATGTAGGAGGAGAAACAGGTCATCTACTTCACTGTTAGAGACAGAGGATAGGATCTAGACAATATAACCACAGATGCCATAAAAATCTAATTGGTCCTTTGTAGAAATAGTTCATTACCAAACTTTTCCTTAAATTTGGAATTATGAGGAGATACATGTATGCTCTGGTCCAATGCCTGTTGTATCAATTAGCCAGGAGAAATCAAAAGTAGAGAGTTAAACTAGTCGTAAGAAGAAAAGGTACAGAAAAGAAGAAATCTATAGAAAACAAGCAAATGATGGATGGGTTTATCTTATAAGAAAAAAAGGCTTGTAATTGATCTAGATATAAGTAGTATTAGAGGGAGAGTATTTGTAGCTATACAATTGATAAGATAGAAAACAAAGATTAGAGAATTAAATCATGAAGTATAAGTATATAAAAAGTACTTCATCCTAGATCCTTGAAGGATTGAAAATGATAATATCTTGAGAGATAATAGAGAACGCTAGCTGCTTTCCTGGCATACATTCTGAAATTTTATGTGAAATTATTTTTACCTTAGTAGTCTATCATCTTTCTCTTTTTACATGAAAGTAGTTACTAAAGACTGTTGTCTACTGTGCCAGGAAACCATAAGAGCTATGCCTAGCTACCCTTGAAGAAGAGGCTTTGTAATCCTATAAGGAAATGTGCTTTGGCTATGTGGTTAGTCTCTGTTTTAAGGAAAAGGGGTTGGAATTAATGACCTAGAACTCATAGAATTTATATAAATTTAAGAATTTCTAAAATTATTAATAATGATCCAAGCCTTGATTGAGTAATTTTAATAAGTAAGAGATTAGGTTCAGACTTTCTGGTTGTCAGAAGGCAAAAGAATGTGAAAGAAGAAAAAGCATGAAAATGGGAGAGGGGGGAGTTTCTTCTTTCTTGTAGGTTCTTCTTGAGGCAGCAGAGAGGAAAGAGCATCTGCAGAGGGTAAGACTTTGTCTTACAATTCTGGGATAAGACATTGTCTTAGGAACTATTTAGGGTTGCTGTATAATAATAAATTGTTCACTTATCTAAGTCTAAGTTACTATGCTACTGTAGCTGACCTGCCTTCTGTGATCCTCTGAGGCCAGAAACTGCAATCTTTTGCACTTAGCACTCATCCTAAAACAGCAGGAGATAAAGTAAAGGGTTAATTGCTAGAGCCTTTTCCCTTTTGTCCAGATGCCCCTTGCTTGTCAGGCTAGGGGGAATTTTTGAGCAATAAACTTCTATTGAACCAAGAGAAGAGAATAACACTCACAGAAGGAAAAACTTTTACATAAGCAAATATGCATAAAATCACATAAGTTCATATACAGTTTCATACGAGGTCATTTATTCATTTCCATATATATCAGCTGGGCCCAGCTTGCATGCATTCTCACAATTTCCTACTTACACACATACACATGCATGCATTCATACACACACACACACACACACACACACACACACACACACACACACACATCCATATTTATATATGCATATGGAGCAAAAGACCAAGCACCAGTGCAGGAAGATCTCACTCATTATGGATGAAAAATGTTCTCCAATCTTTATTGCATAGTGAAAGAAAAAGTTTCTACCTTTTTAATGTTAAGTGAATTAAACCAATGTTTGTAATAAAACTAAGCCTGCCTTGTCCTTACCATGGGACCTGTTCTCTCCCATGGTAAGGAGAAGCCTGCCTCCTCCTTCTGCACTCTGCAACATCTTCTCTTTTTCCTCTTTCCCTCTGCATTCTGCACATTGCTCTCTTAGATTTTTTTTTTTCATTTTACCTATAGTTTCTAAGTTATTCCACTCTGCATACTCCTTCTAATCTTGCTCTCTCCTCCTGCTCTGATGTCACAACAATGCTCTAATTTTCAACGTCTTTTCTACCAATACTTTCTATATTTCAAAGTTCTTCTTGGGTTCAGTTTTGTTTAAAAAAGTGTTCTGTCTTAAAACTTCTCCTCAGCTCAGTTCCACTCTCAGCTCAGTTCCTCTCAGCTCAGTCGCCCTCAGCTCAGTCCTGACCCTTCTGCTCAGCCCTCTCTTTAGCACAGCCCTTCAGCTCTTCTCTTTTTCCTCAGCACTTAAACATCTTTCAGAATACATGATCACATGTTACAAAGTTTATCACAAGTTCACACACAAAATCAACTCATAAATTGAAATAGAAGTTTACAACAGAGAATGTTTACATGCATATCCATTCGGAGTAATTTTCTGGCTAAACATCCATCACCTGTCTCAGCTCCACAGGTTCATTGAAGTTTTAAAACCGTAACTAAGTTATTAGTGAAGTTTTGTATAGATAAATCTAGTAAATATTTTATCTCCTGTACTAGCACCTATAATAAATCTTTAGTTCCCTTTTTATGACCTTTGGTTAATTGTTTTACAACCTCTTGGAATTTGCTTTGGGTAGGAGAATGTCTGGTTACTATCTAAGAGCAATTAACTGGTGATACAGAAGACTGGCAGAGTTCTCATTGCAGTTTTGACTATCAGAAAAGGACCTAATAGCAGACCCACTATAAAAGAATTTAATAATCACTGATATAATTTTAGGAATTCTTATAGGATCATCATAAAGAGTCAAGTCATCTATTTGTCTATCATTACTACAAGACAGTACATCTTTTTGGATCTGCACAGATCTGCTCCAAAGGGGTGTGCTACTACTTAGTGAATGTTTAATAATAATGATTAATAATAACAGTAAAAGCATATTAATAGCATGAATCTTTCCTAAAATGAATCCCTTACAGTCTTGCTTAATAAGGGCTCACCTGTCGCAGATTATATACTAATCCGAAGCATGCCATTTCAGGATGATCACCTGCTAGTTATTAGCTTGTCCCATATGGCTCCCGGCAAATAATAAATCCAGAATACATATATCTTCAGTAACAACATGTGCATTTTAAATTTGTAACATATTTTCCTTTTTCTTTCATTATATATTTCATAAGCCTTAATGATGCAGAACATAGTCATGCAAAACTTTGAATCCATCACTGGAAAGACAGAAGTGTGTAAATCTTTGTGTGTTTAAGGCCAACCTGGTCTCCAAAGTAAGTTCCAGGTCAAGTAGCATTACTTAGGGAGACCCTGCCTCAATCAAATTTTTAAAAATCTTTACTTGTCTTTAATGTAGTATAAAGTGTAGATTACATATCCACATGGCAATTTTAAGTCCAACAACAATAGAGAACTAGTAAATCACACCTTGATTTGTAATATATTAATTTAAAATAAGCAATATGTATTGGTCTTTGGCAGTATCTAGTTTTTCATTTTATTAATGATGAGACAAGTCTCAAGATTTTAACACAGTTTATTATAATCATTAATGTTTTCAAAGATGATAATCAACAAACAGATACAATCAAACAATTGCTAGTTAGAGGGTCTGGCTATAAATCCAGGCAAGGAAAGATTAACTGACAACAGAAATAGATCTAGCAAGATGCTAGCCAACTGAATTATTATAAGTGTTGGCAGAATGGCTTCCAGGGTAATGGCACTTGCTGCCAAGCCTGGCAGTCAGTGTTTCATCCCCAGGAATTGATGGAAGAAGAGAACTGACTCCTACAAGTCATGCTCTAATCTCAATAGAAATGTTTTCACACATCAGCTTCAACCCCCACACAACCCAAAAAACATACAGATACATAAATAAAATGTAATAAAATTTAAATTTATTATTATAAGACAACAATCTCTTAAAACAAATAAATTCTATCTTGGATCTTTGGGGAATGATAAGAGAAATATTTTATTAACACAAATATAAATATTGGATTATACATCTGAGCCCTATTGTAGAACATGGGAAATGCTCCCAGAAAATCATGAGTAATAAGTCAGGCCAACTGATATTACTGGAGTGAACATTGAAAGTGAAGGGTAAAAGGACAGATGCTGGAGAGGGCTGAGAAGTTGGAATTAGGCAGAAGGCACAGTTAGTCTGAGTTTCTAGAGAAAGGAGAAAAAATTTGTGCAAAAGGGAATGTTTAAAGAGGTGGAAAAAGTGATGAAGATTAGAGAATTGATCAACAAAATTTTCAGATTTAACAATCCAAGATATTTTTGAGCAAATTAGAAGAAAACCAAAGGCTTGTAAAATAGTCAGTGTATTAAGGTGCTTGTAGTCTCTAGGAATCAAGAGGTAAAAGAAAATTGTTCCTTACTCTGTCCTCTGTCCTCACAAAATAAGTAAAATGTGATTATTTTTCCACTCAAAGTTTGTTAAACTTTATTTTAATGCAATAAAAATGTAAAAAAAGTTTATGAAAACCTGGATTTCATAGTAAAACCAAAACAAAAAAATAAAAAAGCAAGCAAGAAAGAAGCAAAGAAACAAAGGGATATGTTTTCACCTTCACCAAATAGGAACATAGATTTGAACTTCCCCATAGACAGAAATCAAACTCTCTGAAGTGAAAAACACCACAAATGAAGGTGAAAAAATCCTCTATGAACAAAAGTAAAGTATTTATTTAACAACTGCAATTTAGTGGCCTTGCTTCTGGGAGAATAAAAGATAAATTGTAACCGTGTCTAGGCAAAATAAGGGGGAGCAGGGCATGAACTGGGAGAAGCTAGATCTGGGAAGAATGGCCCTGGCTATATCTAAGTGAACCCTGAATGTGTAATGACAAAA
>CM052711.1:73792592-73814945 GCA_028551405.1 Uromys caudimaculatus | reverse complement strand
AGTGCCCTTCAAGCCAGAATTATGTGGGGCAAAACCTGAGTGGTGAGGTACTTACCAAACTGGCACAAGGCCGGTGATTCAACCTCTAGCACTGAAAGAGCAGTAAAGGTGAGGAGGGATAGGCTTTCCTGGTATGATGCCAACACTAAAGGCCTTTCTGTCATGTTTAATATCATTTAATACATATTAACATGTGTCTTTCCATGTGCATATTCATGTGTGCATATGAGTCTTGATGCATGTGTGTGTACATTCCTATGGCAGTCAGATCACATACTGGATGCTTTTCACTTACTCTTCCCTAGACAATTTATTTTTTAACACATTTATTTACTATGTAGAGAGTGACTGGGAGATGTGCTCCTGCCAAGGAGCACATGTGGAAGTTGGGAAACACCTGAGAGAGATGTTGCCTGCCTTCCACCATGTAGGACTCACAGACTAAATGCAGATCACCAGGTTTCGCAGCAAGTGCATTTACCTACTGAGCCTTGTTAGACACTATCTATTCAATTCATTTCAAAAAAAAAGTTTTAGTGATAGAGTCACTGAACCTGGAGCGTGAGTTGGCGAGAGTGTACCCCCAGCTATTCGCAGAAATTTGAGAGTGCATAGCGGTTTGGCAGCAGGTAGCTGCTGGAACCTAGAGAGCAAACAACAGTGGAGTGCAGGCTGGCAAGAGTACATCCAAAGCTGCCCGCCGGGACAAAGAGAGCTATCCATAGCTCTGGAAAGGCAGAACCTGTATTCGTGGGAGAGGCATTGGCTAGGGGAAACATGTGGTGTCAGTCTTGATCTTGGTCTCGGTCTCAAGCTATGTGCCGGGTGCAAACAGAGACCATCAGTAGGTGCCAAGCCAGCAATAGCATGGTTTACTTTATAATAATTTCATGATATATATATATCATGAAACATATATATGTATATATATATATATACACACACACACACACACACACACACACACATATATGTGTCTGTGTGTGTCTGTGTGTCTGTGTGTGTCTGTGTGTGTATGTATGTGTGTCTGTGTGTGTGTGTGTATGTGTAAAATGTCCCTTCTCTTTAACGCCAAAAATCAAGTTCTATACAACATGCAGTTTAATATTTGTGTAGCAATTCTCTGATTTGATTTGGTTTTTAGTTTGCTTGCTTGTTTTTAAACAGAATCTTAATGTGTATGTGTGTGTGTGTGTGTGTGTGTGTGTGTATGTTTTAGAAAAATGAATTTTATTTCAGGTAGACTGTCTATGGTGGTGAGCACCTTTAACCCCAGCACTTGGGAGGCAGAGACAGGCGGATCTCTATGAGTTTGAGTCTAACTTCACATACAAAGTTTCAAGCCAGCCAGGGTTGTTACAAGAGAATGATTTATATGTATGTATGTAAGTATGTGTGTATGTATGTATGTATGTATGTATGTATGCATGAGTGTATATACATGTAGGTATGGGTGTATGAATGTGTGTGTGCCAGACATGCTACTATATCGGAACACACAGAACTGTTTCATTTGTTCTAGTGAGCATGTTATAGTATTGAATGCTTCTGCATAGTAATCCTGTCCTAGATGATATCAGCAACAAAGTAAGACTGATTGGGTGGTTAAGATAGGAGTCAATTTTCAGTTCAGCTACTTTTTATCTGCACAAAGAAAGCAAAAGTCCAAGCACTCTGGCTTCCCATGCATCTTCCCCTGTCTGTTAAGAACATAATTAAACCGAGAGAGTTAGATGTCTATCACGTGAACTGAGAGATTAAGTTTTCTGAAAAACAAGTATACTATACTAAGATGTTATAGATACAGGTCAACTCTAAGAGGAGGGATACGAAAACCCAGTCTCCATCAGAATGTAAATAAGAAACTGTCCCCTGAGAGCCTCAATGTTATAGACCTGAGTGAGAGAGAGCAACCATCTCACTGATCTCTATCATATCTTATCCCAGATGACCTAAGAATGCCCTTCCATAGTTCAGATGAACCCTCGAATTAACTTTTGTCTGTGTGGACACATGCAAAGTCATCATGACAACTGGTGAGCTACTCTAATATGGGGCTGACCAAAATTTTTAAATTATCATCCCTTTTGGACTATGAACAAATTTTCTGTAAGAATTTCCTAAAATGATATAAACTATCACTATTATTCTTGGTGTGCACCAGAACTTGACGGTTAGATTTATTGCTGATTGCATGCACACTTTGGTCTTTGGATGATAAAAATCATATTGGATCTGAATCATAAGTTTACTCCCCACCAGCTAGTCTTCATAGTACCAGAGGCATCAGTGGCTTACTCAGCCATGAAACCTGTGTGCTGTAGTAATGACTGACCGGGCAAGATGTACTCACTAGTGAAACAGTGGCATGACTATTATAATACTAAAAAACTGTTTTTCCTTTTCTTTCATTTTTTTTAGTTTCTTATGTTTTAAGTTTTAGTATATAGCCAACTACACATATTCCTATATCTATGAACAAATTTTGAGAAAATAAATTTATGTATAGACTTATTTTGATCAATATTATCATATCATAAATATTGTATTTATTATATGTCAACAATGAAGTATGCCATACTTTTGGTTTCTTTTATTTACATGCTAATATGGCATGCTACAAGGTGGTATTCTTGAATATCTGAGTCAAGCCTCTTTGGAGCATGCTTAAGAATTCCCAGTTTTGGTAATTACAAGGATCATATTTTTACAAATATAAAAATATTTTTAAATCTTATTATGTCTGGTTCTTTCCTAGTTTTCCCATATTTAGGTTAGTTGATTTGTCAAAAACAATTTCTATTAATTAATATGTTAAAAAATATTATATTTGAAACACCATTTCTAGTGATGTGGTAGAGTGTGACATCATTAACTATGCAATTTTTAATGGAAGAACTTTTCAAATTTTTATGGAAATAAAAATCATCTTGTTTTATTACTGGTTCTCTATAATCTCTGTCATACTTTTAAGGAGCTCTGTGTTTTCAAATGATAAAACTAGTATTTCATTTTCTTATAAACTTCTATGTACTTAATCAGTACTATGAATATCATATACATATTTATTTCATACTGTTAATCCATCCCTTTACAATTTATTTTATATATATATATATTTATATATATAAATATATATATATATATACATATGTAATATGTCTAATTAACTAAACCATATGCTTTACCATTATCATCTAATGCCCATTTTCCATTGGCACACTTCTTCTTTCCACAAGTCTCCCTCCTATTTTTCTTTTTTTCCCTTCTTTTTAATAGCTTGCTTGTTTGTTTGCAGTCCACTGTGCTTCATTATTTATCATTGTAAATTATTTGTTCATTTTCTAGAAAGTGTCTCAGGTAGCCCAGGCTTGTCACAAGTTATATATAGCCTAGAATTAATGCCTGATCAACATGCCTGTACTGTTCAAGTGTTTGGATTTAAGGTGTGTGCCACACCCTCCAGCTCATACTTGTAATTGTAGAGACTTTTAAAGAAAAAATATAGGTGTGTGTGTGTGTGTGTGTGTGTGTGTGTGTGTGTGTGTGTGTGTGTCTATATAGTTGTACAAGAGTGCAGTTGCTCCAAAGACAGCCTTGCATCATCTGGGGCTGGAGCTGCAGAGAGTTGAATGCCACCCTTGTGCATGCTGGAAACTCAGCTTAGGTTTGCTAAAAGAACCATATGTACTATTACTGGATGAGCCATCTCTTGAGCCCTCCACCCATTTATTTTTAAATGTTCAGGGATTTTAGTTTAATCTAGTTTGGGGGTTTTGTGTGGTTAGTTTTCTTATTTTTCTCTTAATCTAACTATTTTATTTTTATGAAATTTTCTACTGGTATGTATGTTATGGTGGATATGACTACATGTTTTTAAAATGATTCTATGATTTAGGATACTTTTTAGATAATGATATGAAACAGGATCATTGTGCCATCTTGAAAGAAAGGACTTCTTGAGCTACAAGGACATCAGAGGTCAAAGGTCCTACAAATATCTTCCTAAACTGCTTCTCCAGGCTGGAGGGAGAGAGGAATGCTCTCACCTTGCTCCATCATTTGGAGAAGTTCATAGCTTCAGTGATGTGAATTTGAAAGACATTCCTAGGAGCTGTTTGTTTTCTCTCTGATTTTCCCTGTTTTATAGGATTCTGTAAGGCCGATTATATGTTACATCTGAGAAACAGATAGCTATAAACCTTATAGGATTAAAAAGTCCATTCCTGATGATTCACAAAATGTCATAAAGTCTCTTGATTATCAAACATAATGTTGTCTTAGTTACCTTGTAATTACTGTGATAAATTATCATGTCCAAAGCAAATTATAAAAAAAAAAAAAGACAAGAGTTTATTGGATCTCATGGTTCCAAGGGTTACAGTCCATGATCATCATACAGAGAGGAGCACAGTAGCAGGCAGGCAGAAATGAAACTTTTACAGGAACTATTGCAGTAGCTGAGAGCTTATATTTTGATCTATAAGCACAAGGCAGAATGGTGTAAATGGAAATGGTTTGAGCTTTTTGAAATCTCAAAGTGCTACCCCCAGTGACACACCTTCTTCACAAGACCACATTTCCTAATCCTTCCCAAACAGTTCCATTAACTGGAGACCAAGAATGAAAACATGAGCCCTTCTCATTCAAACACTGGAAGGTGTAAAAGAAGGATCAATATCTACCATGTTTTGTGGCCAGTAGTCCTTCATTTTGATAAAGTTTGTAAATAAAGATAGAGTTGCATAATACAATTAAACCTGGCATAAACCATAATAGAGGATATCTGAGAAATATCCTGTCATTCTCTGACAGTGGGTCCCAGAAAGTAACCTCAGCATCCTTTCAACTGTAGGAATCCACATCTCATATATACACAGAGATCAAGGCAGAAGTTAGAAAATGCATTGCAATGGAACCCAACCCTAACACAGATAACAATGTTCAGCTTTGCTCCTTCTAACATCTGCAGTGGTTATATATCTGAGTAACTAAAGTTCCAAATTCTTTTTTTTTTTTTTTTTTTTTTGAAGAGCAAACATGTCTGATTGGATCGATTTAATAAGGAAATATTTGATTAAGTGTCCTTATCCCACCTTTTTGTTACAAATAACCCTTTTTTTTTTTTTTTTGATACTTTATTTACATTTCCGATGTTTCCCCTTTTCTGGGTCTCCTCTTTAGAAACCCCGTATCCCCTCCCCCTCCCCGCCTCTGTGAGGGAATTCCTCCTCCCACCTACCCACCCACCCATTCCCATATTCCCACCTTGACATTCCCCTTTACTGGGGCCTCTAGCACCCTCAGGCCCAAAGTCCTCTCCTTTCTCCCTGATGGCCCTTCCAAATTCTTATCTTTTAGGTTTAAACCAGAATGTTGGTTGTAAACAGCTGAATATAACATTGTTCTCCACTCAAAGATCTTTCTTCCCTCAACCTCATTTGAGGTAAATCTCCAAGGCTAGAGACTTCTGACACATAACTCTTGCCATTCAATAGAGTTGGCAACTGCCACCATCCTCAGTCTGTCTACTTGTATGATGTCTAGAGCAACCTGTCTGTACATTCTGGTAAAAGTTTGAGGCTCCTGGAACAGCAGTAGCTTGAGAGAAATATTTTAAGTGGTCTCACTCTTAAGAATTGTTTTGCAGTGGGTGAGGCATACCTGAAGGAAGCAAGTACAACTTCATAAACTGAGTGAGATCTCTGAGTTTCACTTCCCTAAAAGCTAGCATTCATTTCAATATCGCACAACTCTGAGCTCAGAGAATATCTGTTCTATTGAAATCATACACAGGCAAGCAGGCTTGCAAATCAGTGGTACATTATGTAGTAGCACAGATTTTTAGAACAGTTACCATGAGCATGAAAGGATTTGGAAAAAAAATGATGAAACTGAATAAAGACTTCATAGTTTTCTTTTTGTCAATGTTGTCTTCAAGTTCATTACAGATATCTTTTTGCTTTGAGGTAAGTCTAAGTTACTGTGATTTCTTTGTTTCTTCAATCAATTAAACAAGTTCACATAATAAAATGATGGGTATTCAAAGATTTTCTCTTGTCAGCAAATCAAAAAATACCTACCCGGTATTTTCCATGTTGTATCTTTTGAAGTTAATGAATTAGATGCATTATACACAATATACTGAACAGAAGTTGGCATAAAAGGAAAAGACCTTTCTTAAGGTTCATGATGATGACTGAAAAAAGAAAAAGGGTTGTTCCTATTTTTCCATATTTTTCAACTTTAGTTTTATCCCCTATCACAGCAGGGTCTTAAATTGTGTACAGAAGTTTCCTAGGCACTGTCTAGCAACCCCTTCTATTTTAGTTTATTTTCCTTATAAAATACCCCGATAAAGCAACTAAAGATAGGAATGGTTTATTTCTCCTCACCACTCAAGGTTACAATCCATCATGGCAGGGAATCCCCAGTAATAAGAGCTTGAGGGTGTTCCATGGTCACATGGTACCCACTGCCAAGGAACAGAGTACTTGTACTCAGTTTACATTCTCATTTGAGTGCAGTCCAGTGGTCCAATAAAGTGGTGTCATTCATGTGGATAGGTTCCCAGTTCAATTAATCCAACAATCCCCCTGTTCTGGTTTGTTTTATGCTAACTTGACATAAATAAGAGTCATTTGGGCAGAGGGATCCTTAATTGAAAAAGTTCCTACAAAATACACTTTTGGAGAAGCCTGTGGTGCATTTCTTTGATTGATGATTGATATGGGAAATCTCACTTCACAGTGGCACAGTGATATGGTGCTACTCATGGGGTAATGGTGCTAGACCTGACATATAAGAAAGCTGTCGGAATAATGCACAAGGAGCAAGCAAGTAAGCAGCACTCCTCCATTGTTTCTGCATGTTCTCTTTCACCTGGTTCCTACCTTGAATTCTAGACCTGACTTTCCAGGATGATGTTCAGATAATTAGAAGTATAAGGTGAAATAAACTTTTTCCCTACAACCTGCTCTTGGTCATAGTGCTTTATCATAGTACTGGAAACCTAGACTAAAAACCACCCTTACAAACATGCTAGCCTAACCTAGATAACTAGATAATTCCTTACAGGTGTGCCTGGAGGCTTGCTCCCAGATTAGTGTCCCAGATCTTGTCATCTTCAAACTTAATAAAAGTTGACTCACACATTTATTTCTTCCACAGGCAAGCCTAAGTTACATTTAATCTTGAGCAAGAGTGAGAGGGAAAGAGAGGGGAAAGAGAGAAAGAGTTCCAAGACAGCACCTTCACACAGGAGAGGGTATCAGAATTCCCTCAACATTTCTGAGCACAGACATCTGATCCCTCTCCCAGAATTTCTGACTCAGTAGGACTGAATGAAGTCTAAGTTGTTCCATCTAATATATTTTCAGTAGTTGTGATTGTTCCTGTCCCTCAAACAAATTTTTTTTTTATTTTTTTTATTTTTGATACTTTATTTACATTTCCGATGATTCCCCTTTTCTTTGGAAACCCCGTGTCCCCTCCCCCTCCCCGCCTCTGTGAGGGAATTCCTCCTCCCACCTACCTGCCCACCCATTCCCATAAAAGGGAATGTCAAACAAATATTTAGAATTACTACCTATCCTTGGAGTAGTTGTTCTGTGTTGTGTATTCACCATAATTTAAATTCTTTACCAAGGCCTATATATTTGTTATCAGATAGTTTTGACCTGTTCTTTTTTATTTAAAAATAGTTATGTGTATTTGTGATGAATGGAATATGTGATGTGAATGCAAGTTTCCTCGGAGGCCAGAGGAAGGTGTCATATCCCCTGGAGTTTGAGAAACAGGTAGCTGTGGGTCACATCATATGTATGGTAGAAACTAAGCCCATATCCTCTACAAGAGCAATATGTACTCACTAATCCTCTTCTGCGTCTTCTCCTTATTTTTATATTTTGTCTCTCACTATCCCATGTCAGATGAAGTGTTAATATGTGTTTAGAACCTTGCTTTTGTAAGTGAGGAACACACACACACACACACACACACAGAGAGAGAGAGAGAGAGAGAGAGAGAGAGAGAGAGAGAGAGAGAGAGACTGGAAAAGTGTTTACAAGGATAATTGCATGTGTTTCCATAACATTCATTAGCTTATTTTGACTAAAATATCTAATTCATACTATTTAACACTGATAAACGTATTTATCTTTGCTATATTCTAACATCATGAGCTATTTTTTTTAAAGAATGCTTTTGGACATTGAAGATATTGTTTTATAAAAATGTTATCTGTAATCAAAATCTCTGTCACATTTTCTTTCTTTCTTTTTTCTTTTATGAGCCTCTAAGAATGCCATAAAGCAGTTTAGTATGGTGGGACAGGCCTTTAATCTCACATGCTGTATAGGCTACAGGAAATAACTGAATGACGTTATTTTCTTGAATTTTAAAAAATAGGACCTGGGAATGCTGCTTTGTTGGTAGAGTGCCATCTTTAGCACCACATGAAGGGGATTGTGGGGGTTCACACCTAAAATCCAAGTACTCTGAAAGTATTAGTAGTTTAAGAGAGTTCAAGAGAAGTCTGGGCTATGTGAGATCCTGTCTTAAAATAATATAATGATTTTAATCGAATTTAATTTAAAAATTGAAAAAAGACCTGTGGGCATTGCTTATTGGTAGAATGGCCTCCTTGCATGTGCTTCTAGGTTCAACTCTAAGTAATACACACACACACACACACACACACACACACACACACACACACACACAAAACTGGAACAGGAAAATTAATCTTCAACAATTAAGCCATTGAAAAATGGGCTTTGAACCAGACTTAATGTTTGCTGACTCCTGGTTCAGGACATCTATATAGCAATAAATCAAACCTGAACTTGAAGTGTTTGCCAACATCTTGGTTTAAGACCTTCCCCAGACAGAGCAACTGTAAAAATCCTGGTGTGTAAGTAGATAAATGAGAGATAATTACATAACAAATAATTAGAAATTAAAGAATTTGTTTCTTCAAAATATTTCATTTGATTTAATGTTTAATCTATTTGATCACACACAGTTTATATCTTAATAATAGACACGTCTACCGGGCAACTTTTAAAATTTCTGAAAAATCTAAAGTTTTGTCCTCCTGTCCTTAACTGACTTCCACACAGCGCAGCTATTATTTTAAATTTTTTCCACTGTGTTTTTTGACATTCCTGATTTGAAATCTGGTATATACATCTTACAACTTACCTTCTGATTGGGCTAACTGGTTCTCCTTTCAAGACCTAGTGGAGTCTCCTGCTGGAAAACTTGTGCATCTTTCTTTCACCCCACCCCAAGGGTCACATCCTTTTCTTCACTGGCCGAGGTCATCATGCTCTATGGTACATTGACTATTAAACTAGAATATCTGCAGTCTTCTTTGTAGCATTTCATTGATCACTTCCACTAAAGTTGTAGGTTCAAAGCCTAGTGTCACAGAAATGGGAAAAGCAGTTCTGGCCTATTTGTTAAAACTTCAAGTGAGTATGGAGGGAAAAGGCCAGAGACTCACTGAGAATACAGGTTTTAAGGTTCCTGAAGATTTAAATTCTACTATGTGGCTCTGGGGAACTGAACTCAGTCCTCAGGCCTTGACAGCAAATCCCTTTCCTGAATGAGCCATCTTGCTAGTTCATACCTGAGATTTTGTTGATATTGTCTTCATCTTTTATTACTCCAGCTAATTGAAGTTATTTGCTCAAGAATGACTGGATATATATATATATATATATATATATATATATATATATATATATATATATATATATATATATATTCAAGAAACAATAAAACTGAGGGACTCCACGTACACATATATCCACATGTAGTGAGCTTACACCTGCAAAACACACACATATACACACACACAAAAAAAACACAAACAGCAGGGCATATGTACACACTTAAAGAGACATATATATTTTGATGGTTAGCTTTAAAGGTGCACTTGCTATAATTTAGAATCTCCTGGAAAGAGAGTCAATTGAGCCGTTTTTAGACTGGCCTGTGACATGTCTGTAGGAGATTGCTTCATTAGTGATTGAGGGACAGAGACCCACTCTCAATATTGTCTACGCCATCACATGGGTAGGGTCCTGGACTGCATAAAAATGAGGAAAACTACTTAAGAACAAGTAAGAAAAAATTATTTATGCTAATTTCTCTTAACTGTAGATGCAAGATGATTGGCTAGCTACTTGAATTCTAGCCTTCACTTCTCTGAAATGATGGATTCTAATCAGGAATCATAAACTAAATAAACAGCTTGTTAAGAGATATTTTTGAATATATCAATAGAAATTAAACTTGGACACACACACACACACACACACACACACACCAACATACATACATAATACATACACTCAGAGAATAAAAAGAAATATCTGTTTTTTAACTTGTACAGTTGATATGTCATCAGGAACACAGAGCTTGGCCCAGTGTTTCCAGACCTCGGTGCAGATCCTCTTAGGAGACTCCTCCCTTGTATGCTAGCCCAGATAGCGGGGCTTAAAAGCTAGACTTACAAACCTCTCTCACATGCCTAGGAACCTGTGAGGAGAGCTGACTCACCTCATAATCAATATCCAGGGCATCGGTCCATCCTTGATCTGGAAGTGCTGCGTGTTCATGTCCACAGTGAGTTTGCCTGCTTGCCCACATGCTCCAGGAGAACTGAGTGCCAGTGCTGGTCATCCAGAAGGCTACCCAGAATACCCAAGGGCGCAATGCTGCTGAGCTGGTCTTTGCTGCCATCTGCAGAGGGAGGAAGGCTGAATGGAGTCTTAGATTGCTGAAGCTTTGAATCCTACCGGTTAAAGGCACTGAGTATTGGATATCTGAGGTTTCCTCAAACAAACCCAGCTCAAGCTGTCCGTCTACAGGGCATACCCTGGAAATTTGAAAAGAATCATGCAGAGATTTCCTCTCAGATTTCAGAGCTGGGTTCTAGCTCAAATGATGCACAACCCCATTTCCTGGAAGAAAATGTAATGTTTTAGTGACACCAGCAGTTGGATGGTGGGAGAAATATTTAAAATACTGGTCACAAAAATAAGATTGAAAAAAAGTTTCAACATGTAGAAAAACCATAGTAAAATATATACACATGCAATTCTTGAGGATTATGAATGAAGAAAGCAGATCTTAACCAACTTCGGAAGAAGCCAGTGATCATAGAGTACATCTCTGCACACAGGAACAGAGAAAACCAACCAGTCCAGCTGCAAGTGTTGAGTGCCTACTGTATGAACTGAGTCCCTCCACCAAAAAGGTAATGGCTGCCATTACCACTCAGAGTTTGTCTCAACTTTAAAGAGAATCTGTCCGGGTCCCTCTGGCAGAGCTGGCCCAGGTGCTGTACCCTTGTTCGACTCTCTGGCCAGCCGGGGCCAAGCCGGCGCCGTGCTGGGTGAAGGTGCTAGGCAAGCCACTCAGCGCCACACAGCTAGCTGCAGCGACTGCAGGAGCACTGTCACTGCTACAGCACTGTGAGAGAGTTGCTGTTTGAGCTGCTTCTGCAGCTTTACTGGACATAGCTGCTCCAATGAATCTCGCTCTGGATGTCCCCCTATACTATCACCCTCATCGGCCCTGCCATCAACCTGGTCACCACACTAGTGCTTATCTTCTACTGCCCTATGGTCACAGAGGAGGCACCATACTCGACAAATCTTTTATGTGCCCTGGGACTCTATCTACCAGTCACTGGATGACATTGATGGGAAACAAGCCAGAAGGACATACTCTTGCTCTCCTTTAGGGGAACTGTTTGAAAATGGTTGTGACTCTCTTTCCACAGTATTTATGGCCATCAGCGCTTCAATTGTTCTTCACCTAGGAACACGTCCTGACTGGTTGTTTTTCTGCTCTTTCGTTGGGATGTTCATGTTTTATTGTGCTCATTGGCCGACTTACGTCTCAGGAGTGCTGAAATTTGGAAGGGTGGATGTAGCTGAGATCCAGGTAGCTTTAGGATCCATCTTTATGTTGTATACATTTGGAGGAGCAACGATGTGGGATTATATGATTCTTATTCTAGAAATAAAACTGAAGATTTTACCCATCTTGGATTTGTAGGTGGATTAATATTATCTTATTCAAATTATTTCCATGTGATCCTCCATGTGTTGGCAAGAATGGATCTGCTGTTGCAGGCACCAGTGTTTTGTCACCTGGACTCCACATAGGATTAATTATTATATTGGCAATAATGATCTATAAAAAGTCTGCAGCAAATGTATTTGAAAAATACCCTTGCCTTTATACTTTACTGTTTGGATGTGTCTTTGCTAAAGTGGCACAAAAATTGATGATAGCTCACATGACAAAAAGTGAACTATATCTTCAAGACACTGTATTTATTGGGCCAGGTGTTTTATTTTTAGACCAATACTTTTATACGTTTATAGATGAATATGTTGTTCTATGGATAGCAGTGATCATTTCTTCGTTTGATACGATGATATACTTTAGTTCTTTGTGCCTGCAAATTTCAAGACACCTTCATCTAAATGTCTTCAAGACTTCATGCCAACAAGCACCTGAACAGGTTCATAAGCATATTGACTGACTAGTAGCCCAAGGAAATTAGGAGAAGCAGTTAGGGGAACCTATGAATGAAGGATATCCCCCTATGCAGGAGGCTAGTATACTATCTATAAGGTTATGTTTAAATATTAAACATAAATTTGTAGCTTCCATTATGTCTACATCAGTAATGAATTCCTTGTCATTGACTTATTTTATCACAGATGTTATCAATGTAATACAATGTATACATTAGAAACAAAAGCAAAAAATAAATTTAAATATTAAGGACAATAAGAAACTGTACCCCAATAAGTCTAAATAGCACTTTGTCTACAAAATACCTATCAGACTTGGGGTTTTGATTGCCAATGAATTACACAAATTTTCAGAACTTAAAAGAACTGATAACCATCTTGGCAGTGACATTTGATTGATAAAACTTGAAAATGAGCACATAATACTAAGTATCTAATGATAATACTATAATTGAGTCAAGTGATATACTAAGATATTTGTATGTACTAAGCATTGTTTAAAAAGGGCATGTTATAGATATAGACATACTTTAGTATACTATCTAGAACTTAAAACAATGGTGGTGGGATTTTGTTGTACTAGTTCAGTGTAACATGAATCTTTTTGGGTAACTTGTGCTGTATACAGTCCAAGTAAACAGTTTATTTCATGGGGAAAAAAAGAATCTTAAGTCCCAAAAGAAAGAAAGAAAAAAAAAAAAACCTCAAATAATAGATAGGAAAGAAAATTGGTAACTTGGAAAAATGGCAAAAAAGGTATAAAGGGGAAACAACAAGTGTCAGTATTCAACAGTAGGTACATTAGGTACTGATTATCTTTTCTATTCTTGGTTGAAAAATACTTAAGATTCTCTTTATAAATACCACAATTATCTTAACACTTTTCAGACCCTATGATCCATATGAACTTATTTCTAATTTCATTCAAAATTTCCATAGGCTATACACCTTCTAATGAAATAATTAAATAGTGTAAACATGTATTTTAAGTACTCCAAGCAAGAAAAGGAGATTTGAAAATGTGTATATTTCTCAAAAGGTAAAAATATGTAAACACAGAGAAAACACTCTAAAGTATTTACTCTGTATTTCTCACTCCTGGGTAAGATTCTCAAAGATCTTTAAAATATGAATGATACTTAAGGTTTATATTCCATTTTGCAGACCTAGCTAAGTGGAACAATGAATGCTTTACATGGGTGAAGCCCTGGCTTGATCTACTAGCAAGGCCCACCTTACCAACCTTAAATAAAAAGGAATTAAATAATTGGAATGTCTTTTAATGTCAAAACTAGTGGTAGAGGATAATTTCTTCCTAGACAATAAAGAGAATATTATATAGACTTGTCTAAAATCTTTAAAAGGTGGGTTATAGAACAAAATTTAAAAAGATAGTTTTCTTTCTAATAGGTATGTTTTGTTATTCTGAATAATTCATTGAATGCTGTTTCAGTAAAACTAGAAAGCTCAAGTGACTTTAAAGAAATGTTGAAACAAGTCAACATATATGAAATCATTTTATAAGTTTCTCGGTATAATTGCCTATTTTTAAAACTAAAAACAGTTCAAGTTTAGAAATGAATGTGAAATGAAGCTTCAGAATATTAATTGAACATTACATTGGAAAAGATACCTGGGGGATTCATATTTGAAGACAGATATGAAGTACTTAAACCATAAATAACTCTTGCTGTGTTTGTGACAATTCTCTTAATAATTACTAGGGGCATGTTTCATTTAAGTATAGACTAGACAATTAAATGATATCTTGATGAACTTACAGAAATGAAATATAAATCTATGTATTAAAACCAATATTTAGAAATCTTAAAAAAGAGAGATCTGTCATTATTGATACATAAATTTTAAAGTTTTTATATATTGTTTGTGTGTGTGTGTGTTTGTGTGTGTGCATGCATGCATGTGTAAATGGAGCTGTTTTTCTCCTTCCGTCATGTGTGTGCTGGAATCTAACTCCATCAGGCTTGGTAGCAAGCACTTTAACCCATCATTTGTTCCTCTGATACATTAAATTTAGTTTGAGGGAATAGTATATGTCCCCACGTCACTCAGACTATAACAGGTAAATATATCTCTTCTATTTCTTTCATTGAATCATCCTTAATTCCACCTCTACTCACCTGTGCTTAGGTGACATTGTATGACCTTCAAGGGTCAGGAGCAGCTAATCTCTTTGTGCACTGCTTACTCTTATCTTTACTATGGCCTGGTGGTGCTATTTGTCTCACTGAGAAAGGATGCCTGACTTCTTGCAGGAGTTAGTGTGGGGATGCCATAACTAACATACTTGGAAAGTAGGACTGGTGAATTAATGTCTGCTTCAGTTTTATTGATTTTTTTATTTTATTCCACAAGCCTTGAATTATCACCATTGTCAGATTATGTTAGTGCCTTAGTAAACATCCCCCACGTTCCTGTCTACTTTCTGCCCTTCCTCTGAAGGACATTGCAATCTACCAATACTGGTCCTAGTCATATGTAGAGAAGATATGGAGGGGGTAGAATGCTCTCTTCAGAGAGCATCAGTGTTGGTATCTTCCATTAATAATAGTTAGGACAGATGATCACATAAACAGAGACAAGAGACTAAGTACACAGGAAGAGGTAGTATCTACCCAGCTTGGAGGAACTGGTACGCAAACTGAGGAGTGGCAGGGACAGTTGAAGGGTCCCTTAGAAGAGGAAGGCTGGCTGACATATATTATACTGCTATAATTTATGTGTATCTGATATGCAAAATTATATTTCTGAGTAATATTAACATTACTTTGTTAGAGAAAGAGAGAGAGAGAGAGAGAGAGAGAGAGAGAGAGAGAGAGAGAGAGAGCGCCACAATTCTGCTTTGGAGGTCAGAGACAGCCTTGAATGTCAGTCTTCACCTTCCATCTGTTCCAGACAGGATTTGTTGTTTGCCACTGAGTATTCCTGACTAAGCAGTCTATGAGCCTCTGGAGATTCTCTTATCTCTTTCAACCTGCAGTAAGAAAGCTGGGCTTATAAATATTGTGGCTTTATACAAGTATTGGGGAATCCAAACGCAGACTCTCACACTTATGTGACAAACACTTGACTCTTGAGGCACCTTCCTAAGCCACTTACTATTTCTCTTGGTATGGGTAGGGTTGAAAAATCTGTTCTTTTATTTTCATCTTTTGAGCTGTATTCTCTGACTTTTACCTGTTTTTCCCAGCAATTTGTATTTATACAAATTATACAAATTTATCACTTTCTGTAACATAGAGTTTGAAGCAGTCATTCTGTTCTTTGACTTTTTGTATGTTGTTTTCTGTTCCATTTGCTTCAACACTGTAATCCCAGCCCTGGACAGTGGAGACTAAGTATTCCAGTGTGAACTACCTCACAGGACTCCACACCTCACTGACTTCTGGGTTTGCTTTAGAGACATCCTTCATAAATAAGGAGGAAGAGCAATAGCGGACAATTTTAAACTGTGGACCTCTATTTGCAGGAGCACACAGGTGCACCCACATGTATGTGTGCCCACATATATCCAAAGGGAAAACCATGCACTCATGCATGTCTTCCATGCTTGTGTATGAAAACAAAAAGAAAACAAAAGAAATCACCCTTATTTTTTTTCTCTATAACAACCCATCCCTGCTTTGAGACTAGAGGAACTCTCTCAACATATTTTTACCATTAATTCATTCTCCAATTAGAAACCCAGTTCTTGAATTATCTTGAATGGTAGGCAGTTTGTTCCATCTGAACCCACTTAGCGCACTGTCTCAGATGAACGTTTTAGGAAAGCATGGTGCCAACATGGCAAGCTACATGCTAAAGTTACAGTTGGGAGAGTTGATAGGGATCTCTAAGTCCATGCCCTTTAACTTAGTCATCTGCCTTTTGAAAATGCATTCTAATGCATAACTAGGAAAAAAGCCAATGATTTAAAATCTATAGATAATGTTTAGTAGTTTGGAAAAAGATTAAACATACATGCAAAATCAAAAGGATATAAGATAGCTGTTGATGTGGCATTTATGAAGTTCTCAGCATTTTTAAATGATTTAGGAATGAAAACTTTACTTTCAGGAAAAAATTTAAAAGTGACAGCTAATAAAATATCAAACAACTTAAAATTATCAATTTAGTACGTGTACACGCAGAATAGAAATGTGTAAATGCACACTAAACACAGCTATGCAAAAGGACCAATAAACACTGAATTTGTAAAGCACAAAATTATACTACAAAATCAAAAGATGTTTCTTTTCTTCTGTAATTTAAAGTTAGAATAATTACTGGAGTTAGAACACTATTAAATTATATTTAGCCTATATGAAACAGTGAATGGCACCTGTATTACAAGGAATTTCACATGTTTCTTTGGTGGTTTTGAGGATGAATTCAATGTCATGAACATGATAGTTTTGTTCAATGTAATATAATTTACCACTTAGTTATGTCTATATTCACAGGTTCAAATTTTATTACATGTATTTATGTGGAATGGTATGAGTGTGAGCATGCAATGGTATTCATGCAAAAGCCAGAGAAACAGTTGTGGGAATTGGTTCACTCCTTCCACCCCTAGGTCCCAGGGTGTGAATTCAGGTGGTAAGTCTTGGCAGCAAGCATCTTTACCTACTGAACTATCTCACCAGTTACAAGTTTACTTTGTAATTGAATCCCCAAAAGGAAAATATAAATAAATACCATCCATTCACGTAATTATCTTTCCCTAAACTTGTATATCTTATATTAAAGCTAGTGAAAATTGGTTTGATAAAATACATGTAGAAAACAAAACTCTGCTACTTGAAGATTAGTAGCCTCATATTGATGAAAAAAGATTAATGATCATCTAGTGAAACCTCCCCTAGAAATCTAGACTGTTGTCATGGAAACCATGAAAAACAATTCTCAGTACACTACCAAAGTTTTTATCTCAAAGTTTGTTTCCAGTTTTATCTCAGTTGCATTTGATGTTCAATTATCCTGTTTTTAATGTACTTTCAATTTATTAAGATACACACAAAAAAAAATCCTCAGGAAAAGCTGAGAAAGATACAAATGGCATAGGGAGGAAGAAGCTGGCTTTGGAGACAGAAACAAAGGGAATTAATTTTTAATTAAATGAAACTTTTCACCATTTATTCTGAAGATGACAGAAGTACTTCCTAAGCCTTATTGCAAAGAATAAGTGAAAATGTTGTTGGTACTTTAAAAAGATTTACTACTTTTAGATTTTTTTAAAGTTTATTTTATATGCAGGTATCTATATATGAATCAAATGTGTGCACCTAGTTCCTGTAGCGGTTAGAAGAGGACATTGGATTCCATGGAACTGGAATTATAAACGTAGGGTTGTGAGCTGCCATGTGTGTTCTAGAATTTAACTCTGTCTGTAAGTTCAAAAATGCTATTAACTGCTGGTCCATCTCTCCAGCAAATCCTAACCTATTTATTTTTGGCATTTGTGTGAGTGAGCATGTGTGTGTGTGTGTGTGTGTGTGTGTGTGTGTGTGTCTGTTTGTGTGTCTGTGTGTCTGTGTATCTGTAAGTTTTTGTGTGCACTTTTGTGCAGGTGCCCATGGAAGCTACAATAGCACTCCTAATATTCTGGAGCCAGAGTTATTAGCTTTGTGAGCATCTCCATATGGGACTTGGGTTCTAGTCTCTGCATCTTAACCTTGGAATCATCACTCCAGCTCCAGTGTTTACAATTTTACCTTCATATTTGTTTTACTTCTTCCCGTTATCCTGGAAAGCATAGCACTGGCTGGCTGGACAGAGAATTCCAGTAATGTACCTCTTTCTGTCTCCCCAGTTCTGGAGTTACAATTTTGTACTACTAAACCCAGGTGTTCTTTACAGATTCTCATGGTCACATGCAGACCGACATTCTAAAGCTGTGTCCTGACTGCAGATATAATTTGACCAATCGCCATAAGCATATTTGGCCTTGTCTTCCATGAAAGACTGTACCTTTGAATTGTGAGGTGAAATAAGTCCTTCCTTCCTTTCAACATATATTTACTTTTTAAGGTATCACATTTATAAATAACAGTTCATATCAAATCACATTGTCTAAAACATGTGTCCTCCTTCACAATCAATTCCAAAGAACTTAACATGATTTTGAACAATTACTGTCACAGCTTAACAGATGTGTGTTGGCACCTTGATATTTAGTTCTTTAGTATTTGATTAGGACATTTGGAATCTTATTGATTAGTGTCAGGATACTTGGCAAGATTCAAAGAGCTTTTAGATGCATATTCTCTAGGTGTGCAGTCATTGGATATTACATTATTGACAGAGACCATGAAATGTGATTTGACATAATATATAGGGAGACTGGAGTTGTAGCTCCATTGTTAGTGCTTCCCCTCCATCCATGAGATCCCAGTTTGTATTCCCAGCACTGCATTAACTGGGTTTGTGGTGCCTGTAATCTGAGAAGTCCTGAGGTGGAGGTAGGAGGACCTGAAGTTCTAGGTCATTCTCAGCTGTATATAAAAGGTAAAGCCAGCTTTGAATGTATGAGACTGTCTCCTAATAAAACAAAATAGAAAAAAATTTTGTATAGGACTGTCATGTGACATAAATGAAATATATATATATATGTGTGTGTGTGTGTGTGTGTGTGTGTGTATGTGTGTGTGTGTGTGTGTGTGTGTGTGTGTGTGCTTGAATGTACACTCTCAAAAAGTAGAAAATTGGAAAGAAATACCTTTCAAAAGATTTTATAATTACTCTATAAATACATGTTAGTTGATTTAGTAAAATGTCTCAAATTTAAACAAGCTATAAATTAAGAAGTCACTGGTTTCTTCAATGTGGAAGGAAATCACCATTGTCTTGATAAGTTGTCATACAGCCCCATAACATTACACTCTGAACCCTTCATCTGGTGTCCAAAGGACACCCACATCTATTTGTGGCGGGATCACCAAACATTCAACTTCAGTTCAAAAATTTTGAACTGTAGTAAAGAGTGAGTAATCTGCCCGCTCTGTTGATATCTTGTTCAACAGTTCATAACAACAGTTCCCTGGTCACATAATTCTTCTGCCCTTTGATCCTCCATCTGCCTGTGTGATTCTTTCCTTTGTATTTCTACAGAGGGCAGATTGTCCTGGTTATTAAAAGGAATCCTGTGGATGTTGTGTGGGAAGAGACTCTAACCCAAGGATTGAAGAGTAAAATCTCATGCCCAGTTAGTAATTTAAAAAAACAAAAACAAATAAACAAACAAACAAAAACAAGTAACTGTTCTATACTTGGAATGTAAGATAAGGCAGCTACCTAGTGAAAATTCTCCACAGAACCAATTCTTGCCAAAGAACACAGCACAGATAACTAGATAATGCCAACTGCTTCTTGAACAGCAGTATGCTATGTGTCTCCAGTTTAGATGCCTTGTTGGTTTTTATCTATGTGTTTATGTGTTCACACACATGTGTATGTACATGTGTGTGTGTGCTTGTGTTGTAAAGAAGGTCAATTTCCAGTGTTTTTTCTTTGTTGAAAGGAAGGTCTCCCATTGGCTTAGAACTCAACTAATAGGCTATGTAGAATGACCATTGGGACTCTGGGATCCTTGTCTCCCTGCCTTGCCAGTGCTGGAATTATTATCATGTACCATATCTGGCTTTTTTGGTGGGCTCTGGGGATTGAATTTAGCTCCTTATGATTCTATTACAAGAAAGTTAACAACAGAGTTATCTCTCAAGTCTATGCTTTATATTCATCTTATATGTCATCAATTTTATGAATTAAATTTGGACATCTGTAGGTTCTTTCTACTTCTTTTTTTTTTTTTTTTTAATGTTTCCTGTGGAGACCAGGAGAAGGCTTGGAGCTGCCACTGAAGAAGGATGAGAATAAAGACCTAAATATTTTACTGTTGGGAACAAGACTGCACAATACAGATTCTCATTTTCTCCTCCTGATAACCAAAATATAGTTTGCTTTATAATCCCTTGTTTATCTTGAACTTATACTCTATATAGAACTACACTTCTCCTTCCTACCTACTAGATAATAAACACTAATAGCAATGTGTTTGACTTCAGACCCTGGGACAAGAGACTGAGGTACATATCTTACATATCAAAACAGTCCTGACTTCTAGGTTTTCCCAGCATCCCTCAGTCCCTACCTGGCCTACCTACCCTGCCACAAATGTTGAACATTCCAGCTTATGGGCTGAGCTGCTCTTTTCCCAGACACTCCTCTGTACTCAACACAGTTCTCTCGGCTTTACATTTTCTCTCTCTCTTCTTCTCTTCTCTCTACATGGGCTCTCCCCACCTCAGCTCCTACATATGCCTACTTCCCTGGCCTCCTTCTTAGGGGTGAGGTAACTTGCCTGTTGGAGAGCAGCTTCCCAATAAACCTGCCTTTAATGTAATCTGATTTGGTTTAAACTGGCTAATTTCACCTGCAGAGAAATAACCTATCAGTATTTCCTCTCCTTTATACTAATAAATATTAAAGTGGAAGTAAGGGAGTATCTCAGACAAAGCAGTCCATTTGGTGCCCAGAAAGATGGCTCAGCTAGGTTAAAGACATGTATCATTAAGCCTGATGACCTGAGTTGGATCTTAGGCAATTACATGGAAAAAAGTAAGATCCAATTCTAGCAAGTTTTTCTACGACCTTAACACCTGTGCCATAGCATACCAAAATCACCAATCACATGTAAACAAATCAAAGAATGCCATTAAAACAAACAAACAAACAAACAAACAAAACTCTTCTTTTTGCTCTAACATAGATCTTTTCTATTTGCTTCCTTTTTTTTGGAGAGCTCATTTGGTTTTCCTCTGTGCACTAAGGAACAAAGGAACACAGTAGCTACCCCTCTGTGGCCGGCATTGCCCTTCCTTTCTTCCATGAGAAGAAATAAGAGATCATCCTCTCTGTGTCCTGAGGTGAGAAGTTTGGTACAGTGAATGTAGACTGACTGAAAGTCAGGCAAGACCAGGGAATGGCCAACCCAGGGAAGGAAGAAACATCATAGTGCAGAGAAGCAGGAAAATACTCTTTAAACTACCTGCTATTCAGGTCCCAGTCTCATCTCTCTAGGCTCAGTCCACCATAACATAGGAAAAGCTCTGGACTTAGTTTCTCCATTCATACATATTACCTTCCATTAAGAAGAATAAAACAACAATCACTACTCCTTAATATCCCTTAACATCAATGGAATCAATTCCCCAATAAAAAGACATAGACTGACAAACTGGATCCATAAAGAGGACCCAGCATTTTGCTGCATTCAGGAAACACACCTCCATGATAAAGGCAAACAATACCTCAAAGTAAAGGGCTGGAAAACACGTTTCCATGCAAATGGTCCCAAGAAACAGGCTGGAGTAGCCATTCTAATATTGGATAAAATTGACTTTCACCCAAAGTCATCAAAAAAGATAAGGAAGGACACTTCATACTCATCAAAGGAAAAATCTGCCAAGAAGAACTCTCAATTTTAAACATCTATGCTCCAAATGCAAGAGCACCCACATTCATAAAAGAAACCTTACTAAAGCTCAAAGAACACATCGCACCTCACACAATAATAGTAGGAGACTACAACACGCCACTATCATCAATGGACAGATCTTGGAATCACAAACTAAACAGAGACACAGTGAAACTAACAGAGGTTATGAACCAAATGGATTTAACAGATATCTACAGAACATTTCATCCTAAATCAAAAGAATATACCTTCTTCTGAGCACCTTATGGTACCTCCTCCAAAATTGACCATATAATCCGTCACAAAACAAAC
>CM052711.1:73767538-73784298 GCA_028551405.1 Uromys caudimaculatus | reverse complement strand
TTGAAACACAGTGTCTCCCTGAACCTTTCATGCTTTCTGATATACTCACATACCAATGAGTCCCACAATTTCCTCTTATCCTCATGTTAGACTTCTGACTATAGTGGTAGGATTCCAAATTCCAATGTTCATGCTTGTGCTTAAGCACTTTACCCAAGGCCATTTCCCCAGTCCTATCTAACTTTTTATTTAATTGTTATCTGTGAGACAAAAGCTCACTATCATTTCCACTCTGATACTCAGAGTCTGGGCTGAAATGATTTTCTTGCTCTTTCCTCCTGTGGAGCTGGAACAGTGGTTGTGATTTGCCACGACTGACTGTCATCTATTTCTTTGAAATCCAACTGTACCTTTTGACAATGAAATTTTTGAGACTATTGACATGAGTATTTTTCTTAACAAATAGAAGTCTGTGGGTTTGGGGACTCCCAAGACTTTAGGCAGTCAACTGTTATGGTACAAGTTGCATTTTAGAATCTGTATGTGGGCAGCCAGAGTGAAGAAGCAGACTACAAAATAGACATAGATTGAAAACCAAAAATACACATGATCATTTCCTTAGATGCTGAAAAATCATTTGACAAAATACAACATCCCTTCATGATAAAAGTCTTGGAAAGATCAGGAATTCAAGGCCTATACCTAAACATAGTAAAAGCAATATACAGCAAACCAGTAGCCAACATCAAACTAAATGGAGAGAAACTCAAAGCAATCCCACTAAAATCAGGGACTAGACAAGGCTGACCTCTCTCTCCCTATCTATTCAATATAATATGTGAAGTTCTAGCTAGACCAATTACACAATCAAAGGAGTTCAAAGGGATACAAAGTGGAAAGGAAGAAATCAAAATATCACTATTTTCAGATGATATGATCTTATATTTAAGTGACCTGAAAACCTCCACCAGAGTACTGCTGCAGCTGATAAACAACTTCAGCAAAGTGGCCAGATATAAAATTAACTCAAACAAATCACTGGTCTTCCTATATTCGAAGGATAAACAGGCTGAGAAAGAAATTAGGGAAATGACACCTTTCACAATAGTCACAAACAATTTAAAGTATCTTGGTGTAACTCTAAACAAGCAAGTGAAAGATCTGTATGAGATGAACTTCAAATCTCTGAAGAAAGAAATCGAAGACCTCAGAAGGTGGAAAGAAATGCCATGTTCATGGATTGGGAGGATTAATACAGTAAAAATGGCCATCCTGCCAAAAGCAATCTACAGATTCAATGCAATTCCCATCAGCATTCTAGCTCAGTTCTTCATAGACTTTGAAAGAGCAATTCTCAAATTTATTTGGAACAACAAAAAAACCAGGATAGCAAAATCTATTCTCAACAAAAGAACTTCTGGGGGAATCAGCATCCCTGACCTCAAGCTTTACTACAGAGCAGTAGTGATAAAAACTGCATGCTTTTGGTACAGTGACAGGCATGCAGATCAATGGAATAGAAACTGAAGACCCAGAAATGAACCCATACACTTATGGTCACTAGATTTTCGACAAAGGAGCTAACACCATCCAGTAGAAAAAAGACAGCATTTTCAACAAATGGTACTGGTTCAACTGGCCGTCTACCCATAGAAGAATGCAAACTGTTCCATTCCTATCTCCCTGTACAAAGCTCAAGTTCAAGTGGATCAAAGACCTCCACATAAAACCAGATACACTGAATCTAATAGAAGAGAAATTGGGTAAAAGTCTTGAACACCTGGGTACAGGGGAAAAATTCCTGAACAGAACACCAATGGCTTATGCTCTAAGATCAAGAATAGACAAATGGGACCTCATGAAATTGCAAAGCTTCTGTAAGGCAAAGGACACTGTCAATAGGACAAAATGACAACCAACAGAATGGGAAAAGATCTTAACCAATCCTACATCCGTTACAGGGCTAATATCGAATATATACAAAGAAATCAAGAAGTTAGACTCGAGAAAACCAAATAACCCCATCAAAAAACAGGGAACAGAGCTAAACAGAGAATTCTCAACTGAGCAAATTCACAGGACTGAAAAGCACCTAAAGAAATGCTCAACATCCTTAGTTATCTGGAAAATGCAAATCTAAACAAGTTTGAGATTCCACCTCACACCAGTTAGAATGGCTAAGATCAAAAACTCAGGTGACAGCAAATGCTGGTGAGGATGTGGAGAAAGAGGAACACTCCTCCATTGTTGGTGGGATTGCAAGCTAGAACAACCACTCTGGAAATCAGTTTGGCGGCCCCTCAGAAAAATGGACATAATAATACCTGAGGACCCAACTATACCACTCCTGGGCATACAACCAGAAGATGCTCCAACATGTAATAAAGACACATGCTATGTTCATGGAAGCCAGAAGCTGGAAACAACCCAGATGTCCCCCATCAGAGGAATGGATATAGAAAATGTGGTACATTTACACAATGGAGTACTACTCAGGTGTTAAAAACAATGACTTAATGAAACTTGCAGGCAAATGGATGGAGCTGGAAAATATCATCCTGAGCGAGGTAACTTAGTCACAAAAGAAAGAACATAGTATGTACTCACTGATAAGAGGATATCAGCTCAAACGTTTGGAATACCCAAGTTTCACTTTACAGTAACTACTGAACTGAGTGAGATCCCAGATGGAGGAGTTGGAGAAGGGACTGAAGGAGCTGAGGGAGCTTTCAGCCCCATGGAGGGAGCAACAGTTTCAACTGGCCTGACCCCCTGGTCCTCCTGGAGGCTGGACCACCAACCAAATAATACACATTGAGGGACCCATGGTTCGGACCACATATGTGGCAGAAGAGGGCCATGTTGGCCATCAGGGGGAGGAGAGACCAGTGGGCCTGAGTGTGTTAGAGGCCCCAGTAAAGGGGAATGTCAATGTGGAAATATGGGAGTGTGTGGGCTGGCGGGTGGGAGGTAGAATACCCTCATAGAGGTGGGGGAGGAGGAGAGGATGGGGGGTTTCCAAACAGGAGACCTAGAAAGGGGGAACCATTGGAAATGTAAATAAAGTATCAAAAAATAAAAGTAAAAAGAAAAAAAAAAGAAAAGAAAACCAGGGAGACTCAATGTGATTTTGAGTTCCCATGTCCAAAATTCTGAGGAAATAAGATAAACAGGTGAAAGTTTTGGGAAAAATTAAGTTTTCCTTTCTTTTTAAGAAAAAGGATAACAAGGACTTGAACCAAAGTAAGTGGCTGACGGTTTGGGGCAATGAAGTGATAAAACAAGTGGTTCCAAAATAAGGAAGGCCTCCATGTAGGAGAAAAAGGCCTGGGCTTATCTGAGAAGAGCAGTAAGATAGTAGTAAGGGCCATACTTGGAGGGAAATCCCAAAAGGAAGATATGGTGTATAGAATTGAATGGTCCTATTAAACAAGAACACATTGTCCAACTAGTGAAATCCATTATCTTTAGATAACAGTTCATATCAGAGTTAATTACTGCAAGGAGAGATCATGGATGCTTCCTGCAGATAAGCCCAATTATCTTATAGTAATCTAAAATGTATTATGAATAATTCCCTAGGAAAAGTTAGCAGTAAAACATAATAAAATAAATGGGAGGGAAACACTGAGTTCAGCAGTAGGACTCAAGTATGAGGGCTGTGAGTGGAGGCTAGGAGGATGTCAGTGCCATTCTATATCACACTCAACCTACCTTTCTGAGACAGTGTATTGTCAGTGAAGCTGGAAGCCAACAATTCAATTAGACTGTCCTGCAAGTTCTGGGGATTCAGTTATCTTAATTCTCAAGCACTGAGGCCACAAACACAAGTTTTCCCATGGGTCCTTGGATCCCAAGCTCAAATCTTCCTGCTTTCACAGCAGAGACTTTACTGACTTAGTAGTCCTTTCATGCATAGATTCTGTTTTAAGGCATTAAGTAGATGAATAAGGGAGGAATTTAGTTACTAGCACAAGAACTATAGAATACCCGCTCTCATATTTTGATGATACACAGAGAACAAGGAAAGAAAGATATCATAGGTAACATGGATTGGATGTAAAAAACTAGCATTCTTCACTTGTCACGGGAAGACCTTCTCACTAGCTTCTGCTAAACTAAAACATGCATGGGATCCACAATACCTCCCACATATTGAGGCTTATACATACTGGAATTATCTGTCCTCTTGGCCCATGAATGAAGGTGCTGTTGCCTAGAACCATTAGAACAAGCCACATTCAAAAATGGTAATCTAAGAGGAAAATATCAAACTTGAAAATATAACTATGGTTTTGGCTTTCTGAGCATTGCTTTTACATGATTATTATCTTAATCACTTCCCTCATTGTTGTGACAATATAATAGACAAAAAAATTCAAAAAAGAGTAGATTTAGCTGATTTGAAGGTATAGTCTACCATGGAAAGAAAGGCATGGAAGTCAGAGCATAAGGCAGCTGATCATATTACATCCACTGTCAGGAAGCAGTTTGATGGAAGCTGGTGCTTTGCTTGTTTTCTCCTGTTTATTTAGTACAGCACCTCAGACCATGTGACCGTGCTGCCCACATTCATTCACTGTAGTTCTTCCTGCACAATTACCTAATCTAGAATGGTTTATGATGATTCTAAATACTATTAAGCTGACAATTAAGATTTATCTCTGGAAAAAAGCCATCAGAGGTAAGGATTACCTACAGTAGTATTGCTCAGAGCCAATGTATGGGGGTTGATACAGATAAAGATCAGGAGCAAATGTGTGTTTGTGATGTTGTAATGTTGTGTTTTGATGAGAATCACCTTATGCACCAAAGAATTTGGTAGCACAATATACTCTATACATTTTTTATTGAAGAACACATATGTTCAAACAATATTTTGGCTTTTATTAACATGGGAGTATACACATCCTAATGAGGTTGCTGTTAATATAAAGAAGTTATAGATTCTACAGAGAGATGGTTAGATAAATTGCTTCCTTCTCCTGCAGAAGATCTTGATGAGGAGAGTTATGAGAATCATCTTACAGATCACCATGATAGATCCCTAGAGAGAGGGAGAGATAGAGAAAACAGAGGAAGAGAGAACACAAGGAGGGAGTAATGGAGAGAGAGAGGAAGAGAGAGAGAGAGAGAGAGAGAGAGAGAGAGAGTTATTCAGTTTCTGAATAGTGATTTTCTGACTTACATAGGTTTTAGGTAGAAGAGGGAGATCCATATACTTTGTTGTAACTTAACTGGCAGACCTCAGAGCAAGTAGGCTCTAGATAAGCTGGTAAAGCTAATCACTCAATGTAGCCTGGGTGTTGGACATGCTGATAGACTGTCAAGAGCAACTCAGTAGACTATTTATTGAGAGCAAGAAATAATGCTGCTTTGTATTGCCTATTTCTGGAAGAGAGACAATAGAAGCCGCATACAGAGATTTATAGGATTTAGTTATACAATATGGTCTGAGTCATCTATCAATAGCTGCCGTATAATGGAGAGGCCAAGAATCAAACCTTGTTAAATACACAAACCAGGAGGTCTCTCCAGTCCCATTTTGGCATCAAAGGCCTAGAGTGCTCCTAGAGAGCTACATTAGAATCCTGGAGAAGTAGGTTGTAATATTAGTGAAAGAGTGTTACAGCAATGGGATAGATGAACTTGCCAATGAGAGAGAGCAAACAGAGAAAAAGGACAACTTATTCCTTCTGTGATCTTTTATCTGGGATGCCAACAGAGGTAATACTCAAATTTTCTATTAGTTTTGCTGCTTCAAATAATCTAATCAAGATGGTCTTTCACAGGAATGTCTAGTGGCTTCCATTTTAATTGATTTCGGATCCTGACAAGATGACAATCATGATTAGGCATCACAAATTAAATACCCAGAAGTTGAATTGTGGGGTCATAAATTAGTTTTGTATTTGATTTATTTAGAGATAACTATTCTTTTTTCCATAATGTCAGTAGCAATATCTCCACACAATGTACAAGGGTTTCCCTTTTGTCACATCCTTGGCAGAATTCACTGTGTTATGATTGTTATGATTGTTGTTGTACATTCTCTCTCTCTCTCTCTCTCTCTCTCTCTCTCTCTCTCTCTCTCTCTCTCTCTCTCTCTGTGTGTGTGTGTGTGTGTGTGTGTGTGTGTACATGCATGTCTGTGTTGAGTCAAGGGAAGACTATCTGCTGTCCTGATCTCTCACTTCCCACACTTTTCCTCTTGAGACAGGATCATTCTTTAAACCTGTAGCTAGACTGCTGGCTAGCAAGCACCAGCAGTCCTTCTTTCTCACCCTGCACAGCACCAGGGGTTTTTGGTAGATGGCTTTGCCTGTGGGTAGTTTACAAACAATGTGTCACAACACCAAACATTTTACCTGAGCTCTGGAGGTATGAATTCAAATTCCCTTTCTTGTGCTGCTTGTACTCTTATCCACTAGACATCCCCCAGTCTCTGCTGATACTAATTTCATTTTAACTTCTATCCGAATGGACATTACCAGCACCACTCTTCTCTTTCCAAATCCTTGGTATATTTAATTTTATCAACATCCTTTGAAACTCTGATTCTTGAGAGTTAGTAGGAACCTCACAATCAAATTGCTCTTCAAATCAGCCCTTGTTCACATTAAACAGCTGTATTCTATAGAGTATAATACGTTGCCTTAGAAATGATGTTTAGTGAAGCACTTCTATTCAGAAAATCATATGGAAGTCAAAGTTTGCAAAGTCCTGTTTAGCAAGGACCTTATTAACATTTCGTAAGAGTCTGTAGATCAAACCCTGGGCATTGTGCCAGGTGACAGGTCCAGCACTTCTGGTTTCTTGTTGGTTTCTCCAGAGGTAGTGGAGGGGAAGGAGATTGGGCATGGGGGTAACACTTGGTCTTATGAGATATTCAGGTTTGCCTAACTTTTACCTATTCTAACCTGCCTGAGTTCCTTTGAAGCCAGAAATTGCAGTCTCTAGCATTAGTACCTCATTGCAAAACAGCAGTGGATTAAATAAAGTAGCCTTTGTTCTTTCTGCAGGAACTGCTTTGCTCTAACTCCCAGCCTGCTGTTGAAGTTTCAGAAAGAAAAAGAAACATGTTGAAAAGTGGTTTTAGATTTTATTTCTAACCTCTAAATGTTTCCTATGAAAGCTTTCTGAGAAAAGGGGGGAACGGGCTCCTAAGAAAAAAGCGATAAGGGACTTCTCCTTGCTTTATCCTCACCACTTACACATCAATATATGATCACATGGTAAAAAGTTCATCAGAAGTTTACACATAAATTCAAATCATGAATAGAAGAAGAAATTGACAACAATGTTTACATGCATATCCATTATGAGTAATTATATGGCTAAATATTCATAATCTGTCACCAGCTTTTCAGGTTCATGGAGAGTTAAAAACAATAACCTTTGGTATTAGTGAAGTTATTGGTGAAGTTTTGTATACATAAACCCCATCAATATTTCATCTTCTGTCCTGGCACCTATAGTAAATCATTAGTTTTCTCTTTTATAATCTTTGGTTAATAGTTTTACAACCTCTTGGAATGTGTTCTAAGTTTCAGATGCCTGCTTGCTATGTTAGTAGCAACTAAATCATAACATTTGAAGTCTGACAGAGTCCTCATTGCAGTTCTGACTCTCAGAGAGTGTTTAATAGCAGTTCTATTATGAAAAAAGCTTAATAATTACTAACATGATTTTAGGAATTCTTATAGGATCATCATTAAGAATTAGGAAATCATCTATTTATCTATATGGCATCACTAAAAGACAGTATATCTTCATTGTTTTACAGAATTCTGCATAGAGGAGTTAATACCTAATGATATATGTGTATGTATGTGTGTGTGTGTGTGTGTGTGTGTGTGTAACAATATCAAGAAAGGCACATTAATAGCAGGAATCTTTCCTAAAATGAAATTCTCCTGGGCATAGCCTGGACCGCATGAACTCTCTGACAGTCTTCTACAGAAGAGATCCATGCATAACCTCACTATCTCCTTCTGCTAATGCGAGAATTTCCAGGTAAGCCCATACTTAAATACTACCTGTATTGAGTACTTTCTCCACTGCTGTGAAAAAATTACTCAGAAAGAAGAAAATTTAAAGAGGGAAAAAGATTCATTTTGGCTCAGGTTGAAGGTACCAATGTCACTTGTGTTTCCATCTTGCTGTTGGTATGTTGGAAGACCACCGATGTGAGGATGAGGGGAGGTGAAATGCAATCTATTATAGGGATCCCAGCCCTTGTTTCTCTGGGTGAAAAACAGTTGAGGCTGGGCCTGAGGTTGTGGTTCCCATCCTCCTCTGTACCAGACATGGGGAATCTGGCTTAGCTTAGAATGATAGCCAGGAGTATGGAGGGGTTTCTACAAGAAAATTTGGTACAAGTCTGTATGATGAAGACCTCCTCCCCAAAGGAGAGTTGGTCCTTGATGAACAAGACAGTCCTTGGTTGTCCAACATGTTTGATCCCTGGTGGATAAAGATGTATATATCTTATTTAAGGTAAACCAGAGATTAAATACCTTTTGCACACAGGGAAGCCCAAGAAGGGAAGTTCATTAGCTAAAAACTCATGGCCTTTATAGATACCTAATTAGCATGGAGATCTCTAGGTTCTATGCTACATGACCAGTTGTCATGGGCCTCTTAGTGGAGTGTCATGGTCACATGCTCCAGGACAGGAATCTGGTTACAAGCCAGTTTGTACTCCTACCATTCTTAATTATGAGATTTATCAGGATTCTTAACTTGCTATAAACTTACCAGTTCTTCTGTCTGATGGCATGGTCCACTCCCCATACAGTCCATCATGTCAGGAAAGTGATTACAGCAGCAGGTCCTATGTTAACAGTCAGGAAGCAAAGCCAGATGAGTGCCTAAGCTCAGCTTACTTTGCCTTTTTATACCATCCAAGAACCAAGGCCAGGAAATGGTCATACCTTACTTTAGAGTAGACCATCCAACTTCCACTAACCTATTTAAGGTAATCCATCATAGATGTGTGTGAAGGCTTGCTAGGTGATTCTAGGTCAAGCAGTATTAGCCACCATACACTCTTGACTTTTTGAGTACTCTACTAGCAGAGTTAACTGCTTAGAGAGAAATGACAACTACCTTGTTTTTTTTTTTTTTTTAAAGATGAATATGAGTGATAAGTGCTATCTCCCTGTGCCACCTGGTATGACATTGAACATAATAGTAACAATTCCATGACTGATGAATTTACCAGTTTTATTTGTTCCAATGAGAAACTTCAGCAGAATTGCAGAAGGTCTGGGGAATTGCATGTGAAGCAATGACTGCATCTGCCCTATATTAATTTCTCATAGCTCTAGGAAAAGATAATTCAAACAAAATTCCCCTTATATAAAAGTAGCTCACAGAAAGGTGCAGCTGGATTTGAGATGATTGGCAATGATGGAACAAAGCATGAGGATTGGCATAGGTGGGAAAGCACCCTGCATATGGAGACACAGAAATAGGATTGATTTAACTTCTGTTTTCCATGATTTGAGCATTTATTTCTCAGCTACAAAAACATACTTGTCTGAATTTTTAGAACATTAACATTTGATATGCTTCTTTCAACACATGAACATTCACAGATGTTTACATTACAATGCTAAGTGAATTAGCTGTTCTATCAGAATAAGCATTTGTGCAATTTGCTTAAGGGTGAAAAGAAGCTTTTTAAACACATTTTCTCATATATATCCATGTGAAGGGCCTATCTCCCACCCCTTCCATTTCTTCTTTCCTTCATTCAACCCTCCCTTCCCTCATTTTTATTTTGAAATAATCAAATTTTCTTGGGATAATATTTTGTCTTTGTACTGTAACTTGGCAGTTCTATATACTACGGCATCAGCAAAATCAGGAACTGACATACATTTATCCTTGTGTAGACAGAAGCAAGTTTAAAGGATTTACCTCAAATTTAGGCTGTTTTGAGGTTTTCTTTCACTGATGTAAAAGTCTGGTTACAATCTAAGGAGGAATGGTAATGCATTTTGAGAGCTGGCACCCTTAGACTAGCTAAGTCTGACAAAAGTTCTATTTTCCTGTTTTGGCACAAACCAATAAGACATGTATTTCTAGTAGCTGATTATTCTAATCTTGCATTCTATATTAAGATGACAGCATACAGGACTCGATTCTTTACTGAGTATAAATCTTTTTTGATTTCCATGAAGGTAAGTTGAACTCCAGAGATAAACAGAGGACACTTACTCTGCTTAACAAGTTCAGATATTTTATCTTAGTGTCTAATGTTCTTGTTCACCTGGGCAGATAAGGCAGTTTCAAAGAGATTGTTAATGTTGAAGCAGGTTTACAGTTTTCTTGTTTCATCATGGTTCCCAAAAAAAAACATTCAGCGTAAGTGTGAAACTAATTATATCCAGAAATATACTGAGCTGTCCCTAATGTCTTGGCTCATGGATCATAGAAAATATTAGGCTATAACACTGTCCTTAAACATGCCTGTCTATAATGTATATATTATAGAAGAGTCTACAAATATCATTAATGAAACAAAGTTACTGTTATATCAATACATTTAAATATTACTTTGTAAATGTAAAAATGATCAGAATGGTTACTGTCAGCTGGTTAAGAGTTCTCTTCAATGGCTAAAAAGTACACTTATGAGTACCTCATGCATTTTTCCTCTCTTCCACTCCAACATCCATGCTGTCACACTGGATTCCCAACACATTGGACTGCTTGGCCCTAACCAGTTCTCTGCTCAGCACTTTCATACCAACTTGTCCACTCATTGTATAAGATTTATTACTGAATCCCCTACTTTTTTCCTACTGGAGTCAAGTGCAATTCTCTGTCATGTCTCTCTTGGAAAACTTTATATAGTTTTGTTCTTCCCTACTTTATTCAGTTCTCTATATAGACCCTTTAAAAGTGTGAGTTCCATATCTTCAGATTCAACTACAATCAGACTAAAGATAAAAAAAAAAAAAGACTTCTTATCTATAGATTTTTATTGTCATAATCTCTAAAAATAATGTCATGTTTTGGGCAGCCCTAAAGAGGTTTGATTTGAGAGAGGTGTAAAGACGGGTGGGTCTTTTAGGCAAAATGATTTATTAATGCAGGCCAGGCAGCAAGGGCCTGAAGCAAAGATTCATCTGCCCAAAAGAACAACAGTGTCCCATTAGTTTCCTTGAAGATGAATCAAAGAGGGAAAAAGTGGCCAAGTTTATAAATGACCTGTGCCCCATACACGGACTGTGAAAACTATGTTATGTATTAGAGGTCATGCAGACTTTCTAGAAAAGATCAGTTTCTCAGTCTATGTGGCAGGAAATTTACAAAAACATATTAAGTTGCTGTATAACAATTGCAATATATTACTTAGGCATGTGCAGATTATTTAGATGCAGAAGAATATTAATAAATTATAGGTAAATTTTGTGCCATATTATATGAAAAATTAAGCATACACCAACTTTGTTATATAAGGAGTTTATATTTTGAACCAGTAAATATCAAAGAATGACTATACAGAGATAAATAGAGACATATAGACACATATTCTTTCTCTCTCTCATTCTCTCTCTCTCTCTCTCTCTCTCTCTCTCTCTCTCTCACACACACACACACACACACACACACACACACAACTAACACAAAGTGGATGTAGTATCACTAGAAAATTTAATTGTATTCACCTCTGTAATGTGCATAATATGTCAGTGTTATTTGACTTGCAACTGAATATAGTTATGTATAATATGTATTTTGTAGATGGCAGAGAGTCTCTTTATGTGTGTCCCTCCCATAAAAAATGTCCCCCCTGACCTGAGGGCAGATGAACTTGCCCTGTTTATAGGTAACACTCTATTGTTCCTAGGACAGTGATTCTAATTACTCTGTCAACTTATAATAAATTGATGGGATTTGGATCCTTGCTGACTCATAGTAATATATAATAATATATAAAATATAAGAAATATGATATATAATATAACAAATATTATATTCACATATTTTATTTATATATATATATATATATATCACATTGTCTTTCACTTGGTTTTGGGGACAAGGTCTTACTGTGTGAGCTACATGTGTGGCCTAGAATGATTTTGTACTCTAGGTTGGCCTTGATTTCACAGAGATCTACCTCTGTGACATTTCTGGGAATAAAAGGATGTTGAACCCCACAAATGTTTTAAATTGGAGAGAATTTGACTGGCATAAAATATGAGGAAACAGAAATAGCCTAGTATGTAACTCATGGAATAACTATAGTGAGCTCTGTATTACTAAGTTGCCAACTCTTATGAGGTTTAACATGAGCACTCCAGGCTTTTTATCCTAGCACCTGCTTTCTAGTCCTCTATCTTCCCAGTATAAAGGAAATCTTATAAATGATTTTTTTGTGAGTTTCATCACTACTACCTGAATTGCAGCCCCTGTGACCAGAGGATGACAATGGTGTAAATTTGGAATTGAATGAAGAATTACAGAGTCACAACTCTCCATAACAAATCAGGTTTTGTTGCTGGCAGTAAGCAACTTATGACAGTAGCAACATGTTTATTCATCATTCTTCCACATAATTGGTTGTTGTGTCTTGAAGTTAATGAACAGGTGTGTTTTAATATCTTGATGTTTCAAGCTCCTCTGATGTTGATTGCTGAACCAATGCTTAAAGAAAATGTCTAGCTTGAAGAAATTTTTTATTGCATGAGAATTTTCATTGGTGTGAAGATCTCTTTGTGTGCCTTTCTAATTTATTCTTTCACAATTTCATACACATGTATTATGTACTCTAATCACATTCTCCCCTTTTTTCTTCTCCTTTCTCTTCTTCCAAAACTTATTCTATTTTTTAAAAAAATGCCTATTCTACTTTCTAGTCTTTGAATGTTTATTTGTTACCAATTACATTTAAAAAGGTTTTCCTGCATGAGTGTGAAAGGAAGCATTATTTACTTAAACAAGTTCAACTTATCATTAGTGAGACTCCTTAGAAAATTGACAAACACTACCCCTTCTCCCTCCAGAAACTCTTAACTCCTTATAGCTCCAGAGGGTTGGTAGGACCTCCTCATCCAGATGAAATATTGCCAGGCATGTCTTAAGTGCATGGCTTGTCAGTTGGTTCCCTATCTGGCACAATCTCCATTGCCCTCATAGTACAGTAAAAGAGAATAAGAAACTTGGATTTATTTGCTGGTTCATAAATGAGAGAGAATAATTGTCTCTACTCAGTGGTGTGCTTGAAGTGACCCCATACATAGACAGGATGAATAATGAAGTGGAGGAAATGGGTTCATCCAAGCAGGTATGGGGGCAAGGGAGATGACTCAGTCAGTGAATGGCTTGTCATGTAAGCATGAGGACCTAAGGCCACATTCCAATGACCACATTAAAAGCCCGGGTTAGTAGATCAATGTGATTCTAGTCCTGAAGAACAGAGAACTGGAAATTCCCATGTCTTGCAGGCTGGCTAGTCTTCCCCAAAAGGTGATCTTCAGGATCAGTGAGAGAACCTGTGTCATAAACTAAGGTGAGGAGTGGTAGAGGGAGACACTTGAGTTCAACCTCTGATCTGGGCAAGTATTTGTATTAAAGATAGGAAGTCATTTCTATACATAAGAAAGAGTTATAACTGTGGAAGAGGGCTGACTCTGAAAGTTGTCCTTATCTCTGAGGTCTATGAAAGCCAGAAGAAATGCATTTATTTAAGCTTTCTCTCTTTAAGTAGTATCATCACTTCCTCTGGATGTCTCAGAGGAGCTCTGTGTTCCATGAAACACATCTTAACAGGATGCATAAAAGACCAGCCAAAGTGTAACACTTCTAGGTTTGAAAAACAAGAAAAAGAATAGAATAAAGAGGAGGTAATTAGCAACACTGCTTATTGAGATATGTTCAATTACATATCCTTGGTGAGACTATTTCCCAGATTCTATAGCACAATGTTGCCACTGAGTATGTACAGCATACTCTTAAGCTTGAGTGTGGTACTTCATTTCTGGTGGCTATTTGTTCCCACACCATCATTTAGTTATCACTAATTTTGAAATTAACTCTTAATTATTGTTGGGTTCTCAAAGCCCGAATTTTTCAGGAGTTGATAACTTTTTTGATCAGTAATTATTCATGTACAGTTTCTCTGTGATGTTATCTGGCCTGACTACAAAGAGGCTTGGAAAATGGGCACTTTCATCTTTATGGTGGATGTCTGATCTGTGGAGTAACCTCATACGGGTTCACAGAATGGAGTTGTCAGGAAATTATACCTTAGACAAGATTTATTAGGAGAGTTATGTGTTTATGAACAAACCCAGCCAAGGCATGGACATGAGACACCATTAGAGTTATAGTTTCATGCTTTTAATGCTGTCTGATAAGAAAGTGGGAAAGTATAAGGGGAATTATGTGTTTGCATGTGTAGGCAACCCTGATGGTGCATAAAGAAAAATATAGAAAACTCTAGATTCTTCAATTCTCTTCAGATCCTAAGAACAAAAGGTGTATCTCTGTCTTATAAGTTTTTAGCAGAATAGAAGCCAAATCTTACACTATATGATCCTGACCTAGCCTACTTGCCTGGAATCATGGAGGCAGACACTAGGTTGGAGAATATAACAATTTTGACATGGTAAGAGTGAAAGAAGATCTGCAAGACCACAGCACAGCTTTCTATCAACTTATAGTTCAGAGACAGCTACAGGAGCATGGCCAGATATCTGAGTGAGGCCGAGAGGAAGCTAGAGCAGCTATGAGCTAACTTTCTATACAGTCAATCAAAGCAGCAGCTAATCACTCAGTGATGGACATCCTGGTGTCTTCTGGGTCCAGCTGTAAGGTGAGCATATCAGACTTAATTTATACTCAACATTTTTCATGCCTAGGGCTTTTCTAAGAATATCAAGATTTTGGGAAAAAATTCTACTACAATTAGAACTCATATTCATGCTTAGTTATAATTAGCTTGCAACACACGGCTGACTTCCTGGGGAAGGAGGGAGTTCATATCCAAGTGCATCATCACTGTGGTTGTGTGCTTAAACCAAATAAAGACATCATTTCAACAAAGACTTACCTTGTTTAAAGAACAAATATTTAGGCAAGATTTTGCCTTTCTCGAATTTATACTTTTCAGAAAAATTATGTTAACTTTTCCTTGTGAATCTGATCTTTACCCCATGTATGGCATCAAAAACAAATCAAAACAATAATTCAACTTAGCTTCCTGAGCTTATTTATAGACCATGAATGAATGGTTAATTATGAGATAATGGGTGTGGTTACTCCCAAACAGCTTACTCTCTTGAATCCCATCCATTGTCAATGAGGAGCTCATGGAAGTTGAATCATGGACTCCCACTTTCCATCAAACTTCTACTATCTCTCAAAGCACTGGGGAATCTACCATCTTCTATGGACTGTCAACAGCTACATCACCATTAGCATAGATATGAGTACTAGTGTATTTTTTCTCTCATTAGTGTCAATTTCTTGACCAAGATATCACTTATTCTAAGATGGCAGTAGAATGAAAATAATATATACGAAAGAAAAGTTCATACTAAGACAGCCAAAGGTCATACTAACACATATTTTAAAATATGACTCTCATATATGAATATAAAATAAACCTAAAGTTCAAATTTATATTTCATTATTGAGGAAGTTAGTAGGTTAGTAATATTAGTTCAGAACGCACTTCAACAAGATTCATAATCTGTAAAAGTAGTTTGCAAAGTTTAGCTTTCACTATCTCAAAAGAAAAAAAAAGTTATGGTCTCAGACAATAAGCCATAACTTTTAAAGTTAAATTAATTTTTAATGTCAACTAAGTAAAACCTGTATGTTGGCATGTATGATAGCTCTAATCAATGGAAAAGATCATCAAACAAAGGTGAAACCCTAGTAAAATGATTAATTTCAGAGACAATTAAATCATCTTCCAGAGAATTAGTTTCCATACCAGATAGGATTGACAATGCTTCAATGTGACATTGGAAGATAATCAACCTTTTGTCTTTCATACATGATTTCAGTAACTTTCTTAATAAAGAAATATGTTTAAATTTTCTTAAAATTAGAACTCTACAATCTTAGTATTTTTCAAAATTTTGAATATGAAATATGAAGAAAACACTTTTCCTTTTAATTTTTTACAATTAGAACAAGTAAAAGAGATGGTTATTTTGTTTGATATTGGTCCTGACACACAGATTCAGGAATGGGCTTTGTTAGGAAAAGTGTCCCACAGTAGCCATAATCAGGCCATCGAGTCCCATGTACACAGCAGTGAACAATCAAGAGACATGCATTCAAACAGGTCGAAGGTAAGTGACACTGGGATTGTCCTTTGACCTACACACACACACCCACACACACACACCCACACACACACACCCACACACACATACACACACACATATGAGGGGGGAGAAAAAGAGAGAGAGAGAGAGAAAGAGCGAGAGAGAGAGAGAGAGAGAGAGAGAGAGAGAGAGAGGACTAAAAAATGTTCATCAGTCATCTCAGTTTAGGTGTATGAGTGATGAGAAGCAGACATTTTATTTTTATGCATAAGCAGAGTGGCCAGAGGAAAGAAAGAAAATGATTAGGCCAAAGAAAGCAGATATATGTGTTTATACTCAGTTCATTGAGTGGCAAATATTTTCCCAATTGAAGCATTTCTCTGCTGCAATTTCTTTTATAAGAAGGAGCTTTAAGGTGGCACAGATATTGATGTGACACCACCGATAAGGATCACCGGTTCATCTTCTGCCTCTGAAATGGTCTGGGAAGGATACTGCACAATGGAGACCATTTGGCTC
>CM052711.1:73730645-73751481 GCA_028551405.1 Uromys caudimaculatus | reverse complement strand
GCCTATTATCATCTTTATAATTCTTGATCTATGGAATCAAACAAAAGAGCTCAGAGCTAACAGACATACAAAGAAAAACAATCTCATTGTTTAAAAATATGTTTGTGTATTTTCTGAGTTTCTTAGGTATATTCTGACCATATCCACCACACAGTGACCCTGCTAAGTCTTCCCAAATTCTTTACAGATCTCAAAGAGTACAAAAAGCGATATGGACTGCCTCTTCAGTAAATGATGATGAAGGAACTAATAAAGCCCACATGAAAGAACAAAATGGGATTGCTTTCAGATCATGCTCAAAACATACTCAAAGCTAAACTGTATAATCTAAAACTATTAAATATGTATCGAAAAATACAAAAAAAAAAATCTTAAAACATACAAAGCCAAAATTCAAGGTGATAGTAGCCAAAAAATAATTGGCACTTAATCAGTCTTTTTGGGCCATGATTGGAAGTCTGTGTTTCAGGTTGAGCTAAGGTTTGAAAGTTGCAGGCTCAATGGGCTGTCCTCAGTCTACAAGGGATGGCAACTGTTTGTCTAAACTCCTAGAACACAACTTCTAACATGTGGCTACATCTCTCCATAGGTCTATGACATTTGTTCAAGTAAAAAAGGGTCATGCTCCCAGCCTCTCTTCAAGTAGAGGTGTGGTCATGCAGCCTCAAGCCATCCCCAGGTTAATGAGAAACCTAGAGGCTTAGCCACGCCCCAGTTACTATATCTGCTTTGCTTCTCTTAGAAAGGTGGGGGTACAATTCCATCCATTCCATTCCACATGATGAAAATAAACATATTAGAATTATGGACTGTCTCTTCATCTGGACCCACTGTGGGAATCGAGGGATCTGGCCCTCGATTAAGGAGCCACATCTAATCTCTCGACCAGGGTTTCTCAGCCCTCCCAGACGGTACCCATTCACCCAAGCCTAAGCATCTAGCCTGGTGCCCCAAGTCGCTGAAACCTGGTCTTGGTGGGAACCCCAACTGTTCTCTGTCTAGTCCATCTGCAGCACCCTGCAGTGACTGCAGTGCCCCGGCTAGAGAGCCAACAGAGATGGCTGCCTCATTCCCCGAGAATAGCCCCCTCCCCCACTCATGGGCAGGGCCCACAAAGGCTTTACACATCCCCCACTTGCCCATCGGACTGTGTGGGAAGATGCTTGCCCACTTGCCATGTGTCTCCTGTCCCACCCAGGGCCACAGCACCGGGGGCATACATGTGGGGCTTCATTCCACCATGCCAGGCTTGTTCCCACAAACCTGAGATGCTTTCTAGCCAGATGGTCAGCTAGAAAAGACACTGCTATGCAAGCTTGATGCCATGAGTGTAAGCTCCAGAACACAGGGAGAATGAAAGACCTGATTCGTGAATGCCATTTTCTCCCGCCACATGTGTGCTTTGGAACATATGCTTACACTTAAATGCATATTTCATAGGCTTACATATAACACAAATAACACATTAATTAAATATAATTTTTAAAGACTTCTGAGCAGCATGCAAAACAGACAACATGTAAAAATGCTGACCAACAGAATGGAGAAAAATTACTTCCCATTAAATTATCTAGTACAGAGGTGCTGGAGACCAAAAGGCCTTGGCTTAATTGGGCCTAAGGCCTTGACTTATTTAGCATGTCTAAGTGTCCCAGGCTTGACTTATTTAGCAAGTCAAAGTGTTCCGGCTCCACAGCAGGCATTCCTTTGATTCCTTCCCATTCTCACTGCCTCCAGCAAGCGATAAGATATCCAGTTTGAAGTAGCCTGCAGCTTCAAGACAACAATGACTTCATTCTGATTTATAGTTATGTGTGACATCTGGAATCCCTCTTCCTCTGCCACTTCCCTCCCTAAGTACTTAAATACGGACATGGAATAAAGGCTGGTTGGAGCTTGATCAGACATATCGTCTTGCTCCCAGGCAATTCTTGTTTCCTGTCTTTCTTTCCATTATCCACAGCTCTCCCTCCTCAGCACCTGAGTGTCCTGCAGGCAGGGCACCTCGGACCCAGGTCAATAGTCCCTCCTGGGAGGGCCCCCCGGGCGGGACGGGACAGCAAGCTCTTCGCACAGAGGTTATTGAAATCTAAATACATAAAGACTTCATTACTTAACTGCAATAGAAAAATAACATAGATGAAATTGACACATCCTAAGTGGATATTTCAAAGAAAACACACACTATTCAATGGGAACAAAAGGTGCTCAATCAGAAATGTGAGTCAAAACCATAGTGAGATACAATTTTTTACTGATTTGCATGGGTACTATTGAAATGACAAGAGTTACAATAGATAACTAGAGTTACCAAGATAATGAAGAAAGTGGAACTCTTGTAGAATATACATGAGAATGTGTATTATATAGCTTTTTTTTGCAAAACAATATTAATGGTTCTATACAAGTGTTTAAGATGTGGGAGTAAGCAGTTGCCTCAGTGAATAAAGGTGCTTGCTGCCAAGGTAGAAGAACTGAGTTTGATCGCCAGGACGCTTGGAATAGAAGGAGAGAACTGATTCATGCAAACTGTTCTCTGATCTCCATATGTGCACTGTCATGGTCTGTTCTCTGATCTCCACATGTGCACTGTCATGGCCTGTTCTCTGATCTCTATATGTGCACTGTCATGGCCTGTGCAAAGAAACACAAACATTGAAGAAGCATATAAATAAATAAATGTAATGAAAAATGTTAAAATGAGCCCACGATTTATCTATCATCTAATTCCATATATCAGTATTATGTAAGTATGTATGTATTACATCTAATAGGAATAAAATGATTATTTCAAAGCGATACCTGCATGACACCTACATTTCTGCATAAAAGGCATACTGCAAACATGAAGTTAAACCCTAGAGGTCTGCTGAGGCATCAATTATTTAAATATAATGTGTTTATACAGTGACTTAGGAAACCCTTCCATTTGTAACATGAATATTTTGGGAGTAGGGAGATTCTGATAAGTGAAAAAGAACAGATACTGAAACACAGGTAGCATGAGTGCTCTTTTACATATAGACTCTGAAAATATAATCCCATAGGCTTACAGAGGAGAATGGTGGTTGCATGGGGAATGATGAACAGAGATAATTATCAAAGTGCACACACTGCCAGATATAAAAGAAAGAACACATTTTGAGGATATAATTCATTGAAAACTGGAACTGTTTACAACTGCAGGAGTTATAACAGAATCATAATTTATGTACTCTGTATAAATTGAATTGTTGCCACCTTAAAGAGTTTAGTTTTGGAAACAGAAAGAATGCTTAGAACTTATAAGCATGTGCTGCTCTTACAGAAGGCACCATGCGCATGGGGATGTATATTATATAGCTTTTTGCAAAACAGGGTGAATGCTTCTATATAAGTGTTTAAGATGTAGGAATAATGAATTGGTTCATTCCCAGCACCCATCTCAAGCAGCTCACAACTGTTTATAACTACAGCTCCAGGGACTTTATGCCATTTATGGCCTCTGAGGACACCTGAATCCATATGCATATGCCTAGACACAGACACATATACACTACTGAACTATAAATAAATCTTTAAAAATAAAATGAGATTTTTCTTTTTCTTTTAAATTTAATATTCATAACCCTATTGGCAAAGTTGCTATTTGTGGAATTTGTAGTCATCTTTGTATAAAAGGTAAATATAATGGTATCCTGAATAATTTCTACCTTAGATAAGGGGAGGAACATATTAGTAGGAGAAAGTCATCCATCCTGGAGCTCCTTGAGGATTTCTCCTGAATCAGTATCATCAATTCTCAAAGCTTCCCTCATCCACTCTGCTCTTGTGGCTTTCATGGGCTCAATTCATTACTAATTTATAATAGCCTTGAAAATCCTAAGAGGAATTAATAAGTGGTTACAAGGCCACCAGTATACTCAGTGTATGGACTGTAGTTTACTTTATTTGGCCCCATTCTAAGCACTTTAAGAAAAGACAATTATCTTCTTCTATTTCACTGCTTCCATTTACACTAGCACAAAATATTCCACAACCTGTCTTCCCTTTAGCTCAAAATGTGTATGCACAGAATCCAGTCTCATTACTGCAACAAAATGTAAACCAGTTGTCACTTTCCTATGGCACTTTGCTGTTATCTCTTTCCCCATTTCCTGGTTAGGAGCCTTTCTTGGATCATAAAAAAATATGCTGAATGATGAAATTAAGAGTTTCTTTAAGTTTAACTTCTGACTTGATAGATATTAGAATTTAACTGTTGATCTGACAAAATCTGAAATTACTGGAAAAGAGAGCCTTAGTTGAAGAATTGTCTACATTATATCTGGTCATGTCTCTGGTATACTGCCTTTACATTTGATTCATGTGGCAGAACCTGGCCCACTTGGAGTGACACAATTTCTGACAAAAGGGACCCTGAACTGAATGTATAGGAGAGGAAAAAGCAAGCAAGCAATAAACCAGACAGGCCTGCACACATTTATTTATCTCTGCCCTTGACTGTACATGCAATGTGAGTAGTGTTCTGCTTACCTGTCTCTGTGATGTCTCTGCAACAATGTGCTGTGATATAGAACTGTAAGTTGAATTAACCCCTTTCTCCCACAGGTTGCATTTTGCCAGGGTGTTTTATCACAGAAACAGAACTGAAACTAGAACAGCTGATAAGAAATCTAATCCAGCTCATTCCTTCAGACCTGTGTTTTGGGCTGAGTCTTCACATGTACATTAGACATCGCGTCCATAGGAGATACTTGACCCAATATGTTCTTAGAGAACCCAGTGAGCTACTAAGGATGTGTGTTTCTTTCCTCGGAGACCAAATTAGACTTCATATCCTTTAAAATGAAAACATTTCTCCTAATTGTAAATGATTTATATGATTTGAAGTCCTTAGGAGTCAATGAAGTAATTAGTCTTTTAAAAACTCCCATTGATGCAGCTTTATGAATTTCATATTTTGCTTTTTGATCCAACTTCTTTTGATTATTAGACAATCTTCATAAAAAAACACTTAAAACTTTAAAATATCTGAAAGTAATGTCATTCTTGTCTTGTGAAGGTTTCTATTTGTGTAGGCCATCTATTGACATGTCCACACAAGTTGAACATTCCTCAAAATACACAGTGTTACAGTTGCCAACTCATGAAAGCAGGGTACCAGGGAGCAGTGGAGAACAACAAAACAGTCATTACAAGGTGGTCAAAATAAGTATTTCAACAGAACTGATCCGAATCTAAGCAAGGATATCACAAAGTGTTTCAGAGAAGAAACATTCTGAATTGGTGCCTGGAAGACCATGTAAACTTTTTTTATTCCTATCATTGAGGAAAGGCTAGGCTCAGAATGTACACCTGAAACCCAAGTGTCAGACACAGTGTTAACATGTAGATCCCTAGAGTTAGCTGGCTAGTCAACTTACCCATTCAAAGAGTTTAAATTTGTGAGAAAACCTGTCTCAGAAAACAAACAGATGGAAAGCCATAGAATAGGACCCAGCCTTCTTCTTCTGACCTTCACACATGTGCACACAAGAACATACAAACACAAACACCTATACATGCATTACACATATACACACCCATACATATACAGTAAAAGCAAGAGATAAAACTAGAATCCTTTATTAGAGGAAAGAATATAAAAAAAAAATAAGTAAATAAAAAACATAGGAATACTGACACTGGGAGAAGACTCCATGGCCAGGTGCACTTCTGTAAGCATGGGTGCCTGAGGATGAATCCTCAGTACTCTCATAAAATCTAAGTATGACAATAAGGTGGATCCTGGAAAGTCTGGTCAGTCAACCTTTGATTCAGTAGGAGACCCTGTCTCAAGTACTTAAGGTATAATGTGAGAGAAAAGGATATCAAGTATCTTTCTTCTGCATGTGTAAGTATGGTTGCAAACACTCACACACATACACACACACACACACACACACACACACACACACACACACATGCTCACTCACATTATCACATTTGGAAATACCTTTTTAATTGGATCTGGAAAAGGGATAATGCCTGACTTTATACACTTTCTGGAGCAGTGGAGATATATCAGGATCTCCCTGCTATCTTGGTCACCTCTGTTGTACTCCATTTGCCCCTCTGAGGAGTTTGGATGCAGGTTAATTTAGGGCTGCAGCAGTGCAGTGTCATTAAAGAGAGATTTTGCTACAATAACCTTTCTAATAAGAAACCTGCAGTGTTACACATAGGGATTGGGAACTGCTATTTTACCTTTTCACTAAAACCTTGATTGAAAACTAAACAAAACAAGATGAAGGAAGAGATGGCTATGCAAGGAAAGATGGAATGCTTGTGTGTTTGAATGGATGATAGAGGAGTAAGTGAAGACTAATTGGAAAACAATGTCTAGCACAAGTTTGGAATATGAACAAACCTGACCATAGGGAAGTTATTAACTGAAACTTTGAGCTTCGTAAAATGCTATCATTTAATGTCTTCTAAATAGGACTCAGGAGAATCCACCATGAATGGCAGCTCTTAAATATCACTACCACTGCTTTTGAGGTGGCAGTAGGTAGTAGCCAACCCACTGTACAATCATTCCACATGACATGGAGCTGAACTGTACTATATTCAATAATTTGTTCTAAAGCATCTCAGCATCTTACCTATAGTTGTCTCTTTGAAAGCTATCTTATTTAGGATTAATATTGCTGTAATGAAACACCATGACAAAGGAAAGTTGAGAAAGAAAGGCTTTATTGGGCATACATTTCTAAATTTTAGTCTATCACTGAATGAAGCCAAAACAGAAACTCAAACATGGCAGGAAAATGAAGGCAGGAGCTCATGTAGAGGTCATGGATCAGTGCTGGTTGAAAGCTTTTGCTTATGGCTTGCTCAATCTGCTCTCTTACAGAACCCATAACCACTATCCCAGGGATGGCACCACCCACATGGGCTGAGCCCTCCACCATCAATCAGCAATTAAGAAAATGCCTTTTAGCCAGATCTTATGGTATCAAATTTCTTTTATTTATTTATATTTATGTATTTATTCTATGTAAATGAGTACTGTAAATATATGTATACCTGCATGCCAAAAAAGGGCATCAGATCCCAGGATAGATGGCTTTGAGTCACTTTGTGGTTGTTGGGAACTGAACTTAAGATGTCTGGTAGAACAGACAGTCTTCTTAACCATTGAACCATCTCTCTAGCCTCTGGAGTCATCTTCTTAATTGAGGTTACCTCCTCTCAGTAGACATTAGTTTGTGTCAAGTTGACATAAAACTATCCAACAAATAAACATTAAAAATATGCTTTCTGGGGGTCTACTGACATGGCTTAGTGAGTTTAATATGATTCCACTAGTTCAGGACTGTGAATAGTTTAGCTTAGTCAGAAAAATAAAACCCATATCTTTGGGCCTTGTATCTTCTCAGTGGCTTTTAGCTCCACTACAGTATTCTGCCAAATATGAAGAAGACAAAGTAATTTGAGCTGGCTTCAGACACTTCCATAAATGAAAATATAAATGATGGTCAATTAGAGATGATTTCCTAAACCACTTCTGAAATCATTAACTCTCTGAATAACCTGTTCTTAAATAGCTTCAGGCATTTCCCACATGTACACCATCATAGAGCCTTGGTGTCTTGCTTACTGTCATGGCGGCAATTCATTACTCAGCTTCTTGGCTTGGAAGGGGGGTGAGTCACATCAGGTTCTGACTCTAAAATCTCACCATTATAAAGGTGAGAGTGCTATCTATGACAATGTTAATTCTGGATCAATTATTCTTTCTTACTTTAATCTTGCATTGAATACAGAAGCACAGATATGCATCAATCTAGAATTTGTGTCCAGAGAAGTAGGGAAGTGTGATCTACAAAATGCCTACTGTGTGCCATTGTAGGTTTTATGTGTCTTTGCCTGTTGGAGAGGAGTTTTGAAGTCACATAGTATACAGGCTCACGAAGTCTGTTTCTTGACCATCCATGAGGGATATACTACTTTTCTGACCCCATCTTAAAGAAGCAATAGCTTTCCCCAGAATTAGAATTTAGATGGCATATTAATTTGTGAAAATTTTTATTTTTAGAAGAAAATCTAGAGACAGTGAAATGCTCTGTGGCTCAGTGCTTGTCAGTAATGCAAATGACCAGTTACATAATCATATCCAATCCTGGCTTATAAGCTCATATTATGTATGAATTTCTCACAGCTATGTTTTGAAGAAGGTTCTTCTGGGGTCCTATGCTTTATGTATCAGAAAGTCATGTTTTCACAGATTAATATTTATCCCTGAGTATGCCTTGCACATAGTAAGGTGATTCTTATATACCTATGGTGATAATTAGCAACTTAAACAGATCTAAAATCACTTAGGAGACAAGCCTCTGGGCCTGTCTGTTATGGAGCTACTAGAATTAAGTTGGGGAGATACGTCTTAAATTTGTCAGTACCATTCCAAAGCCTGGGGCCTCAATTTAAATGGTTGTTTTGGCTATGAGAGCAGGCTTTAGGGAACATATTTTTTATCATGTATGGAAAGGCCTGGCAACTCAGGTGATTCCACATCTGGTAGCAGGTATGTGAGGTAGCATCTTTTCACATCTTAGAAGGTCAAGGAGCATAGACAGGAGTAGGAGCACTAACAAGGTGTACCCCAGAAAGTACTTCCTTTTCTGCCTATTTTCCCATTTGGGTTCACCATCCTAAAGTTTTCATAACCATCATAAACATCAGCCTAGTTGAGCCAATTGGTGACATTTCAGATCCAAGCTATGAAAACTTCCCCATAAACTCATAGGATAAAGGTTGTCTTACTATGTAAAACAGACATAGTAAACTTAAAAAGTCCCAGTAAAATCATTTTTTTCTGTTTGTTTGTTTGTTTTTTGACATTTTCTTTATTTAGATTTCAACTGTAGATAAAATATCCCCTTCCCCGGTTTCTCCACCTGAAACTCCTATCCTATATCCCCTCCAGCTGGTTCTATGGGAGTGTTCCCCGACTTACTTACCACTCTTGCCTCCCTGCCCTCCAATTCCCCTACACTGGGGCATCAAGCATTCACAGGACCAAGGACCTCTCCACCCATTGAAGCCCAAATGCTGGAGCCATGAATCTCTCCATGTGTACTCCTTGGTTGGGGTTTGGTCCTGGGAGCTCTAGGGGGTCTGGTTGATTTATATTGTTGGTCTTCCTATAGGTTGCAAAACCATTCAGCTCCATCATTCCTTTCTATAACTACTCCACTGGGAACCATGTGCTCAGTCCAATGGGTGGCTGAAAGCATCCTCCTCTGTTTTTTTCAGGCTCCTACAGAGCCTCTCAGGAAACAGCTGTATTAGGCTACTGTCAGCAATCACTTCTTGGCATCCACAATAGTGTCTGGGTTTGGTGACTGTATGTGGGATGTATCCCCAGGTGGGGTAGTCTCTGCATGGCCTTCCCTCCTGTCTCTTCTCCACATTTTGTCTCCATATACCTTCCATGATTATTTTTATTTCATCTTCTAAGAATGACCGAATTATCCACACTTTGGTCTTCTATCTCTTCAGCTTCATGAGGTCTGTGAATCGTATTTTGTCTATTCTGAGCTTTAGGGCTAATATCAACTTATCAGTGAGTACATACCACGTGTGTTCTTTTGTGATTGGGTTACCTCACTCAGGATGATATTTTCTAGTTCCGTTCATTTGCCATTTCCCAATCTGTCGTTGCCATTTTGTCCAAATGTATGTGTGTTCATTTTTGGGTATTCAGTTCTATTCCATTGATCTTCGTGCCTGTCTCTGTATCAATACCATGCAGGTTTTATCACTATTATTCTGTAATACAGCTTGAGGTCAGGGATATTGATTCCCCCAGAAGTTCTTTTATTGTTGAGAATAGTTTTCAATATCTTGGTATTTTGTTATTCCAAATGAATTTGCAAATTTCTTTTTCTAATTCTATGAAGAACTGAAATGGAATTTTGATGGGAATTGCATTGAATCTGTAGATTGCTTTCGGCAAGATGGCCAATCCTGCCAATCCATGAGCATCAGACTTCTTTCCATCTTCTGAGATCTCCAATTTCTTTCTTCCAAGACTTGAAGTTCTTGTCATACAGATCTTTCACTTGCTTTGTGTGTCCACACCACAGAATTTTATATTATTTGTATCTATTGTGAAGGGTATCATTTCTCTAATTTCTTTCTCATCCTGTTTATCCTTTGAGTATAGGAAGGCTAATGATTTGTTTGAGTTACTTTTATATCCAGCCATTTTTCTGAAGTTGTTTATAAGCTGTAGGAGTTCTCAGGTGAATTTTTGGGTGTTACTTAAGTATACTATAATATCATCTGCAAATAGTGATATTTTGACTTCTTCCTTTCCAATTTGTACCCCTTTGACCTCCTTATGTTGTCTAATTGCTATGGCTAGGGCTTCAATTACTACACTGAATAGGTAGGGAGAGAGTGGACTGCCTTTTCTAGTCCCTGATTTTATTGGAATTGCTTCCATTTTCTCTCCATTTAGTTTTATGTTGGCTACTGGTTTGCCTTATCTTGCTTTAACTGTGTTCAGGTATGGGACTTGAATTCCTGAACTTTCCAAGATTTTTACCATAAAGGGGTGTTGAATTTTGTCAAATGCTTTCTCAACATCCAATGTGATGATCATGTGTTTTCATTCTTTGAATTTGTTTATACAGTGGATTATGTTTATGGATTTCCATATATTGAACCATCCCTGCATCCCTGGCCTATTTGATTATGATGGAGGATTATTTTGATGTGTTCTTGGATTTGGTTTGCAAGAATTTTATTGAGTATTTTTGCATCTATATTCATAAAGGAAACTGGTCTGAAGTTCTCTTTCTTTGTTGTGTCATTGTGTGGTTTAGGTATAAGCATAATTGTGGCCTCATAGAATAAAATTGGCATTGTTCCTTGTGTTGCTATTTTGTGGAATAGTTTGAAGAGTATTGGTATTATGTGTTCTTTGAAGATGTTAAAATTATCCACTAAAAATTCTGGTCCTGGGCTTTTTGGGCGGGGGTGGCAATGAATGCTTCTATCTTTCTTAAAGGTTATGGGACTGTTTAGATAGCTTATCTGATCTTTAACTTTGGCACCAGGTATCTGTCTAGAAAATTGTCCATTTCATCCAGATTTTCCACTTTTGTTGAGTATAGGCTTTTGTAGTAGGATCTGATACCTTTTTTTAATTTCCTCTGTTTCTGTTATGTCCCCATTTTCATTTTTCATTATATTAATTTGGATACTGTCTTTTTGCCCTCTCGTTAGTCTGGCTAAGGGTTTATCTATCTTGTTGATTTTCCCCACAGAATCAGCTCTTGGTTTTCTTGATTTTTTGTATCATTCTTTTTTTTTTTACTTTGTTGATTTCAGCCCTGAGTTTGATTATTTCTTCCCAGTCTACTCCTCTTGGGTATATTTGCTTCTTTTTGTTCTAGAGCTTTCAGTTGTGCTGTCAAACTGCTAGTGTATGCTCTCTCCAATTTCTTTTACGGGGTATTTAGAGCTATGAGTTTTCCTCTTGGCCCTGCTTTCATTGTGTCCCATAAGTTTTGGTAAAATTTCATTTTCATTAAATTCTAAAAAAGTCTTTAAGTTCCTTCATTATTTCTTCCTTGACTAAGTTATCTTTTAGTATAGCATTGTTCAGCTTCTGTATATATGTGGGTTTTCCTATGTTTTGTTGTTATCGAAGACCAGCCTTAGTCCATGGTGATATGATAGGATTCATGGGATTATTTCAGTCTTCTTGTATCTGTTGTGGTCTGTTTTGTGACTGATATTATGGTCAATATTGGAGGAGGTACCATGAGGTGCTGAGAAGAAGGTATATTCTTTTGTTTTAGGATGAAATGTTCTATAGATATCTGTTAAATCCATTTAATTAATAACTTCTGTTAGTTTCACTGTGACTCTGCTTAGTTTCTGTTTCCATGATCTGTCCATTGCTGAGAGTGTGGTTTTGAAGTCTCCCACAATTATTCTGTGAGGAGGAATGTGTTATTTAGGCTTTAGTATAGTTTCTTTTATGAATATGGGAGTCCTTGCATTTGGAGCATAGATGTTGAAAATTGAAAGTTCATCTTGGTAGATTTTTCCTTTGACAACTATGAAGTGTCCTTCCTTATCTTTTTTGATGACTTTTGGTTGAAAGTCAGTTTTATTTGATATTAGCATGGCTATCTAAGCTTGTTTCTTGGGATCATTTGTTCAGAAATTTTTTTTCTGGTCTTTTATTCTGATGTCATTTCTGTCTTTGTCACTGAGGTGTGTTTCTTGTATGCAGCAAAATACTGGGTCCTATTTATATATCCAGTCTCTTAGTCTAGGTCTTTTAATTGGGGAGTTGAGTTCATTGATATTAAGAGATATTAAAGAATAGTGACTGTTGCTTCCTCTTATTTTTGATGTTATTTTTCTGTTTGTGTGGCTGTCTTCCTTTGCATTTATTGAAAGATTACTTTCTTGCTTTTTCTAGGGTGTAATTTCTCTCCTTGTGTTGGCATTTTCCATCTATTATCTACTGTAGGGCTGGATTTGTAGAAAGATATTGTGTAAGGTTGGTTTTGTCTTGGAATGTTTCTGTTTCTCCATCTATGGTAACTGAGTTTTTCTGGGTATAGTAGCCTGGACTAGCATTTGTGTTCTCTCAGGGTCAGTATGACACCTGCTCAGGATCTTCTGGCTTTTAAAGTCTCTGTGGCGATGCCTGCTGCAATTCTAATAGGTCTGTTTTTATTTGTTACTTGACCCCTTTCCCTTATTGCTTTTGATATTCCTTTGTTTTGTCCAGTGGTGTTTTGATTATGTGACAGAAGAAATTTCTTTTCTGGTCCAGTCTATTTGGAGTTCTGTAGGTTTCTTGTATGTTCATGAGCATCTCTTTCTTTAGGTTAGGGAAGTTTTCCTCTATAGTTTTGTTGAAGATATTTACTGGCCCTTTAAGGTGGGAATCTTCACTCCCTTCTATACCTATTATCCTTAGGTTTTGTTTTCTCATTGTGTCTTGGATTTCCTGGATGTTTTGGGTTAGGACCTTTATGCATTTTTGCATTTTCTTTGACTCTTGTGTCAATGATTTCTATGGTATCTTCTGCACCTGAGATTCTTTCTTCTACCTCTTGTATTCTGTTGGTGATGCTTGCATCTATGACTACTGATGTCTTTCCAAGGGTTGTCTCCCTTTGCAATTTCTTTATTGTTTCTATTTCCATTTTTTAGATCCTGGATGATTTTGTTCAATTCTTTCACCTGTTTGGTTGTGTTTTACTGTAATTCTTTAAGGGACTTTTGTATTTCCTCTTTAAGGGCTTCTACCTGTTTACCTGTGTTCTCCTGTATTTCTTTAAGGGAGCTATTTATGTCCTTCTTAATGTCCTCTATCATCATAATCAGAAGTGATTTTAGATATGGATCTTGCTTTTACACTGTGATGGGGTATCCAGGTCTTGATATGGTAGGAGAACTGGATTTTGATGATGCCAAGAAACCTTGGTTTCTGTTGCTTATATTCTTGTGTGTGCCTTGAGCAAGCTAAATAGACATTAAGTGTTTGCCACATTTGGATCCAGGTGGAGTCTTTTGCCTTGCTACACCTGCAGTTTCCTACAGAAGTAGACTGTCTGCTGAGATTATTTTGCAACTCAATCCAGCTGAACAAAGAATGGGTTCTGTGGACTTTCCCTATATAACAGCTGTACTGAATATTAAAGTATGAGCCTTGATCAGAGACTTTGTCTTGGCTTCATCCTTTTCTTGCACCCTGTCCTTTTCATTTCCAGTCCCCTTTTCAGGTAACCAAGTTCTTCCATGGCAGCTTAACAGCTACACTTGTGCTTATCTCTTGACATCTGCTTATCTCTCAAGCTACCTGCCCTCACTGTATCTGACTGGAGCCTGTCCTTCCTGTGATCCTGGTTGTGTCATAACTCTTCAGAGTCCAGCTGTCTCTGTGATCATGTAATTCTGTGATCCTGTGATAATGGGATCTGGGTATATCAGAGGTCCTGGGAGTCAAGTTGCCTCTGGTATCCTAAAATCCTGGTGTGACCACGCTCCTGAGATCCTGTGATCCTCAACCTTTTAAAGCACCTATGATACTGGGCCTGTTAGTGCACCTGAGGATCAAGCTTCCTCTAGGTGTTATGGAACTGGGTGAAGAGCTAGCACCCACAGTCTACTCAGGGCACTGTCTCAGACTGGAAGGACTCAGTAACATATTACTAGTTCAAATAATGTAAATAATGAAAGTTCTGTACTCAAGATAATCTCTGATTTTTTAAGCAATCATAAAATAGTACAATAAATGAAAAAATATATAATTCTAATATACAGTGGTATCAGGTGATAAATATTCCCATGAAAAATAAGAAGAATGGGAAGCCAGCAAGGCAAAACAGGATAAATAACCCTGAATCCCAATGTGGGAAAAGCAGAGCATTGTAGTGCCTGGGGAAGTTCCACAATTCCATAGTTTTTCAAGGTAAGGAAAGCATGATGACTGGCCAAGCTGCAGAGTTTTTTTAGCACATTAGATAGGGAAGCAAAGTTGCAGAAGATGCTCTATCTGTAGTCATTGGAACAGGAAATATCAACTTTTCCCATCTTAACAAATTAGAAAGAATAAACCACACTTAAATTAAGGTTAGGATGTAACCTTCAAGAAGCTCCCCTGTAGGCCTAGGCCCTACCTCCCAAAGGTACCATGACTATTCAAAATAGCAACATGAAAAGATGATGTGTTCTCACACACCTGCATGAGACTTTGCATAACAAGTAATAGTTTAAGGTTCATTTTAGAAAATTTTAAATTATTTCAGTCTAGGGTAGATAGGAGTGTCAAGTGGTAAAATAAAGAGATATACCTAGAAATCAGGAAAGACTGTATAAGAAAAGAGAAAAACCTTATTTTAGACAGGATGTACTGGAAGGTTGTATTTATGAAGAAAAAGGGAGTAGCCTTAATGTCGAGGGTGTTACAGCTAAAGGTAACATGGGCCCAGGCCAATCTGTAGACCCCTCTTACCATATGCAGTCTCCTTGCTTGTGGCAAGTGAATTTTCTTGAAGCTTCTCCCACTCCTTCTTACTTTGTAGGAGGCACACACACAAGTCATTCCCTTTGCTGGAATCAAGGTTCACAAATCAGTGACCAAACCTACACAACTAGAGCTCAGCTAAAACATTTATCCCCTGGAAAATCTTATTTGCTTTTCATCCTTCCCCTCCTCTATTTCAAAATAGTCTAGCATAATATGAAAAAGTAATAAAGCAGAGATCTCTGCCTTGGCCAACAGGGCTCCAAAGGCAAATCACGCCAAGAGAAAGCTAGCCTCCCAGGAGTGTGGAAAAGTCTGAGAGTGGTGGTAAGATGAGGAATACTGCTCAGTGGGATTGGCCCAGAATCCTCAGGAAACAGGGACTGAGGAACAACCGGGGACAGGAGCCTTCCAGTTTCCATCTGTGGCTGGGGATCTCTGCCTTGGCCACCAGGGCTCCATAGCCAAATAAATGCTGGGAGAAAGCTAGCCTCCCAGGAGTGTGGGGAAGCCCAAGTTTGGTGGTAAGACAAGCACCACTGCTCAGTGGGACCCACCCAGAATCCTCAGGACACAGGGACTGAGGAACAGCCAGGGACAGGAGCATTCCAGTTTCCATCCATGGCTAGAGACCTCTGCCTGGGCCACCAGGGCTCCATAGCCATATAGTACCAGGTGAAAGCTAGACTCTCAGGAGTGTGGACAAGCTTGTCTGCTCAGAAGGACCCACCTGGAATCCCTAGGACACAGGGACTGAGGAGTGGTCTTTTGGTTTTATTCAGTGGCCAGGGAGCTGATACTGTGACACAGGGTTCCATACTCAAATAGTCTCAGGAAAGAGCTGGTATCCCAGGAGTGCAAAAACACCTGTGAGCACAGGCAAGACCACAACTTCTGTTCAAATTCACTGGATCAAGAGGGAACGTTGCAGAGCTATCACAGGAACCAAGGGACAGCTGGGGACAAGATCCTTCTGGTTTCTGTCTGCACCCCAGAGCTGAACCTGTACCACAGTTCTCCAAACACAAATTCATCTCAGGGATAGCTGGTCATCAAGAAGTATTGACACAGAGGCTTGCAGGAGGGACAAGCCACAGTCAGAGAGAGTAAGGCCAGCTAACACCAGAGATAATCAGATGGTGAAAGGCAAGGGCAAGAACATAAGGAACAAAAACCAAGGCTCCTTGGCATCATCAGAACCCAGCTCTCCCACCACAGCAAGCCCTGGATACCCCATCACACCAAAAAATCAAGTCTAAGATTTAAAATAGCATCTCATAATGATGATAGAAGACTTTAAGAAGGAAATAAATAACTCCCTTAAAGAAATACAAGAGAACACAGGTAAACAACTAGAAGCCCTTAAAGAGGAAACAAAAAATCCCTTAAAGAATTACAGAAAAACACAATCAAACACATGAAGGAAATAAACAAAACCATTCAGGAACTAAAAATAGAAATAGTAACAATAAAGAAATCACAAAGGGAGACAACTCAGGAGATAGAAAACCTAGGAAAGAGATCAGTAGTCATTTATGCAAGCATCTCCAACAGAATACAAGAGATAGAAGAGAGAATCTCAGTTGCAGAAGATACCATAAAAAACATTGACACAACAGTCAAAGAAAACACAAAATGAAAAAAAGCTCCTAACCCAAAACATCCAGGAAATCCAGGACACAATGAGAAAACAGAACCTAAGGATAATAGGTATAGAAGAGAGTGAAGATTCCCACCTTAAAGGGCCAGTAAATATCTTCAAGAAAATTATAGAAGAAAACTTCCCTAACCTAAAGAAAGAGATGAACATAAACATACCGAAAGCCTACCAAATTCCAAATAGACTGGACCGAAAGAAATTTCTCCTGTCATATTATAGTCAAAACACCAAATACACACACACACACACACACACACACACACACACACACACACACAAGAATATTTTAAAAAGTAAGGGAAAAAGGTGAAGTAATATATAAAAGCAGACCTATCAGAATTATACCAGACTTTTCACCAGAGTCTATGAAAGCTAGAAGATCTTGGGCACGTCTCATACAGACCCTAAGAGAACAAAACTGCCAGCCTGGCTACTATACCCAGTAAAACTCTCAATTACCATAGATTGTGAAACCAAAATAATCTACGGAAAAAAAAACAAATTTATACAATATGTTCCCACAAACCCAGTCCTACAAAGGACAATAGAGGGAAAATGCAAACTCAGGGAGGGAAACTATACCCTAGAAAAGGCAAAATGCAATCATTCAACAAACTCAAAAGAAGATAGCCACACAAACATAAAAATAACATCAAAAATAATAGGAGGCAACAATCATTATTCCTTAATATATCTAAACATCAATGAACTCAATTCCCAAATAAAAAGACATAGACTGACGGACTGTATCCTTAAACATGACCCAGCATTTTCCTACGTTCAGAAAATGCACCTCCATGTTAAAGACATGCACTGCCTCAAAGTAAATGGCTGGAAAAGAATTTTCTAGGCAAATGGTCCCAAGAAACAGGCTGGAGTAGTCATTCTAATATCTGATAAAATTGACTTTCACTGAAAAGTCATCCAAAAGGATAAGGAAGGACACTTCCTACTCATCAAAGCAAATATCTACCAAGAAGAACTCTCAATTCTGAACATCTATGCTCCAAATGCAAGGGCACCCACATTCATAAAAGAAACTTTATTAAAGCTCAAAGCACACATTGTACCTCACACAATAATAGTGGGAGAATTCAACACCCCATTATCATCAATGGACAGATCTTGGAAACAAAACTAAACAGAGACACAGTGAAACTAACAGATGTTATGAACTTAATAGATTTAATAGATATCTATAGAACATTTCATCCTAATTCAAAAGAATATACCCTCTTCTAAGCACCTCATGGTACCTTTGCCAAAACTGATCATATAATCAGTCACAAAGCAAACCTCAACAGATATAAACAACTGAAATAATCCCATGCCTCCTATCAGATCACTATGGATTAAGGCTTGTCTTCTATGGCAACAACAACACCAGAAAGCCCACATACACCTGGAAACTGAACAACGCTCCACTCAATGATAACTTGGCCAAGGAAGAAATAAAGAAAGAAATTAAAGACCTCCTAGAATTTAAAGAAAATGAAAGTACAACATACCCAAACCTATGGGACACAATGAAAACAGTGTTAACAAGAAAATTCATAGCTATGAATGCATCGATAAAGGAACTGGAAAGAGTATATTCTAGCAGCTTAACAACATGCATGAAAAATCTGGAACAAAAAGAATCTAATACACCCAAGATGAGTAGAAGGCAGGAAATAATCAAACTCACGGCTGAAATCAAATAAGTAGAAACAAAAGAACTGTACAAAGAATCAACAAATTGAGTAGCTGGTTCTTTGAGAAAATCAACATGATAGATAAACCCTTAGCCAGACTAACCAGGGGGCACAGAGACAATAGTATCCAAATTAACAAAATCCAAAATAAAATGGGAGATGTAACAACAGATTCTGAGAAAATTCAAAAAATCATCAGATCCTACTACAAAAGCCTATACTCAACAAAATTGGAAAATCTGGATGAAATGGATGATTTTTTAGACAGATATCAAATATGAAAGTTAAGTCAGGATCAGATAAACTATCTAAACTGCCCCATAACTTCTAAAGAAATAGAAGCGATCATTAAAAGTCTTCCAACCAAATAAAGGCCAGGACCAGATGGGTTCAGTTCAGAATTCTATCAGATCTTCAAAGAAGACCTAATACCAATACTCTTCAATGTATTCCACAAAATAGAAACAGAAGAAACACTACCCAATTCATTCTAGGAGGCTACAGTTACAGTGATACCAAAACCTCAGAAAGACTCAACAAAGAATGACGACTTCAGACCAATTTCCCTTATGAATATCAATGGAAAAATACTCAATAAAATATTTGAGAACCAAATCCAATAACACATTAAAACGATCTTTCACCACGATCAAGTAGCTTTCATCCCAGGGTTGCAGGGATGGTTCAATTCCCAGAAATCCATCAATGTATTCCACTACATAAACAAATTCAAAGCAAAGTACCACAAGGTCATTAGATTAGATGCTGTAAAAACATTTGACAAAATTCAACAACCTTTCATGATAAAAGTCTTGGAAAGATCAGGAATTCAAGGACCATACCTAAACATAGTAAAAACAATATACAGCAAACCAGTATCCAACATCAAACTAAATGGAGAGAAACTTGAAGCAATCCCACTAAAATCAGGGACTAGACAAGGCTGCCCTCTCTCTCCCTATCTATTCAATAAAGTTCTTGAAGTTCTAGCTAGAGAAATTAGACAACAAAGGTAGGTCAAAGGGATCCTAATTGGAAAGGAAGAAATCAAAATATCACTGTTTGCAGATGATATGATCATATACTTAAGTGACCCAAAATACTCCACCAGAGAACTGCTACAGCTGATAAACAACTTCAGCAATTGGCTGGGTATAAAATTAACTCAAACAAATCTGTAGCCTTCCTTTACTTGAAGGATAAAAAGGCTCAGAAAGAAATTAGGAAAATGACACCCTTCACATTAGTCACAAACAATATAAAGTATCTTGGTGTGACTCTAACCAAACCAGTGAAAAATATTTATGAGAAGAACTTCAAGTCTCTGAAGAAAGAAATCGTATAAGACCTTAGAAGATGGATATCCATGCTCATGGATTGGCAGGATAAATTTAGTAAAAATGTCAATCCTGGCAAAAGCAATCTACAGATGCAATGCAATCCCTATCAAAATTCCAGCTCAATTCTTCATAGACTTAGAAAGATCAATTCTCAATTTCATTTGGAATAACAGAAAACCCAGTATAGCTAAAACTATTCTCAACAACAAAAGAACTTCTGGGGAAATCAGCATCCCTGACCTCAAGCTGTACTACAGAGCAGTAGTCATAAAAACTGCATAGTATTGGTACAGTGACAGGCAGGTATGTCAATGGAATAGAATTGAATACTCAGAAATGAACCCACACAGTTATGGTCACTTGATCGTTGACAAAGGAGCTAAAACAATCCTGTGGAAAAAAGACAGCATGGTGCTGGTTCAACTGTTGGTTTACATGTAGAAGAATGAGAATTGATCCATTCCTATCTCCCTGTACAAAGGTCAAGTCCAAGTGGATCAAAAACCTGCACATAAACCCAGATAAATCTAATAGAAGAGAAAGTATAAAAGTCTTGAGCATATGGGCACAGGGGAAAAGTTCCTGAACAGAACACCAATGGCTTATGCTCTAAGATCAAGAATCAACAAATGGGACCTCATGTAATTCCATAGCTTCTGTAAGTCAAAGGACATTGTCAATAAGACAAAACTGTAACCAACAGATTGGAAAAGATATTTACCAATCCTATATCCGATAGAGGGCTGATATCCAATATATACAAAGAACTCAAGAAGTTTGACACCAGAGAACCAAATAACACCATCAGAATATAGGGAACAGAGCTAAACAGAAAATTCTCAACTGAGGAAAGTCAAAGGGCTGAAAAGCACCTAAAGAAATATTCAACATCCTTAGTCATCATGGAAATGCAAATCAAAACAACCCTGAGATTCCACCTCACACCAGTCAGAATGACTAAGATCAAAAACTCAGGTGACAACAGATGCTGGCGAGGATGTGGAGAAAGAGGTATACTCTGCCATTGCTGGTCAGATTGCAAGGTGGGACAACCATTCTAGAAATGAGTTTGGCGAACCTTCAGAAAAATGGACATAATACTACCAGAGGA
>CM052711.1:73695321-73730145 GCA_028551405.1 Uromys caudimaculatus | reverse complement strand
GGCGCTGATTAGCTGTGGAGCCCTGTGGCCCAAGGTGAGGTTTCCGGCCGTCACCGGAAGCTGCTGACCGACAGTCTCTGTGGCCCGTGGAAAGTGGGAGGAGTCAGTGAGCTCTGGGGACGCCTTGCCCCTGCTAGGGGCTTTTCTGCGTGCCTGCGAGAGAGGATTTTCTCCTGGAGCTGCTGGTCTATGGAATCCTAATGTCCCGGGCAGAAGTTTCTTGCCACAGCCACCCGCTTTTGGGATCCGGGGGGGTTTCTAGGCCCTCTACCTCGTCCCTGTGTCTTGCGGGTTCAGGGCAGTACCTGGTGAGCTGTGGGGCACGTCTTTGGCCCACTCCTGGCTCTTACGATCTGAGTGGGATCTTTGTCCTGGTGCTGATTAGCTGTGGAGCCCTGTGGCCCAAGCTGTCTGCCTCACTTCTAATATTTATTGGCTTTGAAGAATATGAGTGTCTTATCTTAGTGTATCTGTGAGTGTTTTTTGTCATCCTAATTACAAACATGCATACAATAATATTGTTTCTATTTTTTTGTTTATTTTTTTTAATGTTTCCTTCTCTGGACCTGGAAAATTGCCTGACAATAAATTATCAGTAAATATTTAGTGCATAAAGAGAAATAAAAATTCTGTTAAATCATTTTACCAATACTGTGGACCAACATGTTTTCTTTTAGGGAATCTTGATGGTCCCTCTCTATAAAGCATGTAGGCTTTTCTGCATCATAATTCCTCATTTAAATGATTATTAGTTTTACAAATAACGAAAGTTAAATACCATAAGCCAATAGGGAGTCTTATATATACAAGTGAGCTTGTATATGTATTTGAGTATAGCAAGAACCAATTATCATTTCATGATATGTATATGTGATAGAGCACATACTAGGTTGTATATAAGTACTACACAATTAGCCCTGGGAAGTCCTTAGGAATTGTTTTCACAACAACTAGCAGACATTGAAATTATTGGATGTTCCAGATCCTTACACACAATAACAGTAATTTAATGCAATCAGTGCATATCCAGACTTCTAACTAACTTGAATTACTAGTTATTATGATGTGAATAACAAACCAAAGTCTTTGTCTTGGTGTAGGTTCACATGAGTGAATGTGTATGTCTTTGTGTGTGTGTGTGTGTGTGTATGTAGCTACTGAGCTGCATATTCACTAAAGTATAATAAATGATGAGGGGAAAGGGGCAATTTCGTACATGATAATTCTTTCACAGATATCACATTTTGTTCCTTTAAATCCCATTGGAAAATCCCCAAGAAAGGCAATATACTTACATTTGATATTCTTTAAGAAAGAGTGAAGGGGATTGAATGGATCTCCAGTTCCTAGAAGGAAGACTGAGGTTACGAGTGTGGAAGGTACTATACTGGAGAGGTAAAGCAATCCTCACAGACAGCTTACTTGCATGATGGATTTGTTCCACAAATGCTTTATATTCAGATAAGACCAAAATAAACACCAGTCAGCATTCCTTCTGTGTGCAAAAAGGTTTGTTAGAGCCACAATTATGGGGATTTCATTCTTTGATTGATCACTTGGCTCCAGTGTTTGTGTCTATGGTTAGACAGAGAAGAAAAACAACCTTGCTGAGTCCATGGTTAAGAGAATAAGAGTCATGGTCAAGCTGCAAAAGCCATGACTCAGTCAGTGATGTTCTTGCATCAGAAACATGAGGATGAAGTTAGGTCCCAGAACCAATACTAATAAAAAGGAAGGATTAGGGAAATGACTCCACAAGTAAGAGCATCTAATTCACAGATTTCAGGATCTGTGTTCAGATCTCCACAACCCACATAAAATGATGGCCATGACCTAAAGATAGAATGAGGACATGGGCATGGTGGCATATCCTTTTATTTTTAGCGCTAGACAGATGAATGTGACAGACCCCTTTGGCATGCTTGTCAGGCAATCTAGCAGAACTGCTGATATTCAAGCCAGTAGACAACCCTCATGGAAAAAGCAAGGTAGACAGAGTCCTATGGAACTATACCCAATGTTGAATTCGGGCTTCCACATATAAGTGCACACATGCATCTATCTGCTTATGTACAACTAAGTGCACACTCACACACAGTGAAAAAGTGAAAATGGAAAAAAATATGAATGTCATGACCCCAGTGACTGAGTTTCTCCTACTTTATTTAACCTTAAACATTTTACCATTTACCACCAGCACCAATCTTAAAGAACAAGTCTTTAAAGATATAGCCTTAGGAACACTCAAAGTCAAAATCATGGCATACATTCCAGTCTTGACCCTAGTGCCACGGACTATGCACAGCTTTACTTGAGACAGAATTCCATACTAATCTTTTACTCTAAGTGCTAAATATAATAGTATATGTGAAACAAACAGGCTGTTCAGAAAATCTAATAGAGCATCCTTAGCTCTATGAAAAATATGGAAGAGAACTTAAGGTTGGCCAGGATGTCCATTCCTTTCACACAGTTTTAGGGGCCTGCCCTGTAGAATCATCTTTCCAAGGCTTTGTCTATCTTGTCCTCATTCCAAATTTTGAGTGTGTGTGTGTGTGTGTGTGTGTGTGTGTGTGTGTGTGTGTGTGTATGCGCACACTCGCACATGTGTGACAACTCTAGGTTGAATGTGAGATGTTGTCCATAAGTCATATATCTGAACATTTGACTTCCCTCCTGGAGTGCTGATGAACATTGTAGAGCATTGAGAAAGTGAAACCTCCTAGAATGAGTGGGTTGTTGAGAGTTGAGTATGGAGGAATATATAGTTTGGTCCTGATTCTGGCTTAAGTCCTTTCTAATTTTTTTACCTGCTGCTTCCATCTGACCACCTTCAAGCTCCTGCCCCATAAACTAATATGCTTTATACCTTCCCTGCCTTGAGAGAGTGCATCTCCTGCATCAAAGACCAAAGTAAACACTTCCTCCCTGAAAGACTCTTTGCCAGATATTTTTTTTCACAATGTGGAGAAAACTGATATAAGGAGTTAGCTAACCAGTTATTGAGTCTTAAGGGAGGCCATAGCTTGAATGTTGATTGTTCTGTCCTTTGCTTGTAAGTTTTGCATGAATTGAGTTCTACTTCATCTCATATACTCATTCTTTACTGACTTCTTGATCTCTGTTCAAAGGCCAGCAAAGAGCTGATGTATGAGAAATGGCTCAAGCTTAGCCAGAGCAGGCTGTATCTTAATCCAGAAACAAATGACTTCTTTTTACTTCAGGAAAAGGGGCTTCTGAGTACTGCACACTGGCTGGCTGCTTCTATGACCTGAAAAGGTATTCTGTAGCAATGCCTTAGCTTTGTACAAAGTTGTGGCAAGAGGTAGCAAAAAGACTAGAGAAATGAAAGAATGCATAGGAGTTACCTGGGGTATTTCCTGTAGACCATGGCACAATGATGTTTCCAAGACACAGATTTAGTTACAGTGATAAATGACATTTCACCTGGGATGGCAATTATGCCTACCCATGGATGAAAATAACAAAGGAATACTTAGAAAACAAGAATGTCATGGTTCAGTCACAATTGAATGAAGGAAACACAGTATTACTCCATGGGTGACTTCTTAGTTTCTGCTCTCACTGCTGCAGAATGAAGATAATCGTGCAAATCCAAGAGCTTAGAGAGAGACCTAAGGACTTTGTAGATCCTCAGTCAACCCTCTAGAAGCTGAGTGGTACAACATTTGAATATTTCCCATGAATTTCTGCAACTTATGACACACTGATCACTATGTGACCTCGTCTGTTCTTCTTTCTCAATTTTATTTTTCTACCCAGTAAGAAAATTAATACACATGCATGTTCTTTATAACTATCAATTTTCTTTGATCTGTGGAGCCTTGTATAGTATGAATGAAACAGTGCTGAACTTTGATTTAGATGAGTGAGGTTCAAGGAGGCACTCAGGCTGTCCTCAGCTTTCTGGCACTAATCAAGCTATATGGGGATAAAAGTTTCTGAATAATTCTGTGGTTGTTTTAGAGAGAGTGTTTATCTGGTATCTACACACAGCCACAGCCACAAGAGTCCTCTATCATGCTTGGACACTTGGGTATTTCTTTCCTTTTCTCTTTTTCTTTTTCTTTTTCTTTCTTTGTGTCTTTGTGTCTTTGTGTCTTTCTTTCTTTCTTTCTTTCTTTCTTTCTTTCTTTCTTTCTTTCTTTCTTTCTTTCTTTCTTTCTTTTCTTGAAACAGAGTTTCTCTGTGTATCTCTGGCTGTCCTGGAACTTACTCTGTGGACCAGGCTGGCCTCAAACTCAGAAATCCACCTGCATCTGCCTCCCAAGTGCTGGGATTAAAGGCGTGCGCCACTACTGCCCAGCTTTCCTTTTCTCTTGTCATGCCTTCTTACTTTCTCCCTTCATTATCTGCTGGGTAAAGTACAGAGATGCTTTGTTAAGAAGATTTCATCCATGTCATCTTGTTACTAATTTAAACCCACATACAAATGCTATTTGCAACATTTCAAAGTTTCATAGCATTTTGATTATCAGTTAATGGCAAAATATAAGCTATAGTTGAAGTGGAAATTTCAAGGTTTTTTGGAGACTCAGGTGTTTCATGCGATGTTGTTTTGGAAACTCTTTTATGAGAGGCTGTTTTGCTGAAGCAAATGCATGAGAAGAAGTTTTGGTAAAGTAGACCTGTTAGAAAATGTATTGCTGAGAACAGAAACAGGGCGATTTTCTGGATGCTGCCTGAAAAAGGGCATGCAATCTTTTGTTTAAGGAGACACTGGCGAGGACATGTGATGTTTAGAAAGTGTATGAGTATACCCCAATAGACAGTAAATGACTCTCTAGCATTGATTCTCTTCACTGATCACTGCTATGACTTTGTAGAGAGAAATGCACCAAAGAATGTCTTGTGATATTCCAGAGGCTTCTTGCTACTTCCATAGACTCAGCCAATTGACAGAGTGTCAGTTTCTTCCTGATCAAACTGTCCTTGGTGATTTGTGAATGTTGTGTGGGAGTGGGCTAAACTACCACTGCAGATTTGTGTGAACTGAACTGCTGATATCCTGACGACAAAGATTGGAATTGCCCCAAAGAAGTATTTCTAAACAGGTCCACATCTTTGACCTAGAAACCTTTCCTTCCCATTACCTCTAGTCGGTGGTGGGCTAGAAGGGAGGTTGAAGCATTTAAGAACGCTTACTAAAGTAGGTTTTGAAAAATCTAAGCATACATATGGTATGTTCCTTCTTCCCCCATCTCTGTCTCTCTGTTGATCTATCTCTCTGTCTCTCTGTGTCTGTCTGACTCTTTCTCTCTCTTTCTCTATCTCTTTGTCTCATATACATGCATGCACAATTACTACAACCATCAAATTGTTTACAATTTTCTCTGGTTACAATAAATATTCCTAATATTTCCACCACTGAAATGAGAAGGTAAAGTTAATATCCCCTCGCTTGGAAATGGCACAAGGGTCTTCCTTGTTGTATAGGGTATAAATTTGGTCCATCTTGATACACAGAAAGAGTCAAGGTGACAAAAACACTTTCTGATCTGACAATGCTACCTCGAAGAATTTATCCTGAGTATATAATCAGTTATGTTCACAGTGATCTACTTGCAAAATATTCTTGTAACCTTCTCTATGGTGTCATATCTATATCTATATGCCAAAGGTGATTGTTAATTGGAAATGCCTATATAAAAGAATATGCTATAGATGGTAAAAAAAAATGAGTTATTTGTATGAATATGATATTTCATTGAAAATGTTATTACATTTGTGTATGTTCTTAAAGATAGTATGTGTGTGTGAGAGAGAGAGAGACAGAGAGACAGAGACAGAGAAAAAGATAATATATATATATATATATATATATACAGGGGTCCTATAGAATTTGTGTGAGGCCAGAGGATGACATATGGAACTTCTTTTTTTCTACCATGCATGTCCTGAAAATTGAACTCAGGTTTCTGAGCAAAGCACTGTACCTGTTGAGAATTCCCAGCAGCTATATTTGCTCGTTCTTTTGTGGGTATGACAGTGTAGAGTAAATAGCTATACCACAGGGCTGGGAATCCTTTCTTAATCTATCTTGTATTTAGATAATGAAATTTACCCATGGCCACAATTGTAGACAAGTGCACACACACACACACACACACACACACACACACACACACACAGAGTTAAAATGTACTTGCATCATAATGGGACAATGGCACAGCTATTAGCCATTATAAAAAGCCCAATTCCAAAAATATTTGCCACTGTCCCATTAACATGTTGGATGGTAAGTTTTTATAGACACATAAATGTTACAAGTTATTGCCAATCCTATTAGTTATCCTCTAAACCTGATGTTAAGACTCTATTGGAGAAGAACAGTATCATCACTGTTATCATCTATGAACTCTGCAAGATACAATGGCAGCTGCTGATCTGGCAAGACAGGCCCACAAGTATTATAGTGGAAAGAATACCATACAAATAATCAACCACATTCTGATACATCTCTCTCTCTCTCTCTCTCTCTCTCTCTCTCTCTCTCTCTCTCTCTCTCCAAGATCAAATCCATACCTAGGACCATTGTTGGAAGAAGAGCCTATGACTAGCTAAGTTATAGGTCCTGGTAGAGAACCTACTACAACTATTCTATCAAATGAACACTGTATTTACTAACTCATAATGACTTATTGTTATTCTCGTGGATTAATGTATCTTTCATCCCTCATCAGAAAAGCTTCTATTCTCAGTAGATGATGATTAACACAAAGAACCATGAATTGCTAAGGTTCCTTGAGTAAGAGCATGAGAAATATTGTAGAAGAGATGTAGAGATGGTAAGAGTCAAGGACAGTGGGTGAATAAAAGGAAAGAGTGTTCTCTTGATACAACAGACCAGCTAAATACATGAACTCAGGTTATACTAGCATGCACAAAATCTGTTTGAGCTCAATCCATATGAAGGTATCAACATGGAGAGCACAGATAGAAATGGCATTCTTATCCAAGAGGTTGTTGGCAACTGATAGCTGCTAGAGAAGAGAGTCAGGTTTCTTAAAGGGTGTAGACGCTGGAAGTCAAGTTTGTTTTAGTGGAAAGCCACACCTCCATGAATATATGGGTCGACCAAACTGGGCTTGATGGGTACTAAAAAACACATTGGATGGTTACAGGGGTGAACATCTGGGAAGATTTGGAGAAAAGGGAATAGACATAGGGAACACTCATTCTGTGAATTTCTCAAAGAACTAATAAGAAAATTGAGTAGATACACTGGTTATTGTATATCCAATACATACCTTGCATAGTCCAAGGATTGCAGACTGTATTTGTCTTTCTCCCTTTTTCTTAGCCTTATGAATTTATGATCTTTGTGTAAACTTAACAGTGAAATTGAACTGTAGAAACTAAGCAAAATGGCACAAGTGAGGTAAGGACTAGATTAAAATCTCATTCTCAGTGTAAACCTTACAAAGCTACGTTCTTTCTATGCAAGCTTAAACCAAGAGAATATAAGACAATGAAATTAGGAAGACAATGCATGTACACAAAATATTGACAGGGACTGGTTACATAAAGAGCACAATGGCTAAAATGCCACTCTGCCAGAAGACCAGAATGATGTTCCAAGCACCTAGGTAGAGTGGCTCAACACAATCTGTGATTTCAGTGATGAGCGATGGGGTTGGCCCAATATATCTGCCCTCCAAAACATTGTGTGTGTGTGTGTGTGTGTGTGTGTGTGTGTGTGTGTGTGTGCATGTCTGCATGTGTGTTTGTGTGTATGCATAATTAAAAGCAATTACATAACCTAAATGACATGGCACTATAAATCCTTTAAAGAACTCACAATGTCAGAATAGATATACTTCTACTTTTTTATACTAACTCAAACATTGGAAAATGACTAAGCAGTGAAAAGAAAACAGTGCAGTTCCTAGAGTCAAACATCCTGAGAATGGCTTAGGGTAGCAAATGGGTTCAACCTAATCATCAGGGGACAGAGAAATATGCAAGGAAACACAGACACTGAACCTGGTAAAACAGTGTGTGGGGACTGACATTCACGGAATGGAATACAGAGAATGGAAGAATTGATTTCATCAGCCTGACAAGTGTAGCTGAATCAAACAGAAGATCTGGAATTGATTTCACAGTGATGATCATGAGTAATAATTTTTAAAAGTTCTATTTTCCGTCCTATTTTCTGTGTTTAAGAAGGCAAGGAGCATGTAATCTATTGAAGAAAGATTTTCATCTCAAATAGTTAAATTTTATTTGAAAATATTTTTGGTGCTTAAAGAGATAAGTGACCGTTATCTGGAAAATTCATTTAGGTGGAACAGAGTCTTCCTCTGAAGATTCTAGATTAGTCAAACAGTGCTGTGCATTGAGTTAGGTGTCTCCTACTCATTCTTTACTGAAACATTCATCTCTATTGTTCTACAGCCACTCTAAACTAGCAAATGCTAAGCCCGAAGATAATGAATTTTGTAGTATAATGTGATTGATATTCTTTCTTGGATACTTGATACTCTTATAGCCTCTAGCACTCCATACATTCATTCTCAGTCCTAGGGTGAAAGAGTTATATACAAGCCTAGCCTGTTCTGTACATGGAGTTTCAGACCAGCCAGGATGACATAAACTTTAACTTGTGTACTGGCTGTTTTTTTTTGTCAACTTGACACAAGCTGGAGTTATCACTGAGAAAGGAGTCTCCCTTGAGGAAATGCCTCCATGAGATCCAGTTGTATGGCATTTTCTCAATTAGTGATCAAGGGTGGGAGGGCTCATTGTGGGTGGTGCCATCCTTTGGTTGTTAGTCTTGAGTTCTATAAGAAAGCAAGCTGAGCAAGCCAGGGGAAACAAGACACTAAGAGATATCCCTCCATGTCCTCTGCATCAGCTCTTGCTTCCTGACTTGGTTGAGATTCAGTCCTGACTTCCTTTGGTGATGAAAAGCAATGTGGACATTTAAGCTGAATAAACCCTTTCTTCCTGAACTTGTTTCTTGGTCATAATGGTTTGTTCAGGAATAGAAACTCTGACTAAAACAATGTGTTAAAACATGTTTTGCCATTTTATGAAAGGGAAAATGGAAAGATCAAGGTTAATATTACTCTTCTACTCTCTGCTTCTTGGTCTTCTAGGATTTGAGCAGATAAATGTTTTATTCTCCTGTTGCCTGAGACCATATTGCTTTTGCCATCTTTCATTATGGGCTTCAAACTATGCATAAAAGGAAATCCCTCTTCTAAAGGCTTAGATAGATGTTACATCATAACAAAAAGAAACATATCTAATATACATGTAACAATCAGTCATTCATTCTCTATAATAAACAGCATCAGTGGAATCTAAAACGATTTATCCATGTGCTTTCTTTCTTTCTTTTTCTTTTCTTTTTTCCCTTTTTTTTCTGAAATGAAACTTTATGATTAAGCATTATTTCCCTAGGAAAGGTATTTTCCAAACCTTCAACAAACACTTGTGTTTGATGGCTAGCACCACTGGCGAGTTGGGGGAACAGTCATGGTAGTACGCACCTGTACTCCCAGCATTACAGAGGTAGAAGCAAGATAGTGAGAAGTTCAAGGTCAGTAAATAGTTCAAATTGAATGTACATTATACCTTAATAACTAATTAATGTCAGTCATTAAGAAAATAATCATTTGACAACATCTTTTAAATTGAGGTTCTCCTCCAATGACTTTAACTTGTGTCAGGAAAACTAGAGCTAAGATATTAGCTTGTGGGTTTTAAGGTACCATGAAGAAGTGTAGGACCTTACCTGGTGGATTAAGCAGGTTGGAACCCCTGCAGTAGTATGTTACCTCCTGTTCACAGTGCTCTGAGCCATCAATCAGAGCCTCCAGCTGCTGCATACTGCCACCATAGTTTAAGGTCATGGCATAGGACTTCTCAGAGTTGGAACCCTTTACCCGAGTCAGTTCTGTGTTGCTGTGCTGAACCATCATCCAGATCTTGTCCTCTGTACAAATAACAATGAAAAGTAAGAGAAGTTAAAAGTAAAGCCCAAGGAAGAGTACTTAAGTCATGGGTCACTCACAGTATGAGGAAGGCTCTACCCAAGTGCTCTGAACAGACAGTGAAATCAAAGCATTTTATTCCTTTTAGAAGGACTAGATACTTTTCTTCTGTATAGGGTTGTACCTCAGGTTAATATAGAGGAAAACAATCACAGGGTCTATGCTTATAAAACTTATTCCATAAATTTTATACTATGTATTTAATGTCCATTATAAACGTAAAATTGACAAATTCATTCTTCCTCCTTATCTGTAGGGAGACTGTTCAAAGTCTTTCTAAGGCATATCAAAGTTTGCAGGTGCTCAACAATCTCACATAAAATGGCATAGCATTTGTGTTTTATATACATTCACTTTATACTTTAATTCATCCTAATATTACTTTTGATACATAGTAAAATAATATATGCTATGTAAACAGTTATTATAGTGAATTGTGTAAGAAATTTTGACATGGAAAAAATACTATTCTTTTTCAAGTATAATACAAACATACTATCAGAGGTAATTTCTTAAAGTACCAATGAGAATCAGATGAAAAACAACTACAGATAATAGGCATTTCTTAAACAGTACATCATTGTCAAGAATGAAATTATACCATATAATCCTAGGGATCTGAGTAATAATCCTGAAGTTTCAATTAAAAAAAAATATGCTGTAGATGCTGCAACATGCATGTAATTCCAGTGCTTTCGAAACAGATAGAGATGGAGCCCTGAGTCTTGCTGACAGTGTAGGTTACTCAGGAGCACCAAGCCATTCAGAGTTTTTTCAAAGAAATAGTAAGATTGTTGGACAGATGGTTTAGCAGTTCAGAGTGTAGCCTGTTCTTGCAGGAGACCCAAGTTCACTTCCATAATCCGTATTAGGTATTCACAACCACATATGATTCTGTCTTTAGGGGATCCAGTGCTCTCTCTGGTTCCCATAGACATTTGCATTCACATGCACAGATACTTTCCCAACACAAATACAATATACACATATTTTTTTTTTATAATCTCTAAACTAAAAAGAAGAAGGGAATGTCAACTGGTGTTGTTCTCTGGCTTCTAAATACATGCAAACATACATGCACATGGACATTTGTGACAGCTATCTTTGTGGTCTACATCACTATATCTCAAAATAGCTAAAACCCAAACTGCTTTGTACACTTGTAGGGTTTTTTTCTTAATTTAATCTTTGAAATGAGAATACTGATACTTTAATCCAGATATTTTGAGGAGGGGAGATCCGGCATTACTCTGGCCCATATCTTCTGATGGCAGCCGATATAAAGGCAATGAAAAAAATGAAGATTTTGCTCTTCACTTACCTGTTCTCACTCTTGGAGTAAAGACCATCCACTGACCTTAGACCCTACTTCTTTGGGATTCTGGCATTTACTGAAAGAGAGCTTAGACATTCAGCTTCATAGAATACTGTATTCTTTGACTTTCATTGTTGGACTAGTTGGACCACAGTCTGTAAACCTTTCTAATAAATCTTATATATTCTTTCAGAGATGTTCCTCTAGGGAACCATCAATAATACCAAACTTATATACACATGCATACAAAACTTATCTGAAATTTTTTATTCTGAACAAAATCACAGACCTGAGGATATTTGAATAAAAAAACAGGGCAAGACAAGAAAGAATGGAAGATATGTGTAAGAGATAGGCATTTTGTTTTAATCATAGAGCATGCACACATACACACACACATGAGAAAGAGAGAGATCGAGAGAGAGAGAGAGAGAGAGAGAGAGAGAGAGAGAGAGAGAGAGCAATAAAAATAAATCTTAAAGTTGCAAGACATTCTATCCTGTATGTTGTGATAACTTGGGGAGAAAACATTTACTGCAAGTTGACATGCAGTTTAATTCTGAACATACTCACAAATAAAGTGGAGAAGGAAACAGAAACACTTAAAAAGCATTTGCCATCTGAGTACCCTATCCACATGATTACAGCATTATTATTTATAGATTCAAAAAGTTGGAAAGGAACAAAGCAGAGGAATCATGTGGTTTCTTCCATCTTCCACCCTCTTAGTTTTACAAATGGTGAAACAAAAGTCCATAAAGAAAAGCAATAACCCACAACATTTCTATTACAGAGCACTTGCAGGAAAACATACTGAAAGCAAGTGTTATTATTAACTATAAATAGCAAGATTAGGGTCATTGGCATGGTTTAGCTTTAAAAACAAAAGGAAAGAAGTGGTTACTTGGAAGTTCTGCATTAATTCTTCCAGTTGTTTCTGTGACCAGGAATGTTATTTCATCTCCCTAGACTCAGTCTCAATATATTTTAAGAAGGAAGGAGGGATTTGTGTTGGTTTATTTCCTATGAATTTTCCAATTTGGGAATAGTTCTCAGATTACCCAATTAAGTTAAACTCAACAAATGAGTGCCATTCTAGGAAGAGTTCTCTAAACCAAATAATTGATAACCACCATGTTCCCAGAGAAACATGTGCTTTACTATATTTAAACAGGACTGCATTACTCTGTAAAGACTAGTGAAGAAACTAACTGCATTGACTTTTATAATGTAAACTCATACTGTTAAAGTTGTTAAAATAATATTCACCTCATACTCTAAAAATTGTGTTAATGTCTGTTGTAGTTATGGTTTCTATTGCTTTGATGAAACACCAAGACAAAAAACAAGTCAGAGTGAAAAAGCTTTATTTAGTTTGCACTTCTATATCACTCTTCATTATTAAAGGAAGTCAGAACAGAAACACAAACAGGGCTGGAAGATGGAGGCAGAAGATGATGAAGAGGACATGGAGGGTTCCTGCTTACTGTCTTCTTTCTATGGCTTTCTCAGCCTGCCTCTTTGTAGAACTTACCAACAGTCTAGGGATACACCGCCCACAGTGGCCTGAAACCTCCTATCAATCATTAAGAAAACTTCCTATAGACTTTCTTACAACTCAATCATATGGAGATATTTTCTCAATTATTTTGAGGTTCCATCCTCTCTGGTGACACTAGCTTGTGTCAAGTTGACATGAAACTAGCCAGTACAATGCCAAAATACACAAACATAATAAGATTAAAAAAATAGTTTTCATTCAATAATGAGATTCTATAGAATGAGAAATAGAATATGAATAGCTTTGAAATGATCATGCAGTTCATCAGAAGATTTATGTTTATTTCTAAGGTATATTAATAGAGCCATGCCACTGTTTGCCCCCATGTTACAATATCTCTCAGATATTATGTATTAATTTTACGGGTATCAAAGATCTAATCACACACCAAAGAATACAGAAAAAAGGGAAAAGTGACTCCTTGAAAAATATAGCTCATTGGCTAGTTTATGTTCAAAGCCTTCCTTACTTATTTTTTCTCACTACCATCTATCTATCATATATCTAACAATATTCTATAACATATCTATGAGCTACCAAATTTCTATGATCTATTTATCATGTTCTTACCTACTTATCGTCTAATCATCTATCAAAACAAAACTTGTCTTCATTCCCATGTATCTAAAGGCAGTTCACTTATCATCACTCAACCATTGGTTTGCTATTTATTCCTACATAAATGAGATTTTCAAATTTATATATTTTTGTGTCTGTACATTCATTTAATCACTTTAGTGCAATCATGTTCTGTCATTGATGAGATGGAAATGGAATCCGTATCAAAGCTGAGTGTTCATTTTAAGTATGCTCATGTTGCCTGTATTCTGCCTTTGAATTTAGAATGGAAAATAATTTTTAATTCAGTTTCATAATTGATACTTTTCAGTGCCGTATGAACTGAACATACAATGTGCAGAAGATACAAAAGAATAATAGAGTGCTCCCAATTGCTCTTTACAAATTAGTCAATGAGCATCACAAATCTAGCTACAAGCATAATGTTACAGTGAAGTAGAGATATAAGGACTTAAAGTCCATGTTGACATCTGGTTTTCCTTGATGTACACTCAAATAAATGGGATTCACCATAAATAGTAATGTACACATACAAACAAGGTGAATTTGATATGTAGGTTGGTTGATTTGTAAACTACCTCATTACTTTAATTAAAACATACATGTGAATCACAATGTTCTAGGTGGTTGATACCTACAATGGGACAGTGAAATTTTCTGGGTTGGTTTTAGAGTCAGAGTTTTGGTGTATGTGTATAATTAGCTAATTGTCATTGTCAAAATAATAAAAAATACAATCAAGTAAGAGTTGAACTTCTGGGTATCTGTGCTGTAATTTCTAGATTAGGTTTATTGAGGAAGATAAGTCCATTTTAAATAAAGCAGCACAATTCCTTGGGATAGAATCCTGAATTGGAGAAAAGGGAGATGAGCAGCACATCTATTCCTTGTTACCTCTTTTGTAACTACAGATGCAGTGTGAGCTGCTCCCTCAAGCTCCCACTGCCATGCCTTTCCAAGATGGATTATGTTTTTTAACTCTCACCCAAATAAATGTTTATATCCTAAACTTATTTTGGTTAGAAGCAAGAAAATGAATAAAACTACATGGCTCTTCAATACTTTTTGTGTAAGAGTCCTGACCAAATCATTATTACCATAAAAATCTCATGACATCACTGACATTAATATCACTCTTTGGACCTACAATATTATTATAATGTTCTGATCTTATTAGGGCACATAACAGGCTGCACGATATTCAAATGAGTAACTAATATTTACATTACAGACTTGTAAAATTGCCTCCAATAAGCTGCATGCTTTCTAAAGTACTTGTGAAAGATCCAGAGCATTGACAACATCAAACTTAAAAGTTTAGGAACTCCTGCCCCTCCTTTTCCCTCCCCTTCCTCTCTCCCTCCCAGATCCCTCCCAGTGTCTACCTCCTGTGATTATCCCAGAGCTCCCAGGATCTAAACCACCAAACAAAGAGTATACACGGAAGGGGCCATACCATGTGGGCCACCTTTTGTCATATGCGAGTACTCATTCGTACTAATTAAAATAAAAACAAAGTCTTTACACACTCTTTCTATCAAGCTACATAGGCTACATTAGATAGTAGTGTCTCATAAATATCTATCGAACACATTGCTGTCATGTAACTTTTCCATTGTTATGTAAAAAGTCCTGAGAAAAGTAAGTTAAGAGAGGTAGGGTATATTTTAGATCATGGATCAAGGCTATAATAGATCATTGTGGGGAAGCCATGATAGCAGAGCAGTATTCACAATCAAGGAGCAGATAGTGATTACTGCTTTTGCTTGAATCCCTTTGTCCTTTTTATACAGCTCAAGGTCCAAGCCTAGGAGATGGTGCCACCAATAGTGGATGACCCTTCTTACTACAATAACCTATTCAAAATAATCTCCCATAGTCATATACAGACAATAACCTAAAGTAACCAGTCCTTCACTGTTATTCTTGGAGATTTGGTTCCTAGATGACTCTAGATCCTGTCAAAGTGACAACTAACACTAATCACCACCCTCTATACCTCCAAAGCAGATATATACTGACACCAGAGCTGAAAGATAAATACCCTTCTCTGAAGCTTGTTAATTTTGCTAAAAGTTCTTGAAACCAGTAAGAATGTGACACTTGGTTTTAAAAATATATTTGCTTATAGCCTTGACTGATAACTATTGCAAATAATTCTACATTGGCAAAAAGGTAAATGTCTATCATTAGATGCCTGAATTAAAAAGTATACTGAGCTTACATAGTGAGATGTAAGAAAGCCACAGTAAATAATGTATGTGGCATTTAAACTGATCTAAGCTCATTTCTACTGTACATTGTCAAGCAAGAAATTCAGGTATTGATGCACAAAAAGAATGCACTTATTGTCATACAATAAGTGAGAAAATGAATGCCTAAAGTACAAAAAATCAAATAAATAAAAGACATAAATAAGAATGGATTGAAAGCAATTAGAGAGGGAGATTGCCCTGATCAGCCATGGTATGTGATTGGTATTTTGATTTTTCACTATTCAGATTAAGAAGGACCTAAGAAATTAGTAAAATATAGTAATATACCTTTAGATGTGTCCATGAAAAGTTTTGTACAGAAGATTAACTAAAAACAGAATGTCTACTATAACTGTGGCTGTTACCATTCCATAGCTTTTAACATTATAATAGTTTAATTAGTCACAGAAATGAAAAAGGATAAAGCAAGTATAAGTCAGACTACTGAATATTAGTCAAGTAAACACTCCTTAATCAACATTAAGATGTCAAAAATAACCACAGAAATAAACAGAAAATAATAAGTCAAGTAATTTCTGAAAACAGTTTTGTCTGACTGTAAACACTTTACAGAATATAATATAAGAATGAAAACTACGCGATACTTAAGGAAGTCTTCAAGATGACTCTGTCATTGCCTCTGATGCTAGAGATGTGATTCCAAGCCTGTTTGCTGCATGCTGTTGGATGGAGTAAGTTAGAAAGTATATAGATATCACGGGAAATTCTCACAGAAGGGAGACATAGAGGGTAGGAACAATAATCAAGAGAATTTTAATGGTTTGAGGTTTGCATCAGAGGAAGTTTCATTGAATTGTAATTTAGACATACATACCCATGCACATGCACTTCTTCACTATGCTCCCGGAAAACACCACAATATGATGGTCAAGCCTAACTCATGAATTCCAATTCTTTGGAATTGGAAATACACATTGACAGGAAAATAAATGGATCTGGTCTAGAATAGGAAAAGTTCAGTGTTACACTATTATTTCTCATAATAGCTATTATTGTCAGGATGAAGTAGACAAGGCTCTGGGAATGTAAGGAAGGAAATGTCTGGAGTGTGAAAGAGAAAGATCTCTATGTAGCTGGCATTATGTTATAGGCTGGTATCTCAGACACTGCAAAAAAGTGAAGGGTCAACTGCACACTGGCATTCATCTGTCACTGCTTCTTGCAGAGACAATGTATGCAGCCATCTCAAACTCCTGCTATGGTGCTCCCTTAAAGTGTGGGTCCAAATCAACCCTTCTTTAAGTTGCTTTTTCTAAGCATTTTTTTTAAAATAGTGAAGCATGTGAGGACTACATTGCTGTAGAAAGCAAAGAGTTGCTGCAAGTGACATGTGCAAAAGCCACAAGAACTTAATGAAGGATTTTATATATATAGTTGTATATAATAATGAATATCCAAACTAGTATTGAGGCCAGTGAGCTGGGTTATTAGGTAAAATTTTTTGTCTTGGTTTTGTTTGATCATTTTTTCATATACAGCAATGGAAGTGGGAGAGAGATTATGAGAGATACAGAGAGAGAAAGGATAAAGGTTTTCTAAATGTTAATGTAATAAGTTCTGAGATGTTCACAAAATGCTGGGGAATACTAGAGAACAGGCACATTCACCTCGTATCTCATGAACCACCTGAGGTATTTGACTAATGATAAATTATCTTCACTGTGCAGAGACCTGGCACACTAATTCAGTCAAATGATGGATCCGGAGACAAGCATCCTCCAACTGAAACAGCCTGATACCATGCTTCTGCTGACAGGAGGCTCCAAGAGGAGATGTGACCAGTGTCCTAAGAGTGAATAAGGAATCTAAACTACTACACTGGATATTTGTTTAGCTATTGGATGTGTTCTATAAAAATCTATGTAATGGAAGACAACTGTGAAGATTCCATTTTATGTTTATCTTGACTGATTGTGGAGAACCTAGATCACTAAGAATTTAATGCAGGGACACAGTGTCTTAGACTGGCAAAATAAATGTGATAAAGTTCAAGAAAGAGAAAATTAAGTGGCTGTGCTTTCTTGTATGCTTCTCCCAGGCTGCACTGCTGCACAAGGCCCTTCCTACCACAAGTGACAGACAACTCTGGAACTGAAAGTCAAAATTCATCTTTCTTCTTCTAGGTATCCTCCCAATGAGAATGTAGACACCAGAAAAGCAAATAAATAGGATCTACAGAGATGGCTCACACAGTAATGTGCTTACTTCCTAAGCTCAAGGACCTGGATTTTGAAACACACACACACACACACACACACACACACACACACACACACACACACACACACACACACACACACACCACAGAGAGAAATGGGGAAGAAGACGGGAGGGAGAAAGAAAAGTTTAGGAGGTGAGACATTTCTAGTTTGAAACCAATAGGTCTGGAAAGTCAAATTCAAATCATGAATAGTTATTGAAGTTTAACAAGAATATGAAAGGAACAGGTGCTGTATATTAGATGTACAATGACAGGCATTTTTCTTGTGGTTTACAGTCATTATAATATAAAATTTTAACACTAAACTTGCAAACAGGTTTTATTACTAATAACAGAGGAAAATACTGAGGAAGAGGAAAATTAAATAACCTGAGTCACACTTGACAAAACCAACCCACAGTCTTTTTTTTTAAAGATTTATTTATTTTATGTATATGAGTGCTCAATCTACTTATATACCGGCATGCCAGAAGAGGGCATCAGATCCTATTATAGATTTAAATGGATGGTGTAACGGAACTCAGAACCTATGAATGAGAGGCCAGTGCTCTTAACCACTAAGCCAGCTTTCCAGTCTCCCAAATGTCTTAAGCATTCACTTGGATTTAGTAGAAGTTTCTTAGCTACACGATGTAATCAAAGGGACATAAATATAGTACTGCTCAAAACACTTTGTAAGAGCTAAAGTGGAGTGTTTTGGTTAAAGATGGGGCTGCAGAAAATTCTAATGAACAAAATGATATAAAACATAAGAGTTATAAAACTGGCACAGAGTTCTCATAGCTGGGAAACACTTCCATTGACTGTATATTAATTAGTTTTCTTCTCTCTGGAATTAAGACTTGAATGAAAGATTGTAAGGGAGGAGAAGCTTATTTCTGCTCATGCTTTTCATTTTCAATGTTAGAGAAGGAATGAGGCAGCTGGCTATATAACAATAGTAGTCAAAAAGAAGGAAGAAGTAACTACAAAATTTAAGACCTTCTATTGATGTTTGGCCTTTTGATATGGTAATGCTAAATACTGGCCCCCAAGAGCTGGTTGCTCCCACAAAATCCAAATATATAATGTGACATTGCTCTTTAATTTAAAACTTTTGGTTAAATAAAGATACCGACAGCTAATATCTGGGCAGAAGAGACATAGGTGGGGTTTAGGGTTCTCGGCCTTGGGGTCTGAGGAGAACCACAAAGGAGAGAGAAACACCTTTGAGGGGAAGATGCTATGGAGTAAGAATCCTAAGACATGGCCATGTGTGCTGGCCAATTAGAGTTAAAAGCAGCCCAGTGGAACATAGTAAGTTATAATTTGGAGTTATTAATGGGAAAATATTCTAATAGCATAGAAGGTAGATATACGCCCAGCTCTAGTGTGGATTAAGGCTTCTTATAATAATAAAAGTTGTATGTCTTTTTTCTGAGAACTGAATGATCAAAGGTAGGGTAGAATCCCCTAATTGGCATAAATATTTTCTACAAGAAACTTTTCCCAGGATCTAATTTCTACAAGAATCATTTTACTTGTTCAGGTTGCAGAACCTCCCCAAACTGCACTAAATATTCAAACATATGAACATGTGCAGGACATTTAGCAGTATGTAGCAGAAGTGATCAACATTACTAACTAGGTTAGGGAAAACATATGTTTGTATGTATATATGTGTATATGTATGCATGTATGTATACGTATGTATGTGTATATGTATGTATGTGTGTATATGTATGTATATATGCATATATGTATGTATGTGTATAGATGTATGTATGTATGTGTATAGATGTATGTATGTATATGTATATATGTATGTATGTATATATGTATGTATGTATATATGTGTATATATATGTGTGTGTATATGTATTTATATGTGTATAGGTGTATATGTATGTACATGTGTATATATGTATATATGTGTATATGTGCATGTACATATATGCATGTATGTGTGTGTGTTTGTGTGTGTATATACACACACACACATATATACATACATACATATAGTGCATCATTTCCTAGAACTTCTAGGTTATGAGGTCATACTTGTCATTAGATCTGATTTATCCCAAAAGGATTCATGTGCTACAAACTTCTTTTTCTACTGTGATATACTAAGAGTAGAGTGATATTTTAGGAGATTGTCACCTTAAGAGATGTTATTAGGATTGAAGTTGACTAATAAAAATCTCCCATAGGAGAATTATCTCCCTCTCACAGAACTGAACTGACTATAGGATGCTAAAAAGTAAAATTGGCCTTATTGACACACTTTCTTCCTTTCGCTCTCATTGTTAGAATATATGGTACAGTCCCGGAGAGAGCACACCAATAACAGATCTCGTATGAGAGGTTTTATTGGTAGAGGTAGCCTCTGAGGGGTTAGAGGGAAGGAGAGAAGAAGAGGCTATAGATCAATGTATCTGTTTTTTATCTGAGTTGTGACACATGTGATACATGCACAATGGGATGTATGGCAGGTGCCATGACATCAGACACAGGAGCAGCACTGTCACCTAGAGATGACTTGTCTCATAGCTGGGTCCAGGACCTGGCTATAGAGAGCTTCTAGCTGTAAATGGATTTATCGGATGCTGACATTCACACACTGTGTCCTATCTTCCACTGTCACCTGCCACATTTTGAAGAAACCAGAAAACAAATACTCAGCAACAAAACCAGTGAAGTCAAAATACTACTTTAGAAGTAATTAAGCTCAGGAATTTTGTGGCGGTAACAGAAAACAAAGATAACCCATAGACGGTGAGGGCAATCAGAAAAGTATCTGCTTTCCCCTTCACAGAACATGTCCTAAGCTGCTAGTAAAACTCACCTCTTTCATTCCTTGAGATAACCTGGCTTTGATTCCTTATTTCTCCCTTGAATGTAGTGCTCAGAGTAAAAGTGAGAAAGAATGAGCTAGCATTCTTCTGGGTGCTTTTGACCCTGGCTTTGTTACTTCTCTCTTCTGGGCATGAAAAACACTCACACAGCTAAACTGTATATCTTCATCAAAAATATATGAGGAAGCAAATAAATATGACAAGTAGATAAATAGACAAATAGTTAAATGAGAATTTAATAAAGAATTTGAGAAATTTTGGGGTTAGTTCAGAGGAGAAGAATGAAAGAACTCTAAGTCCAATGTCTGAAAATCTTATGAACTCAGGATTCCTGTCCTCATTCCTCTTCTCCAGTATGGTTGGACTAAGAGGCCAGGCTCAGTGGTTGTGTGAAAGGAATTTCTCTAAGTGGCTGTTAAAATTCTTGACAATTTGCAGGTAACAGTGCTTAAATTTCAGAGTAATGTCACAACTTTCTAACTTTGAAGTTTTGTTTAATGGCTCAGTTATCAGGACATTATGTCATCTGCTTCTAGACCTGAGAAATAATTTCAAAGAAGAGGCTTCGACACATGGAGATAAGATCTACTGCCGGTCTTAGCTTAAGAGACCAACCTTCTGGAAACCCTATATGTTCCACATTTTGAGTAACAGCATGAGGCATTAAAAAGCTGCTTCTTGTAACTGGTAGATAGCTGTTTTTGAGCTCTTTGGAAAACCCTTCATTACAGAAATCAAACTGTCCCTCTGAGATGTAAGCCACAATAGAAGTTGAATGATATAGAGAAGCAACAACAATAGTATTATTGTGTTGCAGGATTTTCCCTGTCTAGTTACATTAGTGCAGCAGGAGGCCTGTGATTAGACAGGGAAAAGGGAGGCAGCGCTAAAAGTTTCAGAGGCAGGGAGAGTCTCAGGGTGGGGGATGGAGGAGAGGAAGATGGCACTGGACATGAATCAGCGTAGCTATGACCAGCCATAGGTTGTTATGATATCATAAGGATTAGAATATTGGGAAAATTTGTCTAATCTAAGTGGGCAACTTTTATCATTATCAACTGGTTATAAAATTATTGTATTGGCATCTTGTATATTGAGAATTTATTGATATATAAATCTGATTGGTTAACTATAAGCATAGAGTCTTGATTTTACCAGGTTACTGGGCATTGTGATATGCAATTGTGAGGATGGCAGTTCCATTTGGTTACTAGAATGGGGGACAGAGCTGATGGCAGAGAGGGAACTAGTAGCTCCAGGAACAAGCAAAGGAGAGCTGGGAACACAACAATCCAGCACAACGAGTGCTATCTAGAGAAAGTAGCTCAGCACTAGCACCAGAACGCAGCAGCAAGTGAGCTGCAGCACATACACCACCCAGGAGTGAATCTGGTTCCAGGAAACCAGTTTTGAAACTTCTCCCAGGATAAGCTAAACCCACCATCAATGAAGACACTGGTCTTGCTTTCTGTGAGGGTAGATATTGTGAGGAAAGTGAGGCAGAATAGAAAGTCAAGTAAAAGTGAAAAAGACGTGAGACTGAAAAGGGGACCCTCATCTGGGAATCTGGTTGATTTTTGAAGAATCAAGAACAACAGTACAGTGAATAATTGCTGAAGACCTTTCTCTCTTCCCACTGAAAAGCTGAAAATTGCTCTCTCTCACTGGAAACACTTTGGGAAATCCTAGTAGCTCCTGATATTTGCTTTTCATAATATAGCTTTTTAGCTTATAATCTCCTCTAAGAAATGTTTACAGACACTCTAAAATTTCACTTATCAAAAGAAAAAAAAAGTAGATGGGACCTCTTAAGAACCCTGGTAGATGTAACCTGAGAGCTACCATAATAATCTACATGGCCAAAGGTAAGGAATTCAATAATTTTTCTCCATTACAATCCAGTATTTACATCCGGCTATGCCCTTTCTTTTTTCTGAGCTCCACTCTCTCTAAACCGCCATGCTTAAAGCTTTATTAAAATAGCATTGCAAGGGCCTGTGAGATTGTGCCCTGGGTAACAGCACTTGATTTCACATTTAATTCCTGGGATGTTTTCAATAACTATGTAGAAAAAGCTAAGGCATGCAAGGTGAATTCTCTGGAAATGGCTCACTGTTTTGCATGGTCTGTGGTATTTGATCTCTGAGGCAATGTCCCAAGAGGCTTCATCCTGTTTTTTGCTTCTTCCTGTTAATATGCCTTTCCTGTAACAATTACATAACCTGACGATTTGTGTGAGAATTAGCTGACAATATTGGGAAGATTTTCTACAGACCAACATGAAGATGTACTCTCATGCAATAATGCTGTATAAATGAATTGACAACTTCACAGTTCCTAATAAGGATTTTATAGAATTTCTAAATTGTAAGCACTCTCTAGAAAAAAAAGCTGCAAATAGAGTTCTGTAAACCTTCATGTGCCATGGGCTAATTGTACTAGAAAAAGAAAGCAGCCTTGGAACAAATTTATGATCTTGGAAAACATTCATTCTAGGTAAGGTGTGAGAGCATTGTCTGGTAACTAGAAGTCATAAACTGGGAATGGATAGTTTATTGTAGGTGTAAGAACAGAGAATGAAATCCTAAGTAGTTTATCTATTTAAAACTTCCAAACTAATAAGACATAAGGCAAATGATTTGTCTCCTGACAAAACCATACTAACTTGTGATATAAAAAGGTTCATTTTAAACTTATAGGGAACTTATGGGGGTCAGATACTGGTCTCAGCTGAAAGACATGCAAACAATTATGTTGTAACTCCTAAAACCTTATCAATCTATGACATCAGTTATTGTCCTCTTACTATTATGAACTTGTTGGAATGTAAAAATATTTAGAAAATCATATAATCAATCAGTTTTCCTGCTGTAACTATTCTACCTGATAGTCGTATGCAGAAATTGTTTAGAGATAGTATAAATACTGAAAAAGGCAAATAAAGTGGTTGTAATTTGCTTATTGAAGCTTTATTCCATCCAGTAAATGTCTGTCTATATGTTTATGTGTGAACTTGTTGGAGATTTGTTCCATCTATATATATGTGTGTGTGTGTGTGTGTGTGTGTGTATATGTATGTATGTATGTATGGATGGATGGATGGATGGATGAAATGTTGCTTGGAGCCTCTTTTACTGTTTCATCCAGAGTGAATGTTTTTTCTGTATGTATGTGGTATCCTTTTTCCTGGCTCATATAGAGTTAAGAAACTCTGAGCCTCTCATCTGCTCAGGAAATGGCCCATGAGTCAAGGAACAAAGATCCCAAGTAACCAAGTTCTTTACTAATCCTTGCTGCTAAAGGTAGGAGTTGACAGAAGCCAATGGCTTAGAGCCACAGAATAGCAAGAGAGATTTACGTTGTCAGAGGCCTTCTGCTTCTGGCCCCCAGAACAATAAGAAAGAGTTAAAAGGCCCTTAGTCTTTTTCCTTCTTTCTGTAGCTGTGTACCACCTCATTTCCTATCTCCAAAGTCCCAGGCTGAACTCTGGCAAGGATCCACATGGGGAAAGGAGAAATTTGAAACATGAAAGTTGTCATCTTACCTCTATACCCTTACAAACACTCACATATACACAAGTAAAATAGATTTAATGAAAAAGTCTCACCACCCCCATCCCAGACACAGACAGAATCAGAGATACAGGGATTAAAAACTATGCTATAGTCTCCAATTTTCCCAGAATTAATTTTATCTTTTTTTTTTTCCTTTGTAGTAAGAGTGACTAAACATTTAGCTCTCTTCACCCTGACTCTAACTTCACTCAAAGCAGGAATGTTTTTTTAAAAACATAGACTTGATTATAGCATTTCATCCCTTTATATCTCTGCCAATGTAAGTTTCAAGATTCTAGCAGTGATTAACCATGTTTAAAGAGAACCTATATGAAGATGTGAGAATTTTCCTCATCTGCTAAGATGCTCAGAACATTGTCTACATTTATTATATTCTTTGAATTATTATACTTTTGTCTATTAAAATGATTTTCTGTGAATCAAAATCAAGACCCTTGCTCAATGTACTTTAATTCAGATTCCTGTGAACAGCTGGCTTATTATTGCTGCTTATTGTCAGCTAAATATTTTACCACATGTTAAACATCAGAGAGTGGCTGTCAGACTAGTAGTAAAGGGAACTGAAGCCCTTCTATCAGTGGTAAAGGGATAGAGGCACAGTTCCACCTTGTCACTATTAATAGCCTGTGGAGTTCCATTACACTTTTAAGGACCCAGGTTGGACAAAACAGGAATTTGTAGGGTTTTCCTGGAAAAAAATGAAATACTAGCCAATATAAAACAAAGGTGGGCCTTTATTAATAATCACTCACTGCCCCCTCTCTTTCTGTGTGCGTATACATGTACACATGGCAGCATTTTCACAGTACATATGTATGTATGTGTGGTAGCAACAGGCAGATAGGGTTTCTTTCTTCAATAGTAAGTATTCCATCTTGTTTTGTGAGACTGTCACGTACTGAATCTACATTCATTTATCAGTTATATTGATGAGGAAATGAGTTCCAGGGATTTGCTTATCTACCATCCAGGACTGAGTTTACACATTTGCACTTTTACACTGGTTTCTATATGAATTCTGGGGGTCTACACTCAGTTTCCACGATTATATAGCAGGGACATCGCATCTCCAGCCCCCAATATCAAAATTGTCTCTATTATCATCACTTGACTAGAGCAGCAGTCCAACCCATATAAATACAGACAATAAAAATCAGCTTGTTCTAGGTCTTCTGTGACAAAAATCACTTCTCATAGGGTGAGTGCTTCCATTCTAGATAGCTGTAATGGGTACCCTGTTTCTACTCCTCAGTAGCATTATTATGGAAACTATGCTATCTCCCAATGATGCATGGTTTCCCGGGGATATATTTGGTAGATATTCAATATATAGTATCAATTCAACTGACAATATTTATCAACAGTACTTTGTGTGGGTGTATATGTACATATGTGCACATGATAGCAAACGTGTGTGAATTCCAGAAAATAGCCTTGAATACTTTTCCTTGGGATATACACTGCCTATGTAGTTTCTTCATGACAATGTCTATCGTACATAACTTGCTGATTGAATTAGACTGGTTAGTTATTGGACCCTGAAATTCATCTGACTCAGTCTCCCAAGTGCTGGACTATAAGCAGGTGCCAGAAAAGCTGAATTTTTACAAGTGTGTTAGAGATCAAAGATAGATCCACATGCTTACAAAGAAAGTACCTTGCTGATTATGCTGGAATCGACTTAGAAATGGTAATTTTGCAATGATGACTAAGAACTAATGATTTAAGAAAAATAGGTCGGGGGTGGTGGCACACGCCTTTAATCCCAGCACTTGGGAGACAGAGGCAGGTGGATTTCTGAGTTTGAGGCCAGCCTGGTCTACAGAGTGAGTTCCAGGACAGCCAGGGCTACACAGAGAAACCCTGTCTCGAAAAAACAAAAACAAAAACAAAAACAAAAAAAAAAAAAGAAAAGAAAAAAAAGAAAAATAAATCTGAGACTTTGGCCTATCTTATTCTTGCACCATTCTTCCGTTGTGAATGATTGTGTGTTTGTCTCCACGCATGTGAATGTATATATATTTATATGTTCATGTGTTTCTGTGCCTCTCTCTGCGTGAGTTCTGTCTTCAAAGGAACATGTATTCATATTCATGAGTGTGTATCTGTGTGTATGTTGGAAGTAGATTGCTTGATAATGAAACCAGTTGGATTGTGCTAGTACAAATGTGCATTACAAATAGAATGACACAAATAAGATTCTAATTAACTTTGCTTTTTAATACATTTGTTCAACACTGTAAGCATACTCAAAATGTGAGGAAAACTAAATGCCCATGAATATCTTATATTCTCTGCATGTTTTATTCACCTTATACCGACAGACAGGAGTGTAGGCAATGACTAAATCACAGTCATTGTTCTAACTTCAGGAAGCCCCTGTAACAATAAAGGGCAAACTGTGTGGATTCAGTTCTTCCTTGCGTTCAAGAGCTGGAACGATAATCTATCACTTCAATCACAGTTAACAATTATGACTTGAAATATTGGAGAGACCTCAATCACAATTCTCTGCCTACTGCATTATGCATGCTTTAATGGGTTTTAATGAAAACAGAAGCTATTGCCAAGCAGAGAGATTTAGACCATCATAATAGCCAGGGTGTAAGATTTGGAGACCATAAGGTAGCTTGCAAATGGATTAAGAACTGTTTGAGAGTGGAAAACAAGTTTTGATTCAGAAATGTGCCAAAACGTTTTCTGCAAATCCCCTGTAATTCTTGTCTGTAACCCTACATATGTGAAATTGGCTTGGCTTTATAGAGATAGGAAAAGAATGTGTTTTGAAAGTGACTCTACACAAACAACATTCCATAAATATGAAATTTACTGAGCAACATAAAAATTGTGCAGCTGGGAAATAAATATATTTTAATAGATGGCCAAATGTCTGTTAACGTTAAAAAAGTCACAGACTGACTACAAACAAAATTCTATGAAAAAATGTTTTAAAAGTGCACAAGCTGATTGCAATCTGAGCTCTAAGGAGAATGTAGTCAGAGATTCTCATACTAATTATGTTTCATCCTTATAAGTTTTTCCAAGAAAGCATCTCTCCGGACTCCTAGAGTCTTGGAAATAGCATGGCAATTTAAAACAGGTGAAGACTTCATTGTTTTATCTCTTTTGTTGAGAATGGATATATGTAGTCACTACAGCCACTACATAGCATCACATCACTCTTTCAAGACTGCTTGGTTTAGAAGAACTGGGATTTCATGTATGGGAGTGTTTATACCAGGATCTAGGATCAACTAAGACCTCTGGACACACCTTTGAGGTACTTTGCAGATTGAGATTACCATGGCTGGAAAGGCCCACCTTAAATGTGGATGACACTATTATGTGGGCTAGGTTCCCAGAGTGATTACAAAGGATAAAGCAAGGAGAACACCAGTATACATCTCTCTCTTTTTTCTGACTATAGATATAATGTTAACAGGTGCTTTGTGTTCTTCCTGCCATGCTTTCCCTACCATGATGACCTGTATCTTGAAACCATGAGCCAAAATAATCCCCGCCTTCCTTAAGTTGCTTTGTCAGTTAATTTGTCACAGTAAAGAAGGAAGTAACTATGACAAGACATATATCAAGATTTTTCACATTAAACTTGAAAGACAATTTTATCATTATCCTCTTCTGATAAGAAAATGAAATCTAAGATGTCTAAATGACTTGTCCAAAGTTGCATGACTATACTATCTGCACATTTGAATTTCAACTCCAATGCAATTCCTCTCCCATGTTTGAATATGAAAAGGTATTGAGAGAAGCCGGGTAAGGAAGAATGTACAGAAAGGACATGGGGACCACAAGAGCATGTTTTACTCCTTAACTTAGAACAGAAGTTACAAACCCTAAGAAGGACACACAGTCAGTTAATACTGAACATTAAGACTCTTTTTACAGCTCAAAACTGCCATGGATTTAAAGGGAAAAAAGCATTAGTCTGAGATACATGCCTAAAGTAGAGCAGAGAAAGGGAGAAAGGGAGAAACAATGCTTGAACTTGGCAGTGAGTTCACTATGATCACTATACTAGAGTCATTAAAAAAGGTGGAAAAGTAGATAGATACAGAGATGTGGCACACTCTGGATATTAGTCTATTCTGCATTGTTTAAATAAGAGGCCTGAGGGTGGGTGGTTTGTGAAAAGTTTTATTTAAGATCATATGTTTATTTAAGATGGTAAGCTGAATATCAAGTAGTGCATTGCTCACTCTGGCAGATATGAAGGAATTCAGAGGAGAGAGCATATGTAAAAGGGAAAGATTATGTCCTGAAACAGGAATCAAAGGAGACTAAGAGATCAATCTTGCTCATTCATAAAATCAATGTTATGAGAATTTCACAGGATTTCATGAGAATTTCCTTAATCTGCCTCATGTGTACTGCCCAAGTGACCTATAGACTTTTGAATAAGTCCCTCCCTCTTAATGTTCCATCACCTATCATAGCATCATCATGTAATCCCTGCTCAGTGCTGGGATGACAGGTGTATACACGCTCATATATATGGGCATACTGGCATACAACTGAAATAGATAGATAGATAGATAGATAGATAGATAGATAGATAGATAGATAGATAGATAGATGTGTGTGTGTGTTTGTGTGTGTATGTATGTATGTATGTATGTATGTATGTATGTATGTATGTATTCTTAATCCAAACTTATGGTTCCTCATGCTTCTATGGTATATTGCAGTCTCCTCTACAGGCTCTGGAAATTGTATACTTTGTTCCTAGTTGGTGGCTCTATGGCAATATTTGAATAGGTTTAAGAGGTATGGCCTTGATGAAGGAATTCCATCATTGGAACCAGGGGTTAACATTTCAAAGTCATACAGTGGGGTCTGCTTTCTTCCCAGCTTTCTCACTCTGTTTCTTGCTTGTAGTTTAAGACCTGAGTCCTCAGCTTCATGCTGCTGCCTTCTATACTTTTGCTCAAACATTATGAACTATTCCTCTGAAATTAAAAGCCAAAATAAATTATTTCTTCTCTAAATTATTTCTTCTCATGGTATTTTTACAGCAATAAAATGTAACTAAGATAACTGGCAAGTACTTTACCCATTTAGGCCTGCCCCCAACTAGTATCAGATATTATAATGATAAATATAAAGATTCATAAAAACACATAAGAAAACAGTGCTTTTTTATTTTTATTTATTTATTTATTTATTTTTTTATGAAGTGTGACCAGTGTCAGTAAAAATTTACACAAAGGAAAAGGAAAATTCAGAGTTTAGATACTCACCCCAGTCACATGTTACCCACTAGGGTACTCAGTAATACTATGTAAGCTGTGTGTGGGGGGGGGGGGTGGAGAGGGTAGGAAATAGACAATGGAGGCTTGCTTTGTCTAAAATCTTCAGAATAGGCTGGCATGTCAGAGCCTCTGTGGATATTTCTAGTTCAAGTCCCATAGCACATGGTGTTAGTACCTTCTAATTTGTTATGTGGCACAGCATTTCTTTGGCTCTCAGTTGTTACCTGAGGTCCATCCACATTATTGAGTTCACTGAGTTAAATCATAGCTTTATTAGAAAGCAATATATTCACAGAGAACATCTAAAGGAATGTTTGGCTAAATATGACTAGGTAGCATATAACCAGATTCACAGAAGCTTTACTGTGTTAATAATGTACATAATGTAGTTATGAGTCACAGTGGTAACAGTTTTTCTGCTGTATTTAAGAACATAAAGCCTAGTTTTATATAATCTATACTCATTGAAATCAAACAGACAAGTGTCTGATGGGTGATTTTTTTTTTTTTTTACTTTAGAAGGTCAATATTCTACCTTCTGAGCATGCATGTGTTTCAACTGTATGTCCTTGACAATGTCCCAGCCTAATAGTTCCCCATGTATCTATCCCTACTCTGCAGGATCTCTGATTTCTCTCTCTCTTTTAAGTGCCCAAATATGGATCTTTAATATATTTCTTACTAACACCCACCATCTCTGGTCCTTGAATTTCTTCTTTAAACATTTAAGACAAACACCTGAAATCTACTAGCTCTGGGTATCTTTTTAGATAGTTGTTTTCTAAGATACTAGTCCCCCAAAATAAGCACACAGGGAATCTAGAAATGCTGTCAAAATTAAAGAAATGCAAATTGTCCCATTTTATAAGAGCACATTTATATTTTAATTTTTAGAAAAGAAACCATAATTCTACATTGTGATCAATTTATTGTGTATATACATTTTTAATGGTTTACAGATATCCCAGTGTGCATATACCCTGATAATTCATTATTTGGAGTTACATTTTAACTTACATTGTACCTTGAGAGTATAGGAAATATACCCATATATAGAAAAGCATGCTAGTTGGTCAAATATAAAGACAAGAGAAAATCTCATTGACAAGACTGATCACCTAACTAGAAGAACAAGACTAAACCTTGGAAGGATTGGCACCTTCCTTTTAATTCCCTAGAAAGTTTGGTAGTGGGCATGGGTTGGAAAAGCAGATTTAAGGAGGAGTTCTCTGTCTCCCCAGATTGCAGAATCTCTAAGATAATCAAGCGTAAAGATTCAATTCTCATCTCAGCTTATTGGCATTTGTAAAAACAGCCAGCATAAACCCTCTTGTTAAAGTCACACTTTCTTTACAACTTTGCTACATATTTCACAGCATCACAAGTAACTCAAATTCAATAACAGGGAATATTTAAGATTTGCAAAATAGGGAAACACCCTTGTCTATCATTATAGAAATTCCTATCTGTGATTATCTAAAGTATCAACTCAGGATTAGAGTAGTAGTAATGGCCCATCATAGAAAAATATTCAGTCAATACAGTATAATCTCTGGCCTGGCTGGAGCTTAACACCTCAGTGTTCTGGAACAATCATCCAGAAAAGGGACAACCTGTAAGAAGTCAGGTTGATCTTAAGCCATAAATTTCTCATATACTCTTTCTTCCATATAAGATGGAGATTTAAAAAAAATTATTTGTTTAAAATTTTGCTGGTGTAATTCAGAGAGAGAATATTTATAAGCTCCAATTAAATTTCCTGAAATGTCTGAACTCACTAGTAGTTAGCAGCCCTCCCACAATTGCTGGATTCATGTCACAGGGGTTACTCAGCAGTAGGTATTTGTCTCCCTTGCCTTCTCTTGTAGTCAAAACACCTCTCTTTTAGAAAGTGGAGACAAGGGCCAATTTGTATGTAAATACTTTAGAAAGCTTAGACAATTGCATTTACTGAATTAGAATTCCCAGAGCTAGCATAGAATCTTGTTTTTTGTTTTTTTAATTAAGAATCAAGGTATGAATTATGATTTTTCAAGAATCTAGACACATTGAGAAGCTCAGTCCTAGACTAGGTTATGGCACAGGAGTAGGTAACAACAACCAAGGATAGGATACAAGACAATTTTTATTCCTGATTTAAGGCAACTACGAAGTAGCAAACATATAGCCACTCTTCACTGTATGAAATAATATAGAAACTAAAGTAACTAGCACTTTCTACAGTCAGAGTCTGAATCTTTGCATTCAGTTGGAAAAATGAGGAACATGGCCTTCTTGCAGTGATTCCATTGCATCCTATCTACAGTACTGCATGGTCCTATTCATGAGTTCACTGCCATATGAACATCCATGGTGCAATTTCTGTGCCTTGAACACATTCTGGCTAGAAAGAGCTCTATATGTATGGTGCTCACAGCAGAGGAGCCAATAATCAGTGAGGTGTGAGAGGCATGATTTTGCTGCTCCATTACACAGGACATTTTGGATCTCTGAAGATCAGGGCTTGAAACTAAGTACCTCTGTCTCTCTGTCTCTGTCTCTGTCTGTCTGTCTGTCTCTGTGTGTATGTGTGTATGTGTGCATAAGAGAAGGGGGTATATAGATATATGCCAATTAATGATAGTCAAAGTAGAACACGTGGGAATTTTTTTGTAGTCAGTTTTATCCTTCCATGATACGGGATGCAGGGATTTATCTCAGGTCATCAGACTTGTCATCAACTATTTTTTCCCGTTCAACCTAACAGCTCCTCAGATGCCACTTCTAAACCTTTGTAATTGGTTTATAAAGAAGTTACATTCTCTCAGAATATTCCATAAAAAATACACTCTCAATGATAATGATGGGGTGATGGTGGTGGTAGTGATGCTGGTGGTGGTGATGGTGGTGGTGGTAATGGTGGTGGTGGTGATGGTGGTGATGGTGATGGTGATGGTGATGGTGATGATGATGGTGGTGATGGTAATGGTGGTAGTGGTGATGGTGGTGGTGGTGATGGTGATGGTGATGGTGGTAGTGATTTTCAAGGGAATTAAAGTTCCCAGAAAAAGAAACTACACCTCTACTGAATATTGTGCAAAGGTAATTGATTAAAAATTTCATGATTTCTTGGGCAATCTTGACAGATTGAACAGTAGTTTATTGCCAATTTCTGCACGTAATTTAACATTCTTGTGTCTATCTGGTAAGCTCTCTTGAACTATATTAAGAGACCCCTAAGTTCCATGAAGCAAAGGCTAAAAAATATGATCATGTGAGGCTAAGAGCAGAGAAGTTCATGCTTTACTGAAATATTCGCTGCTGGTGTTTGACTAGTAAAAAGAAAAGTATATTTTCTTACATCTTCCACACTAAGATCTTTATGAAACCATTAGCATGATGGAACATGAAATTTGTGGTAACCTAAATTTATGTTCTCAGGCCATGGTCACCCTCTAGAATAAACAATTTCATAGTAATTTTGACTTGAAAGCTGTTTTCTAGGTCCTTACTTTCTGATCCATCATACCTAATAATCTGTGATCCTCACAGCTCCTTGGTGTGTAGTCATCTCATTCTCATTTCACTGATGAACCACTATGAATCAAGATATTATGACTCACCCAGATATATAGTCCATAGAATCACCTATGAATGGTATTGCCCTTTGTGAATCTGGACCCAGTGACTTTCATGACTTGTTTGTGTGTGTGTATGTGTGCATATATGTTTTGTTTTCCAACTCTCTTTCTTAATGTTGCCAAGTATTAATAATCAAGATGACATTGAGAAGTCTTGTAGAGAACAGTTGATAATTCTGGTAAATTTTTCCTGTGTCAGGCAATAATGTCATGACTACCATGATTCCTCTAATTTTTGGCTTGATGATAAGTAGCTAATTCCTATTATTTTTCAAGATAGCATACTTTCACCATGAAGCTAGACATGTATGTTTTCATACACTCAGTATGCCTTGCCAAAAACTCCCCTCATCTCATACCATCAGTCACCCAGGTTAAGCATGCTAAGAAAACATGGCTCTTACCTGTAATATTGCAATGCACTTGAAGGGGTCCCAGTGATCCACTGCCATCAGAATCAACATAGCAGAAGCCAGCTTTGTGCCCTCTGTGTCTATATACCTCACAGGATTGCTTATAGATGGCTGAAAAGAGAAAAAGACAAACTCTACTTGATTCTTGATATCCCTCCACAAGAGTCAGTAGCTCATATTTTAGCCCACTTCCAAATTTCTTCCTTTCCTTCCCGTACAACCACAAGAGACTTTATAGCTCAGTGTTCTGGCACTTGGCAGACTTGGATCATATTTTGGTTTCATTTCTGTTGCTGTGAAAAATAGCCTGAGAAGAAAGCCACTTAAATGAGAAAGGCTTATTTTAGCCTACAATTCTAGATTACAGTCCATCATTGTAGAGAAATCACAATTGTAGGAACTTAAAGTAACTAGTTACATTACATCAACAACCATGGACCCAAGAAACAAATGCTCATTTGTCTGCCTCCTTCCTAGGTTCTTATACTCTGTTTGATTTGTCCACTTAAATAGTTCAGAAACTGTTGTGGTTGGGTTTTATGTCAACTGGATAGACTCATTTTTGAAAATGGACCATCAGTGGTGAAAATGCCCCCACCAGATTGTAGTGTAAAGAAGTGTATAGGGTATTTTTGTTATTAATGATTCATGTGGAAGGAGCCAGCTCACTGGAGGCAATGCTATTCCTCAGAAGATATTACTATGTGGCATCAGAAAGTAGGCTGATCAAGCCTTGAAAACAAGCCAGTAAATACTACTCCTCCATTGCCTCCCTTTATTTCCTGCTGTCAGGTTCATGCCTTGAGTTCCTGCTGATTTTTCTTCATGATGCACTGTAACTGTAAGATGAAATAAGCCCTTTCCTTAGAGTGTTTCTCACAGCAAGGGAAGCCTAACTAAAGCAAGGGATGCCTGTTTAGAGAAAGGTGTCTCCCACAGTGGGCTGGATGTTCCCATACCAATTAATTTAGGCCAATCCCTACAAACATGTCCTCAGGCCACCCCAATATTGACAATCCCTCAGTGAGACTCTCTTCTCATGTGATTCTGTGTTATATCAGGTTGACAAGTAAAGCTAACTATCATATGTCCTATCTTATTATAATTCATGCATTCTTCTTATCCCAAC
>CM052711.1:73661458-73686279 GCA_028551405.1 Uromys caudimaculatus | reverse complement strand
AAGAGGAACAATCTTCCACTGTTGGTGAGATTGCAAGCTGGTAAAACCACTCTGGAAATCAGTTTGGCGGACCCTCAGAAAAATGGACATAATACTACCTGAGGACCCAGCTATACCTCTCCTGGGCATATATCCAGAAGATGCTCCAACATGTAATAAAGACACATGCTCCACTATGTTCATAGCCACCATATTTATAATAGCCAGAAGCTGGAAACAACCCAGATGTCCCTCATCAGAGGAATGGTTACAGAAAATGTGGTACATCTACACAATGGAGTACTACTCATCTATTAAAAACAATGACTTAAGTGAAATTTGCAGGCAAATGGATGGAACTTGAAAATATCATCCTGAGCGAGGTAACTCAGTCACAAAAGAATGAACATGGTATGTACTCACTGATAAGTGGATATTAGCCCAAAAGTTCAGAATTACAGGTTCTGTACCTGTACTGTAAAGGTTTACTTTACAGTAACCTCTGGACTGAGAATGAGGTCCCAGATCAGGAGCTGGAGAAAGGTCTGAAGGAGCTGAGGGAGTTTGGAGCCGCAAGGATGGAGCAACAGTGTTAATGGGCCTGACACCACCTCTGGTCATCCTGGAGTTAGGACCACCAACCAAAGAATACACATCTATGGACCCATGATTCGGACCACATATGTTGCAGAGGATGGCCTCATTGTCCATCAGGGAGAGAGGAGAGGCCCTTGGGCCTGAGGGTATCAGAGGCCCCAGTAAATGGGAATTTCAAGGTCGGAATATGGGAATGGATGGGTGGGTGGGTGGGAGGTGGAATTCTCTCATAGTGGCGGGGAGGGGGAAGGGATGGTGGTTTCCAAAGAGGAGACATTGGAAATGTTAAAGTATGTGTGTGTGTATATATATATATATATATATATATATATATATGAATGAATAATAAGTAACATGTCAATATAAAAAATAAATAAAATGTCTTTATACGTAAAAAAAGAGAACCTTAATATATTATTTTCTTCCCAAATATTTGCTTTTTATAAGTCTAAAGAAGCAGCCCTTGCCCTTTGTCTCTTAAAATTAATTCTTTAATGTTGAAGATTTTAGACGAGTCAGAGTTTTGAGTCACTGCTGCCCCACCTCTTGATTCTGTGTCGCCATATGGTATGGAGAGCATATGTTGCTGAAGCAGTTTGCTTTGCTTTATCTACTTGTTTCCATTTGTTATGTAGTCAGTACAAACTAGAGACTCTAGAGATACATGGAAAGCATGACTCCTCCTCCATGTCAAAAAACATAAGCAAGGTCATTGAGAAGAGGATGAAGAGAGTCAGTCAGAGCAAATGTGGCTAGTTTCAAAATGTGAGGTCAAAAATCCAGATGTGGTGGTTCATGGTTGTAACCTTAGTGTGAAGAGGCAGATGTGGGAAGATCCCTGGAGAAGACTGGCAGGCAGCCTTGCCAAGTCCCAGTGATCCAGACAGTGGTGGTGCTCGCTTTTAATCCCAGCACTTGGGAGGCAGAGGCAGGTGGATTTTTGAGTTTGGGCCAGCCTGGTCTACAAAGTGAGTTCCAGGACAGTCAGGGCTACACAGAGAAACCCTGTCTCAAAAAACAAAACAAAAAACAAAACAAAACAAAACAAAACAAAAACCAAACAAGTCCCAGTGAGATACTCAGTCTTGAATAATTATGAGGATAGCTCCTAAGAAAAAAACACTAGTTTCATCTCTGACCTCAGCACACCCTTACACGTCCATGGTTATACACTTTTACACATTTGTTCATCTTCCCACATGCAAGCACAAATTTTATAAAAGAGGTTGGGCTGTATGCACCAGTAGACCCATTTACTTAGGAGTCTAAGGCAGGAGAATTGCTTGAGCCTGGGAGTTTCAAGCTTAGAAAACAGAAAATCTATTTATTAAAATAAAATATAGAAATTAAAAATGAGGACTGAGCAAGAAACAGGAATACTTTTCAACACACTATAGCTAATTGAAGAATATATTTACTTATCTCATAATTTATAAAACAAAATTCATGACATCAAGGTGAATAACAAAAGTTACATACTCCTTTTTTCTAAGTTAATACAAAATTACAAAATAAGGAAGCCTTCTATGTAGCTTTACCATATATGTATTATTGATATCTAAATATTCAAGATTATACAGGGAGGGATAGATATGAGGTGCAATTGATAGAGTACTTGGCACATATGTGTACAGCCATGGCTTCCATCACCAGAACTTCTTAAACTAGCATTTGGTTCCATACCTGTAATCTCAGCACTGGGAGACAGAGGCAGAGCAACAGAAAGTTAACTCTATCTTTAGCTACTTAGCAAGTTTAAGGGTAGTCTGAACCTATGAGAGACCTTGTCTCAAAAAGTAAGTAAATTTTACAAAAAGATTTCTGCATAAATTCAGTCCATAAAGAACCAAAATATAAGGGGGAGAAGCCTATCTTGTATTAGGAGAAGATACTTGGGAATAATGCTCTGCTTCATGGAGCTGAAGATGAAAAGCTAGAAATTACATTATCATTGATGCAATGGTCACCTTGTAAAACCCACTTCACTGCTATGTATAAAGTCTACCATTAGTACAGAAAGACCTGACCCTCTTATGAGGAAAGTTAGACCCCTAGCACACTTGGAGCCAGAAACAAAAATAGGAATGAAATTGCCTGCTTGACCTAACCCCACCCAGCTGCATTCTTTTCCCTAAGAAACAGGTCACCTTGGCCTGGCCCCAGGGCCAGAGGCACAATGTTTCAGGAACTAGCTAACCACAAAAATGTTTGTGCAACTGCCTTGTGACTAACTTAGAACATTCTGTACTTCCCCATAACGCAAATTGTTTCCGTTCCCCATCCCTTGCTTTGTGTTTTTTTTCCTTTAAATACCCCTGACTTCGGCTGCTCAGGGTCGAACTCCTCTGCCCCTGCGTGGGTTACAAGCTCGATTCCAGTGCACTGGTCCCCCAATAAACCTTGTGTGATTGCAGCAAGAACGGTCTTTTGTGAGTTCTTGGGGGGTCGCACCATCCCGAGACTTGAGCGAGGGTCTCCCCAGCTCGGAGGTCTTTCAGTACCATAGTATTTATTTTGTACCAGATCCAGCTGAGGAGTGTTACATACAGAATCGCCTACTCGCTACTGCTTTATGGAGTTTCAACTTTGCAAACAAATACAAGGAAGAAAAGCATCATTACTATGCTGACCATACACACAAGTTGTCAGGAAACTACAAAAATCTCCACTTCATACATTATAAAAGCCAAAGCTTGGACCTAGGATTATGTCTTGGTGTAAGTGTACTTTCTATGTAAGCATGAGGACCTAAATTTGAATGTTCAGAACCCATGCAAAAGCTTAAGATTTTTTTTATTATCTAGTGTCATAAACTCTGTGAGGAGAGGAGACAAAAGGATTTCTGGTGAGCAACCTAGCTGAGACTCTAAGTTGCAAAGATATAAGGTAGAGAATGATAGCCAGTACACCTAACTTCCTCTGGCCACTGCATGTGAGTATGTATGTTGCATACCTACATATAAAACTGAACATATATCAAACAGACACACACACACACACACACACACACACACACACACACACACACACACACACACACACACACACCATAAACATGAAAGTCAGAGAGAAAGAGTTCTTTTGTCTTCACTCAGGCGAGTAGCAGCTCTTAGCTTGGCCTGACTTTGCCTAAGCTGGCCCCCATGTCAGCTCACTGGCACTCAACAACCAGGATCACGTAATTCCTATCATTTTAGAGGGAATGGCATCTCACGAATACTGAGTACTTGGATGCTGAAGACAGCTCCATCATTGCTCAGTGAGTCTTGGAATTTATAGGTCATTTCTAGAGATGAAATGGCAGAACTCATTCAGTGACATCACAATCATGGTATTATAATCAGCATGCAATGAGGAAGCTGCACACACACCTTTCATTAGATGTGACATACTAAAAGAAACCTGCCACCACAAGTCTTTAGGGCTCATTCCAGATGAAAGATTCTAGTTTTCCTCTTCTTATAGATTCTTCCCAAGCTATTTAGTTAAAACCAACTGTACATTGAGTTTGGCTTGGTTCATTCTCTGTTCTACAGATAAATCTTAAGTTACAGTCCAATGGCAATGACCTTACAAACAAATGTCATAAGATATAGACTAAAATAGAAAATTGATTGTATCTTTTACAGCTCTTGTTTTTACTTGTTTGTTTGAGTAAGTGTCTCACTTAGTAGCTCAAGCTATACTCAAAATCCTCCAGATGAACCAACTTGAGACCTGAGAGTGTAGGCCTATAATACCACACCTGGCTCAACTTGTATAAAGGAGTTTTTGTATAAAAACCCTGGAATTGCTGGCTATAAGCTCATGTGTCTATGTGAGTGTTTGCACAACTTTGCATGCAGAATTCTGCATGTATATGGGTATAGATTTGTGTGAATGCATGTGCACATATGTGCATACAGAATGTGCATAAATAAATGGAGGCTAGAGATCATCTCAGGTATCATTTCCTGTTTTTGCTTTTGTTTTTTAACCTGAGATGGATGTCTCTCATTGTCCTGGTTTCAGCAATTGGGCCTAAATTGACTGGCCAGTGAGCCCAGGGACCCTTCTGTCTCTTTCTAAGCACTGATATTCCAAGAGTATGCAAACACTTGGATTTTTACATAGGTTCTATGTACCAAGCATGAGTCCTTATGATGCACAGCAAGCACTGTGTCTACTGGGGTAACACAATAGCCCAGTTATATGTTTTATAAACCTGTTTTTTTAAATCTTATTTTAAGTTTCAGTTGTTTTATAAAGGAACACTAAAGAATAATTCTAAACTTTGGTACTCATTTCAAGTTTAGCACACAGTGTTAGATCACAGTCAGCTCTTACCTTTTTTATTCCCTGTCCATGTTTAAGTTTACCCAGAATGCACTGAGCTACTCTTACTTGAAAATATCCCAGTCTAGAATAAAGGTAGCTAGTATTCACTCACTTGGTTCTGAAATTAATGTAAGCAAGTGTTTTGAGTAATAGTCACCCCAAATTATAAGTGTCCGTCTTATACAAGATGCATGAACCAACCCATGCTCCTACTAGTAACAACATTACACTTTAGTAATGATAAAAAGAAAAACCAGGCTTTTTATTCTAAAATAGACATATAAGCACATATCATGTGATATAATGTGCTGTGTGGTTTAAGAATGCAGCAATTGTTGTTAGCCACTGACAAAAAAAGCTGGGTCTGTCGAAAATGCTAAGAAGAGTGGTTGGAGCTGAGCTAGAAAAGAATGTAAGTGTCCTGGGTGGAAAAGCAATAAGATACTACACAGGATATTCTAGTGTTTTTTCTTTCATCCAGATAAAATACCCTCACAAAAAGCAACTTAGGGGACAAAGAAGTTTATCGGCATAAAATTTCAAATTATAGTCCATCATATCAGAAATCATAAGAGCAAGAGGCTGAGGCAGCTGGACACACATAGTTAAGATCAGAAAGGGATGGCTGCAAACATGCAACTTGGCTGCTGGCTTTTGCTCAGCTCTATTTCTCCACTTTTGAATAGTCCAGGATTCCTTGCCTACAAAATGTGCTATCCAGACGAGACTATATCTAATCCAATTAATTTAGCCCATCTCCACAGACACCACAACAGGGAAACCCAAATTAGGTAACTCCTCAATAAAACTCTCTTCCCTATGACTAGTAGGTTTTATCAAATTGAAAATTAAGGATAAATACCACACAGAAGACTTAATCAGGGAAATCATAATCTGTGTGGTTTACGACGAGTATGCCATTATTCTAAGCAGGAACGGACTGGGACACATGCTCCAAACTAGATATGACCTTTGAGATTTCCAGTATATTCCTCCTCTGCTGAATGACTAGAGGTTCTTTATTACCTATGAAGAAGATGGGATGAAGTAAAAAGCTAAAAGATGACTCAGTCTGTATAGACCTTTCTGGAGCAGTATTATCACTTTGAGCTCTGAGCATAATTTGTAATCTTGATTCTAAGACTGAAAATGTATTATCTCTATTCAGTTATCTTGAAATGTAGTCTATTCAGGATAGGAAGGTATAAGGTTTGCCATTTTTTTTTTTTTTTTTTGTAAAAACCAAACAAGGTGAAAGACGACAGATATCTTGTACTACACTGTTGTTTAGCTCCACAACTCATTTTACCCAAAACATTTGTCCTTAAACTTTAGTTCAATTGCTCAGAGACTAAACAGGGAACAACTCGCTATGAAGCCTATTTATGGATACCGCAAATGAGCTCATGTAATGCAAAAACCTTGCTGTACGGGAAGGAGGTGATAACTAAAATCTAGTCCCCTAATTGGTTTTTGAATGGGTCAATAAAGCAGAAGCTAATCATTGGGAAAAGAATATGGTGAGATTTTCCCGCCAGACAGAAAACGAAGGGTACGGAGAGGATTGGAATTGGGACCAAATTGTGGAGCAAGTAGGAAGCTGCAGACATGTAGGTGTCTCTGGGCACCAATAGTTTGTAGCCTCCGCAGCTGCCTACAGAGGCTAAAGAAGATGAGACAGGATATTCTTCACCCAGTCTTTTGAGTTACGTGATCAATTTTAGAATATAAAGTCTCTAGTGTTTTCCTTCCATGGGGCTAGAGGGAGCTGGGCATGGTGGCTGTTGCCGACATCCGGTAAGGAGGAACAGGCAGTGCTGTCGGAAATCAGGGTGGGGGCTGAGTAGACAGCAGGCTGTTCCACAGAGCCTAGCTGGAGCAAGCATACATTTAAAAAAAATTATATGCAACACATTGCTCTAAGATGGCCAGCTGAAATGGATTGGATTTGAGAATCTGATACTGACTCTCCATGTTCTGTACTATAAATGCTGGAAATAAATAAATGTGTGTGTGTGTGTGTGTGTGTGTGTGTGTGTGTGTGTGTAGGAGTATGTGTAACTGTGCATGCAGATGTGTGTGTCAACGTCAACCTGAGGTCAAGTGCAGAAATTGTTTCTCATCCTCCTCCCTTATTTTTATTTTCAGTGTTACCAAAAAGGTCTGGCTTGGAACTCCAAGCAGATCAGGCTATCTAGACAGTAGCAAGGCCACGGTATCCACCTGAAGTGTACATTTCCAAAGCACTAATATTACAAACACATTTTACTAAGAACACCAGTCCTGGGATCTGAACTTAGGACCTGGTATTTTCAAAAGAAGCATGTTATCTCCTTAGTCCATAAACTGATTATTACACTCATTACTGAAGTAATTCTAATGCCAGAAACAGAGCAGCTTCAGTGATGAAGGGTACTTTACTGTGAAGCTAATGAACCTGAAATTTCTGAATGTCCTTACTACTTAGAGCATTTCAGGTCAGTGAAAGACCCTATCTCAAAAAACAAGGTCGATGACACATGTAGCATATCACACAAGGTTGTAATCTGATCTCCAAGAAGATGCTTGCATACACACACACACACGCACACACACACACACACACACACACACACACACACACACACACACACACACACACACACACACACAAACACACTCACACACAAGCTTGGAACCTATGCCACATAGTTAAACACAGACCTTTGGAGATTTAGAGAATGCCAAATAAGTGTAGATGGGCATGAAACAATTTCATGTCTAACTTCTGCCAAGAACATAGGACATGCATTAAGAAGCCATTCACAAATGTGTGAAATATGGAACAGCTAATACATAGTGTTCATCTTTCAAAATGCTATTAGAGTTTTTCTTCCTATTCCCCTTGTGATGGTTATTTTTGGTTGTCAACTTGTGTATATCTGGAATTAACTTACACCCCAAAAGAGGCAGATTGCTTAATTTGTAGTAGGAAGATTCACTTCTAATCTTGATGTTCGAGTTAGGAAAATGTCGTTAATTTAGATCTTTTGAGCTGGGAAAACACACACCTTTAGTCTGACTCTTTGAGATGAGAAGACACATCTTTAATCCAGGTCATTTGAGCTGGAAAAACTCATCTGGAATCTTGGATACATCTTTCATAAAAAGACATGAAAGAAGGAATATTTTGCTTTTTGCCTGTTTGTTGTCTCCTGCCTCAGTAGCAAGTCCGTTTCTGCTCTGGCAGTAAGCCTACTTATTCAGAACTCCAAAAAGTCTATTGAAGATCAGGTGAGACACCCAGCCTCAAATGTCTGCCATTCATAGCCAGCATGTGTGTGTATGTGTGTATGTATGCACATATATCTATATCTATTATACAAGTTCCTTTATTATAAAGAACTGTGACTTATACACCACTCCTAAGCTAAAAATATACTGGAAAAAAATGCTGGAAAATACATAGCCAAATTATATTGCAGATATGAAATCACAAAATTCAGAAAAGTGGTTTATTTAAATTCCAATTCAGTGAACTAAGAAACTGCAATATAATTTGTTAATATCATAGCTCATTAACAAGCTGTTCCTACTGTCCTAATTCTCACTAGGGAAGCTTTGTAGAAGACATGGAAGCTTTTATATTGAGCACAGCATTACTGCTCCATAGTCATGCTGCAAGGATACTAAGCATTTTTGGTTGCTTGTTTGTTTTTTAGAGGGATGAGTCTAAGATCTTTATCCAAACCAGGAGAAGGCTTATATCATGATATAGGGTTTCCTTAGTGCCCAAGGATTTTCACATTATTCTGTGTTTCCAGATTATGTGTTTATCTAACACATTTTCCTGTTGTGATGTGGCCTCAGAGTACTGAGAACAGACTTAGATCTGCATTAACTTCTATTTTATGACTTTCCCACACACTTTCAGTCTAATCATCCACAATTTTGGATCCCATGTAGATAAGGCTGGCTTTGAATTCACAATGAAGAAAGGGACAACTTTGAATGTCCTGCCTCTAACCTGAACATTGGGGTTAGGAGTATGTTCTCTATCTAATGAGGTCCATCCTCAGCTCCTGGGTTCATTTTGTATGATATTTAAAGCACAAGGAATTTTCACTACCTACTTTAATAAGTGCTTTCCTCCCCTATACCCTTGCCTTTAAAAATACTCCACCTTTAAAGAGTTCCTCTTTTTCAAACTGCAGAGAAAGCATATTTCCTGGAGTCCTATGGCTCATGTCACATGTGGGGAATCCTTAGGATTTACATAGTCACCGTGAGCACCAGGAACGAATTCTTTCTTAGTATCTAGGATGTCACTCCACACACACACACCTCTTATCTTCCTATTAACACTTGGGATGTGATTCTGCTCTGTACCTGTTGTACTCTGGGCTTGAGAGCATTGCTCAGTCCACCACGTTCTGTGTGCATCCTCTTCCTCTGTATACTGACCTTTCAAAAGCTTCCATCTGAAGTGACCCACACATTTCCTCTAACCCATAAGCATATTTCCTCAATCATTGCTGCATGGACTCTGCCTAGCCTTTACCTATGCTCTATGGAGCTCTTAGTGAGATTGTTTTATGTTGCCAGGAAAATTGAAAATTAAAGAGCTTTGATTTTGTAAAGAAGGAATTACATAGTTGACCTATGAGCTCCCTTTTATTTTTATCTTCTGGTTAGAAGATGTGCCTGTTTTTAAGCAGGAAGAAAGATCAGATTTGCGTCATTATTTCAGCATTTGCTGTTTTTGTTTTTCTGCTTTGCTTATATTCCCACGTCACCATGATTCCAATCTACAATTTAAAAATGTAAAATGATCTTTGCTGATAAAAAGGATCAGTGTGGTTCAGAAAAATTCTTTAAAAAAATGAGAAAAATTAATGGAGATTTGGCTATCCCACATTCCTAGTGACTGACATCCTGGCTGCCCCTACATACCAAGGCATATAATTCACCACAGGCCACCCAGTTAACCTAATCTCCCAGAGGCCTCTTCTCCCTCCCAAGAAGTCCTCATCCACATTTCAGAAATTTTTATAGGAACAAATCCTATATTCTAACATATAAATATATAGTGTGTGTGTGTGTGTGTGCGCACAGGCTATAAAACTAGGAAGGAGACCATAAGAGGGAGAAAAGAGATAATGAGGAAGAGGGATAGAGGGGGTTCAAAGAGCACACCTGACATAAAAATTTGAAGAAGTTTATGGGGAGGGCATTGAAGGTCAGAGAAGAGTTGGGGAAATGGGGGGAGGGGAGAGACAAAAGGATACTCACCCAAAACAAATCTGATAGGATACAATCAGCCCAGTTATAAACTGGTCTCATCATTGACACAATGCAGTACAGAACCAATTTAAGGCATGAAAGAGTGAGTGGGCTCACAGTGGGATGGGATGGTACAGTACATCATGGTGAGGAAGTCATGAAAGATAGAGCATGAGGCATCTGGTAACTTTTTGCCTACAGTCAGTAAGCAAAGAGTGCTGAGGCTTAGCTTGCTTTCTACTTTGCTATTCCACCCTGAATTCCATGCCTTTAAGTCCATTTAGATAGGCTTTATTGGGTCTTCCCACCCTCTTAACCCAGTCTAAACATTGTGACAGAGCCAGAAGCTTGATCTAGACTCTATCTAGTCGGCAGTAAATGTTAATCACCAGCGTATATGCAAGTAAAAATAAATAAGTCTCTGAATATACAGGCATGTCCTATGTGGACTTTCATTTCTTCATTTGGGATACCCTATACCTATTCTGTTCTAGAATATTCAGTGCTATCAATAAGACTACAGTGAAACGCACACACACACACACACACACACACACATACATAGAGTTTGTATTGTACATGTCAGTCAACAATGATGTGCACACATGATAATTGGTAAATCAAAGAATAATGCAACTAAAACTAAATCAATCACTCTCCCATCTTATTTTTTGAGTTATAACCTCAATTAAACCCACAGTACGTAGATATAGTTAGTTCTTCAGGGTTCTAGCCAGCTTGGTCCTGCAATCCTCAATCTCTACCTTCCAAGACTAAAATCACAGGCGGGCTGCTATATAATTCTTACCGTTGTCTTCTTGTTTGCATAGCAATCACCTTTACTTCAATGTCATCAAAAGAGCCCACCCTGGTTTACTTTTACATAGGCATTCAATATTTTGATATAAAAATACCTACAGTTGTTTTAGTTTTCCTAAAGAATTAGGTACAGTGAATGTTGCAGAGATTTTTAACCTGGATACAACCAAGCCTATGGGCAGCATACATTCCAGTTAAGTGATAAGCTGCTCCAACACATTTGTAAGTAAAAATATCATATTGTGATGATAAAAGGTTGCATACCTTGCATCTATACCATGTAGATAGATAATGTCGCAGGCTACATCACCTAGGTCCTTATAAGGCTACTGTATGGAATCCATACTGCAATCAAATCTGCTGAGAAGACCTATTTATTTATTTATTTATTTATTTATTTATTTATTTGATACTTTATTTACATTTCCAATGTTTCCCGCTTTCTAGGTCTCCTCTCTGGAAACTCCTTAACCCCTCCACCTCCCCTGCCTCTATGAGGGAATTCCACCTCCCACCCACCCACCCACCTATTCCCATATTCCCACCTTGACATTCCCCTTTACTGGGGCCTCTAACACCCTCAGGTCCAAGAGCCTCTCCTCTCCCTGAAGGCCAACGAGGCCATCCTCTGCCACATATGTGGTCTGAACCACGGGTCCCTGGATGAGTATTCTTTGGTTGGTGGTCCAAACCCAGGACGGGGAGGGGGGGCATTGACACTGTTGCTATCCTCCATGGGGCTGCAAACTCCCTCAGCTCCTTCAGTCCTTTCTCCAATTCCTCCATCTAGGACCTCATTCTCTATCCAGCGGTTACTGTAAAGTGAAACTTGGATATTCTGAACTTTTGGGCAAATATGCACTTATCAGTGAGTACATACCATGTTCAGTTCTTTTGGGACTGAGTTACCTCGCTCAGGATGATATTTTCACGTTCCATCCATTTGCCTGAAAATTTCATTAAATCATTGTTTTTAATAGCCTGAGTAGTACTCCATTGTGTAAATGTACCACATTTTCTGTATCCATTCCTCTGATGAGGGACATCTGGGTTGTTTCCAGCTTCTGGCTATTATAAATATGGCGGCTATGAACATAGTGGAGCATGAGTCTTTATTACATATTGGAGCATCTTCTGGGTATATGCCCAGGAGAGGTATAGCTGGGTCCTCAGGTAGTATTATGTCCATTTTTCTGAAGGTTCGACAAACTGATTTCCAGAGTGGTTGTACCAGCTTGCAATCCCACCAAGAGTGGAGGAGTGTTCCTCTTCCTTTTTTTTTTTTTTTTTTTTTTTTGATGAAATTTCTCTTTGTATTTTCCCCAAGTGTTTCTAATTTTCAGTACATATTCAAAACCAACTTAATGATGTTCTTGAGAGAAGGATCATTTTCTACTTGAACATTCCTGAAACCCTATCATTACCACGATGACAGTCTCACAAGGTTGTCTTCAAAGCACTTGGGTTCCGGTCTTTTATCAAAGTAGTCAGTCGTCTGATGGCTTTGATCATAAGAGCCTCCAGGAATAATTGTTCCCCTTTGAGTCAGAGTCTAAGGGTTGTCTTGATTACAGAAGTATTCATTTCTTCTGTTGATAGTATGTTGGAGAGCCTTAACCATGGCTTTGGCCTAGCTAATGTTATGTTCTAGCCCTGATTGCGGTAGAAAGTTCCGTGTGGGATTTGAAGCCCTTTTCAGCAAATGGAGGGTTTAGAGATTCGCCCCAGCAGGAATGTTCAGCTTGTGGGACTAACATGTTACTTGTAGATGTGCTATTTTATTTTAGGTTGGACCTAAAAGATTGGATGGTTACAATGTAAAGATGAGTGGTTAAAGTTACCAGTTCTGTCTTTTCTCCTACATTCTTGTTGTCAATAAGCGTATTTAAGGGATAGATAACAGCCATTGAGTGGCAGGCGTCTCTTAGGCAAACAGAGTTTCATATCTAAACATGGTCCTTTAGACTCTGTAAATGTTTACACACAAGTGCCTTAACAGAGTGAGCTTTTAAAAATGTTTGGTGTTTTTTATGTTTTAAAAGTTTTTAAATGTTTTGTTATAAACTTGAACTCTTATATCTTACACGATGTCCATGGGGTTGGCTACAGAGCAGAGAGGAGGTGTGTATTAAAGCTACTTCTACTTCACCAAGCTCCGCAGCCCATACCCACAATCCAGTTCCTTGGAGGCTGAGGTTCGAAAGCTGTGACTAAAGTACTTATTTTGTTGTAGATTCACAGCTCTTACTATGCTTCTGAAGAATGTTTAAGGTAATATAAACATTTTAAAAGAAAAGTAACGTGTTTGATATTATATCAGCAAATAAAACTATATTCTAGGGTAGCATTTTACCTAGGAATTCCAGGCCTTTGAAAAGAGAAATGTCAAATTGGTGAGACTGGGATGTGTGCTGTGTCTGACGACTCAGTCTCTCGTTGGCTCGCTTGTCAGGTGTGGCTGATTGCTGGCCATTCAACACTGCCTTTCTGAAGTCCACCAATCAGCACTTCTTATAAAGGGTCTAGTGTTTTCTACTTCGGGGGACACTTAGCACGTGGTAACTGCTCAACTCTCCAGTCACAGTGGGAAAGCAGTTATAGGAAAAATAAAAGTGGCTATGCCCAAAACTGAGAGCAAAAGCAAGCTGGTATCCTGGATTTGCCATAGTTTGATGGCCTCTGCCACTAAGTTACTGGTAAAAGTAGTGTTTACTGATGACAGTATGACTCCTGGTGTGAGTTTTCTATCATCTGAGACATGTCTGAAGTATTCTCTTGATTCTTTACTTTGAGCAGTTTGTAGATAAATGGGAAGCCACATGAATGCTGGAATATATGTTGTTTGCCCTTACTTGGAAAAACATTAAAGAGAAGCTTGTGGATATGATAATGAAGAAAAAATGGAGTTGTTTTCATGTCATTTTAAATACAGTTTCTCAGCGTCAGAGCTGAAGCTCAGTTGGTACAGTTCTTGCCGGATATGCAGGAAGCCATAGGTTTAATCCCAGCACTGAATAAACCTCATGTGGATGCTCACTTATAATCTCAACACTCAGAAAATGTAGGCAGGAGGATCAGAAGCAAATAGTCATCTTCAGATACATAGTGATATAGAAGTGAATTCTTGAAAGGGTCCTCTGTAGAAAACTTAATTGCTATCGTCAAATTGAGAGTTATAGTTTGGCAATTTTAGTCAGGAGTGGATTATGGATCTCTCTCTTTCTCTCCCCTCCCCCTCCGTGTGTGTGTGTGTGTGTGTGTGTGTGTGTGTGTGTGTGTGTGTGTGTGTGTGTTTGTCATCTTTTTTTTATTTTAATTTTTTTTGATACTTTATTTACATTTCCAATGTTTCCCCCTTTCTAGGTCTCCTCTTTGGATACAACCTATCCCTTCCCCCTCCCCCCATCTCTATGAGGGAATTCTACCTCCCACCAACCTGCCCGCCCACTCCCATATTCCCACCTTGACATTCCCTTTTACTGGGGCCTCTCCTCCCCCTGATGGCCAACAAAGTCTTTCTCTGCCACATATGTGGTCCGAACAATGGGTCCCTCGATGTGTATTCTTTGGTTGGTGGTCCAGCCTCCAGGAAGACGGGGGGGGGGGGCGGGGGGGAGTCAAACCAGTTGACACTGTTGCTACATCCATAGGGCTGCAGACTCCCTCAGCTCCTTCAGTCCCTTCTCCAACTCCTCCATCTGGAACCTCACTCTCAGTCCAGTGGTTACTGTTAAGTGAAAATTGGACATTCTGACCTTTTGGGCTACTATCCACTTATCAGTGAGTACATACCATGTTCGTTCATTTGTGACTAAGTAACCTCACTCAGGATGATATTTTCAAGTTACATCCATTTGCCTGCAAATTTCATTAAGTCATTGTTTTTAATAGCTGATTAGTACTCCATTGTGTAAATGTACCACATTTTCTGTATCCATTCCTCTGATGAGGGACATCTGGGTTGTTTCCAGCTTCTGGCTATTATAAATATGGTCGCTATGAACCTAGTGGAGCATATGTCTTTATTACATGTTGGAGCATCTTCTAGGTATATGCCCAGGAGTGGTATAGCTGGGTCCTCAGGTAGTATTATGTCCATTTTTCTGAGGGTCCGCCAAACAGATTTCCAGAGTGGTTGTACCAGCTTGCAATCCCACCAACAATGGAGGATTGTTCCTCTTTCCCCACATCCTCGCCAGCATCTGTTGTTAACTGAGTTTTGATCTTAGCCATTCTGACTGTGTGAGGTAGAATCTCAGGCTTGTTTTGATTTGCATTTCCCTGATGACTAAGGATGTTGAGCATTTCTTTAGGTGCTTCTCAGCCCTGCGAATTTCCTCAGTTGAGAATTCTCTGTTTAGTTCTGTTCCCCATTTTTTGATGGGGTTATTTGGTTTTCTAGAGTCTAACTTCTTGAGTTCTTTGTATATATTGGATATTAGCCCTCTATCGGATATAGGATTGGTTAAGATCTTTTCCCAACCAGTTGGTTGCCATTTTGTCCTACTGACAGTGTCCTTTGCCTTACAGAAGCTTTGCAATTTCATGAGGTCCCATTTGTCTATTCTTGATCTTAGAGCAGAAGCCACTGGTGTTCTGTTCAGGAACTTTTCCCCTGACCCAGGTGTTCGAGAGTTTTCCCCACTTTCTCATCTATTAGTTTCAGTGTATCTAGTTTTATGTGGAGGTCCATGATCCACTTGGACTTGATCTTTGTACAGGGAGATAAGAATGGAACAATTTGCATTCTTCTACATGTAGACCGCCAGTTGAACCAGAACCATTTGTTGAAAATGCTGTCTTTTTTCCACTGAGTGGTTTTAGCTCCTTTGTTGAAAATCAAGTGACCATATGTGTGGGTTAATTTCTGGTTCCTCAACTCTGTTCCATTGATCTACTGTATCAATACCATGCAATTTTTATCACTACTGCTCTGTAGTACAGCTTGAGATCGGGGATGCTGATTCCCCCAGAAGTTCTTTTGTTGTTAAGAGTAGCTTTTGCTATCCTGGTTTTTTTGTTGTCCCAAATGAATTTGAGAATAGCTTTTTCTAAGTCTATGAAGAATTGAGTTGGAATTTTGATGGGGATTGCACTGAATCTGTAGATTGCATTTGGCAGGAGGGCCATTTATACTATATTAATCCTGCCAATCCATGAGCATGGCAGACCTTTCTGCCTAGTGAGGTCTTCTTCGATTTCTTTCTTCAGAGACTTGAAGATCTTGTCATACAGATCTTTCACTTTTTTGGTTGGAGTCAGACCAAAATACTTTATATTGTTTGTGGCAGTTGTGAAAGATGTCATTTCCCAAATATCTTTCTCAGCTTGTTTATCCTTTGAGTATAGGAAGGCTACTGACTTGTTTGAGCTAATTTTATATCTGGCCACTTTGCTGAAGTTGTTTATCAGCTCCAGCAGTTCCCTGGTGGAGGTTTTCAAGTCACTTAAGTATAAGATCATATCATCTGCAAAGAGTGATATTTTGATTTCTTCCTTTCCAATTTGTATCCCTTTGACCTCCATTTGTTGTCTAATTGTTCTACCTAGAACTTCAATTACTGTATTGAAGAGATAGGGAGAGAGATGGCAGCCTTCCCTAGTCCCTGATTTTAGGAGGATTGCTTTGAGTTTCTCTCCATTTAGTTTGATGTTGGCTACTTGTTTGCTGTATATTGCTTTTGCTATGTTGAGGTATGGGCCTTGAATTCCTGATCTTTCCAAGACTTTTATTATGAAGGGATATTGAATTTGGCAAATGTTTTTTCAGCAAATAATGAAATGACCATAAGGTTTTTTTCTTTGAGTTTATTTATGTAGTGAATTACATTGATGGATTTCCGGATATTGAACCATCCCTGCATCCCTGGGATGAAGCCTACTTCATCATGATGAATGATCGTTTTGATGTGTTCTTGGCTTCGGTTTGCAAGAATTTTATTGATTTTTTTGCATCTATATTCATAAGGGAAATTGGTCTGAAGTTTACTTTCTTTGTTGGGTCTTTATGAGGTTTTGTTATCAGTGTGATTGTGGTCTCATAGAAGGAATTGGGTAGTGTTCCTTCTGTTTCTATTTTCTGGAATAGATTGAAGAGTATTGGTATTAGGTCTTCTTTGAAGGTCCGATAGAATTCTGTAGTGAACCTATCTGATACTGGGCTTTTTTAGGTTGGGAGACATTTAATGACTGCTTCAATTTCTTTAGGCATTATGGGACTGTTTAGATGGTTTATCTGATCATGACTTAACTTTGGTGTTTAATACCTGTCTAAAAAAGTGTGCATTTCCTCCCGATTTTGCAGTTTTGTTGAGTAGAGGCTTTTGTAGTAGGACCTGATGATTTTTTGAATTTCCTTAGAATCTGTTGTTATGTCTCCCTTTTCATTTCTAATTATGTTAATTGGTTTTTGTCTCTGTGCCCTCTGGTTAGTCTGGCTAAGGGTTTATCTATCTTCTTGATTTTCTCAAAGAGACAACTCTTGGTTTTTTTGATTCTTTGTACAGTTCTTTTTTTTCTACTTGGTTGATTTCAGCCCTGAGTTTGATTATTTCCTGCCTTTTACTCCTCTTGGATGCATTAGCTTCTTTTTGTTCTAGGGCTTTCAGGTGTGCTTTTAAGCTGCTATTGTATGCTCTCTCCAGTTTCTTTTTGGAGGCACTCAAAGCTATGAATTTTCCTCTTAACACTGCTTTCAATGTGTCCCATAAGTTTGGGTATGTTGTACTTTCATTTTCATTAAAATCTAGGAAGTATTTAATTTATTTCTTTATTTCTTCCTTGACGAAGTTGTCATTGAGTAGAGCATTGTTAGCTTCCATGTATATGTGGGCTTTCTGTTGTTCTTGTTGCCATTGAAGACCAGCCTTCAACTGTAGCAATCTGATAGGAGGCATGGGATTATTTCAGCCTTCTTATATCTGTGGAGGTTTGTTTTGTGACCGATTATATGGTCAATTTTGGAGAAGGTACCATGAGGTGCTGAGAAGAAGGTATATTCTTTTGATTTAAGATGAAATGTTCTATAGATATCTGTCAAATCCATTTGGTTCATAACATCTGTTAGTTTCACCGTGTCTTTGTTTAGTTTGTGATTCCAAGATCTGTTCATTGGTGATAGTGGGGTGTTGAAGTCTCCTACTATTATTGTATGAGTTGCAATGTGTGCTTTGAGCTTTAGTAAAGTTTCTTTTATGAATGTGGGTGCTCTTGCATTTAGAGCATAGATGTTTAGAATTGAGAGTTCTTCTTGGTAGATTTTTCCTTTGATGAATATGAAGTGTCCTTCCTTATCTTTTTGATGACTTTTGAGTGAAAATAAATTTTATCTGATATTAGAATGGTTACTCCAGCCTGTTTCTTGGGACCATTTGACTGGAAACTTGCTTTCCAGCCCTTTACTCTGAGGTAGTGTTTGTATTTATCGTGGAGGTGTGTTTCCTGAATGCAGCAAAATGCTGGGTCATCTTTATTGATTCAGTCTGTCAGTCTATGTATTGTTATTGGGGAATTGAGTCCATTGATGTTAAGAGATATTAAGGAATAGTGATTGTTGGTTTCTGTTGTTTTCAATGTAACTTTTAGGTTTGTATGGCTATCTTCTTTTCAGTTTGTTGAAGTTGAGTTGATGTTTACCATTTATTATCCTTGTAGGGAAGGGTTTGTGAAAACATATTGTATAAATTTGGTTTTGTCATAGAATATTTTGGTTTCATCATCTATGTTAATTGGAATTTTGCTGGGTATAGCAGCCTGGGCTGGCAGTTGTGTTCTCTTAGGGTCTGTATTGAGTTCTGCCCAGGATCTTCTAGCTTTCATAGTCTTTGGTGAGAAGTCAGGTGTAATTCTGATTGGTCTGCCTTTATATGTTACTGGACCTTTTTCCCTTACTGCTTTTAATATTCTATCCGTGCTTTGAGTATTTGGTGTTTTCACTATAATGTGACTGAACAAATTTCTTTTCTGGTCCAATCTATTTGTAAGCTTCTTGTATATTTATACTGATCTCTTTCTTTAAGTTAGGGAAGTTTTCTTTTATGATTTTGTTGAAGATATTTACTGATCCTTTAAGTTGGGAATTTTCACTCACTTTGATACCTCTTATCCTTAGGCTCCGTCTTCTCATTGTGTCCTGGATTTCATGGATGTTTTGGGTTAGGAGTTTTTTGCATTTTATATGTTCTTTTACTGTTGTGTCAATGCTATCTATGGTATCTTCTGCTCCTGACATTCTCTCTTCTATCTCTTTTATTCTTTCAGTTATGCTTGCATCTATGACTCCTGATCGCTTTCCTATGTTTTTTAACTCCAGGGTTGTCCCGTTTTGTGATTTCTTTATTGTTTCTATTTCTATTTTTAGCTCCTGGATTGTTTTGTTCATTTCCTTTGTCTGTTTGATTGTGTTTTCTTGTAATTCTTTAATGTTTTTTTGTGTTGCCTCTTTAAGGGCTTCTAGTTCTTTACCTCTGTTCTCTTGTGTTTCTTTAAGGGTGTTAATTTCTTTCTTAAAGTCTTCTATCATCATCATGAGTACTGATTTTAAATCTGAGTCTTGCTTTTCTGGTGTGTTGGGGAATCCAGGGCTTGCTGTGGTGGGAGAGATAGGTTCTGATGTTGCCAAGTAGCCTTGGTTTCTGTTCCTTAGGTTCTTGCCCTTGCCTTTTGCCATCTTGTTAACTCTGATGTTAGCTGATCTTACTCTGTCTGGCTATGACTTGTCCCTCCTGCAGGCCTCTGTATCAATACTCCTTGAAGACCATCTCTCTCTGAGAGGTGTTTTATTTGGAGTGCTGTGGCACAGGGTTAGGTCTAGGGTGCAGACAGAAACCAGAAGGATCTTGTTCCCAGCTGTCCCTTGGTTCCTATGTCCTGATGGTTCTGCAATGATCCCTCTTGATCCAGTGAGTTTGAACAGAAGTGGTGGTTTTGCCTATGCTCAAAGGTGTGTCAGCATTCCTGGAATACCAGCTCTCTCCTGGAGCCCTGTGGCCCAGGCTGAGTTCTCCAGATCCCAGTGAGTAGTGGTGATTGTCTTATCCCCACTCATGGCTTTTCCACCCTCCTGGGAGGGTAACTTTCTCCTAGCACTGCTTGTCTATGTAACCCTGGTTGCCCAGGCACAGGTCTCCTGCCACATATAGAAACCGGAAGGTTCCTGACCCTTACTTTTCCTCCTCAGTCTCTGTGTCCTGAGTGCCTGGGAGAGTAACTTTCTCACAGTGCTGCTTGGCAGTGGGACCCTGGTGGCCCGGTAGAGGTCTCCTGCCTCAGATGGGAACCAGAGGGTTCCTATGCCCACCTAACTCAGTCCCTGTGTCCCGCATCTTTGGGGTGGTTCCTGGTGAGCAGTGGTGCTCGTCTTGGCCCCATTCCCAGCTTTTCCAAGCTCCTGGGAAGGTAGCTTTCTCCCAGCACTAATTGGCTCTGGAGCCCTGTGGCCCAAACTGAGGTCCCCAGCCACAGATGGAGACCAGAAATTTCCTGTCCCTTTGTCTCTGTGACCCATGTTTTCCGGGCAGAGTCCAGTGAGCAGTGGTGCTTGTTTTGTCCCCACTCACAGCTTTTCCATGCTCCTGGGAGAGTAACTTTCTCCCGACGCTGCTTGGCTATGGAACCCTGGTGACTTAGGCAGAGGTCTCCTGCCATAGATGGGAACCCGAGGGTTCCTATGCCTGCCTACCTCCAAGAAGACATTTTTCACATGACCTCCTCCTAATTAAACCACTCATGGATTTATAATATAAGTATAATTATAACTGTATACACATATCCACAAAAGTACAGATCTATAAGTTAAGATCTTACACTTAGATGTAGAGATGAGAGAGTGACACACACACACAAGCACACAAAAAATGAGAGAGGAGAGAGAGAGGAGAGAGAGAGAGAGAGAGAGAGAGAGAGAGAGAGAGAGAGAAAGAGAGAGAGAGAGAGTACTTCTAACACAATAATCAAATGCTAACATTAGGCATAGTAGAAACTGGGACAAGAAGTTGTCATTCTCCACAGATATGTAAAATCATATGTGAAATATTACCCTTAAATGATTTCTGTTTTTATCAAGTAGTTCGAATTGGCCAAAATTCCAACAATGAAAAACCTCTTTGTGAGCTTGTGGACAAGGCATTGTTAGTAGGAGTGATATTGGCTTTTGGCTTGTGTATGACAATTTGTCAGTATGTTGCAAAATCACAGAAGCCCCTTTACCTACCAAGCACTTCTCTGGATATTCTTAACCTATAGATATAATTTTAAGTTTATGAAGCAACATATAGATTTAACCTTTAAAATACATGACATGGTTTTAAACAGGAAAGCTAAGGATGTTAAGCTGCAGTATACCACATTGACAGAAGTGTAGCTGAATATAGTTGAAATGGAGATGCACAGGACTAAGGTGATATATGACCTGTGAGGGTGAGCCTCATGTATCAACTTGGCAAGAATACTGCACCCAGTTATCTAGTGAATGACTGTTCTCAGTGCTGCTGTAAATGTGTTTTGCAGATGATATTAAAATCCATAGGCAGCTGACTTTATTTAAGTGAGGTTATGTGGAAATGCTAGATGGGCTGTCTCCAATCATCAGAAAAGCCTGAAGTGGGGCTGAGTTTTTCTTGAAAGAAATATTACCTAAGAGCTCAGTGATGGCTCAGTCAGTAAACTGTTTGTCTTGAATCATGTAGTTATATCTCCAGAACATACCCCAGAAGCTGTACTTGGTGGTATGAGTTTGTAATGCTAATGATGTAGAGGCAGAGACAGTGAGGGCTCATTGGTGAACCAGCCTAGACTAATTAGTAAGTTCTAGTAAGGAGAGAGCATTTCTTCAAAAAAAAAAAAAAAAAAGAAAGAAAAAAGAAAAATACAAACAGTTACTAAGAAACAACACACACACACACACACACACACACACAGAGATGCAAATATTGACACACACGGACACTCATAATCCACACACACAGACATAGACATACACATATGTGCACAGTTGCACACACAAAAGCCACATGTGTACAGACACACACTTGCCCACTGATGCATACAAACTCACACATATATACTCAACATACTCACTAACACAGGCACTCACATATTCACACCACAAACTAACACAAATGCACACTCACACATATGAACTTGTATATATACATTTGCATGTGCACAGACATATGCACACATACTCACATGCACACTTCGGTGTACATACTTGCACTCACCTAGGAAGATATACCTGCACATGCAATAACATACTTGTATAATACATGCACACACCCAATTCACTCTTGCATGCACACACCCACACACATGCACTCACATGATACACAGGTGCACACATACATATGCATGAACTCACCTTGCTCTGGTGGGAAATACCTTAAGCTTCTTTCCTGGATATCCAGCGTTCTTTCCCAAATACATGTGCTTTGGATTTCGGTCTTTCCTAATCAGTTCTATGCCCACTTAGGTGAATTTGTCACACTAAATCTTTTAATACACCTTTCCGTTAGCTGTTCCCCTTCCTGCAATCTGACTGGTATCAGTGGTTTCTATCAACTTTTCATCCTCTTCAGTAACAACTCAAGATGATTCCAGCCATCCCTCTTTTTTCTCTGCTCACTCCATCCAGGTTCATGGTGCTCTGAATTATTGATCCTTCCTTATGTTTTCTCACTATGCAGATCAAACCTGAGCTATAGAGTGTAGCTCAACTTCAAAACTCAAATGCACTTTCTTTGTCTGTAGCTCTTGCTTTTTGCAGAATATCTATATGTATGTTTTATTTAGCTTGATTTGTCCATACAATGCCTTACATTCTTTTCAGTGTGCATTACACCAGTATCCTCTGCAGTCCTTCTGTTTTCAAGCCTTTGACTTAGAAATCAAGTCTTGAACTGCTTGAATGACATACACAATGTTTAGTCTGAGGTTGTTCCAAGCATAAACACTTATTGTACCTGACTGTTACAAATGTGTGTTGCACAGATGAGTGAACTTAAAAGGGGAAGATTTACAGGAACTTGGAGAGAATGAAATAAATGACAGAAGAATCCTACTGTAACCTCAAACAAGAAAAAGTGTAAGATACACAATTACGTGTCATTTGAAAGTCTGCTGCAGTGATTATCATATTATTTTTAAAAAACAGACACTGTTAATTAATAAACATAAGAGATACTCTTCTTTCTGATAAGTATTTCTTAAGCATTTTCTAAGTCCTACAAGTTCAGAAACTGCATTCTATCCACACAAACCTCCTGCCACAGATATAGGTGTGAGGGCTGTGGTGAACCATGAAAGCTGAAGAGATAGCTCAATGATTAAATGTGTGGACTGTTCTTGCAAAGGATCAGAGTTCAGTTCTCACAAGCCATGCTGGTTTGCCTACTACTACCTGGAATTTTGGCTCCCAGAAATCTAGTACACCCCTTTGGCCTCTGAAATTACTTTCCTTTACATGTGTGTACACATACACAGACAGATAATTTGAAAGCAAATTATGTGTCCAACTTTTAAAAATGATAGTCTTCTCCATTTGATGACTTCTGGCAGCTCAGTGAGGAGGGCTTCAGTGGCAGGTTCTTTAAAACAGAATTGCTGGAGACCCAAGTATAACTAAAGGAAGCAGGGGAGAGATTGCACCTGCCAAGAGCTCTTCCAGGTCTCAGAGGAAACACAAAGGTTGAAACAAGAACAAGGCAGACAGTTTTCAAAATACCAGCTAGAGGAGACATTTACAGCCCAGTGGGGGGAGCAACCGTGTCAACCAGCCAGATGCTCCCCCCCCCCAGATCTTCTGGGGTCTGGACCATCAACCAAAGAGGGATAACATATGGAGAGACCCAAGGCTCCAGACACATATGTGGCAGAGAATGGCCTTGATATACATCGATGGAAAGAGCGGCCCATGGTCCTGTGGGGACTCGATGCCCCAGTGTCGGGGAATCGCAGGTAAAGTGAATAGTTGGTGTGTGGTTGGGGGATCTCACTCATAGAGGCAGGGGGACGGAGAATGGGATAGGAGATTTTTGGAGAGGAGACCTGGAAAGGGGGTAACATTTGAAATGTAAATAAAATATCCAGAAAAGAAAAACAATCACAAACTCTGAGATCCCAAAGCAACTCAGACCCTGAGTCAATATTTTGTACTAATCTGTAGAAGAACTGGAATGTAGGAGAACAGGGGCTGATTTGAGGAGCTATTTAAACTCAGGGTAGAACTATCATGGAGTTTGATGGCATTTGCTTAGTGTGTAGGAGACACAGCTTCAAATCCTAGTATCACAGACAAGAAATATAAACTACCTTTCCCCAGTGAAGAGGTTGGGACAATGGTTCTGTATTTAAGAGCATTATTACTCTTCCAGAAGACCCAAGGAAAATCCTCCCCCCCCCCCAGTGCACTCTAGGCAACACACAATGACCTATAACCAAAACTCAAGTATCCTTATGCCCTCTCTTAGTTTCTGATGCCACCTGCACTCACATGTACATGTACACATAGAAACACATACAAACATACTTAAATATACCTAAAAAACAAATATAATAAATATTAAACAAAATTTCAAGTATAAAAATAAAAATTGGTTATCTGCTTCATAGACATTATGCCCTCCATCCTGTGTGTGATCTACTATCCCATTACAAAAGATTCATAGTCATTGCTGCTATCATACTTAGAAGAGAGAGAAACTCCAGACTCTATATCAAATAACATCCTGTGATTCAATTAGGTTAGTAGTGGAGTTTAGAACTAAAGCAAAACACCTTAATTTTCAAACACACTTCACTTTCATGCTAGATTTTAATAAAAACCAATAGGAAACAGATGTTTCCTCTGTCTT
>CM052711.1:73640412-73660958 GCA_028551405.1 Uromys caudimaculatus | reverse complement strand
TAATGATTCATGAGCATGTGAGATCTTCTGATATTTTCCTCAATTTCTTTCTTTAGATACTTGAAATTCTTGTCACATGGGTCTTTCACTTGCTTAATTAGAGTTATACCAGAGTATTTTATGTTATTTGTGGCAGTTATGAAAGATACTGCTTCCCTAACTTCTTTCTCAGGCTGTTTATAGCTTGTGAAGGGGAGAACTACTGGTTTCTTTGAGTTAATTTTGTATGGAGCCACTTTGCAGAAGGTGTTTATGAGCTATAGGGGTTCTCTGGTGGAATTTTTGTGCTCACTTGTGTATACTATCATATGGTCTGTGAATAATGATACTTTGCCTTGTTCCTTTCCTGTTTGTACCCCCTTGATCTTCTTTAGTTATCTTATTGCTCCACCTAGGACTTGTATTGAAGAGATATGGAGAAAGTCAACAACCTTGTCTTGTCCCTGATTTTAGTGAAGGGTAGTTTTTAACATTTGTTTTAAGGACAAAAATGAATCTACACAAACTCATAATAAACATGTCAAAAAAGCCCCGCTACCTGAAAGGAGGTACATTTAGGAATACGGCAAGAGCTGCCTTTTGATTATTGTATTTTGATGATTTTACATTATTAATAAAGCACATATGAAAATAAAACTGAATCCTGCGTTTCCAGTTTTAGGGAATTTATAGAATTGGGCCTTATTATTTTTCTATAATACATGAAGGAATATATTTTATTAATTATATAATTTTATTTCTTTCCTATTTAAGCAATTTTATATTGATGAACATTGCTTTGTACAAAGATATCATTTTCATGTGTGTGTAAATGCACGTCCATGTGCACGTGTATGTACAGCTTTCTGTGTGTGTGTCCTGGCGGGTGTGGGTGAGTGGGTGGGTGAGTATGTGAATCTGTGCATAAAGGCCAAAGGACATTGTTGTTATTCTATTTTCTTTTTCTGAGACATTTCCTATAATTGGGACCTGGGACTGGAAGATTAGGCTAAGGTTACTGGCCTGCAACCCTTAGTGATATATTTGTCTCCCAATTCCCCAGTACTGATGGTACCAATATTTGCCAACATTCCCCCAATATTTTTTCTCCATTTGTGTTTTGAGGGATGGAACACATGTCCTCAATTTTCATAACAATTTACCAACTGAGCTATTGCCACAACTTCCAAAATATCTCTATGGAATTAAATCTGACAGCTTCATTTAGTATCAGTGGAATCTCCCCAATCTCTATGACGCTTTTCTCCTTTCTCCTTCGCAGAGTGTAGTATTTATAAGTGGAGCTCAGTTTGAAGATGAACCTCTATCACAGGTCAGAGAAAAACCTAGTGTAAATGCCTAGTGGAAAATGGGTCATTCAGTTGGCTCTTATTCACCTGAAATATCTACTCATTCAGCCCATGAGCATCATCTACTGTAGGCTGAGATGTAGCTAAGTTGGCCGAGCATTGGTCTAGCATGTATGAAGCTCTATTGTTCCTTTTCCATTTTTTCTGGACCTGGTGGCAGGAGGAGTGGAAGTGTAAAGTCATTCTCAGCTGTATTACTGTGTCAAGGCCACCCAGCACGAGTTAAATGAAACACTGTCTAAAATGCCACAGTGAACTCAAAGAAAAATCAATGAAATAATCATTTGTTAAATTCTTGCTCTCTGTACCACTTGGAGGGTGCTTGTAAAGGTATTCATCCATCTTATCATTATCAATATGAAACTGCCAACATACTCTACTGATGTAGAAAAGGTTTACTGAATAAGTAGTTTTGGAGGCTGTGAGTCCATGTGGCTCAATAATAGCAATCCCAGAGCACATGATAGAACAAGCAAGTGAGTACAGATTGAAGCAGGAACAGGCTAGACTTGCCTCTTTTATAACAATATTCCCCCAAAGAACTAAAGAGCAAAATGACAGCAATATTCTGAGGCTATACTCCCAAAGACCTGAGTATTCCACAGGCCCCAACCCTCAATTTCACTCCCTCCTAATAGTACAAATTTAGGGACAAAATAGGGACATCAGACTACTGGGGTACAGCAACACAAAATCCAAATCATAGCAGTGACCTAGACAACAAGTGCTGTGTGGAACTTAGAGTATTTAAAAAGGGAACAGACAACCAGTGGTAAACTTCATAAAATGATAAGCAGAGTCTTCAGATTATTAGAAAAAAGTGAATGAGTGCTCAGAAAATGGCCCATGGAATAAAATGTTTGTCTTATAAGCATAAGGAACCAAGTTTGCTACCCAGAACACTCATAAAATAATTCATTTGTGATAATACACACTTGTGATCCCAGCAGTGGGGAAATGGAGAAAGGTAGATACCTGGAACTCATAGGGAAACAGTGTAGCCTACTTGATGAGTTCTAAGCCAATGGAAGACCCTACCTCAAAATCTAAAAAAAAAAAAAAAAAAAAAAAAAACAAGAAAAAATACCAGAAAACCTGAAACCTTCCAACCACCAACCAGCTAAATAAACAAACAAAACACACATATACATACACACACATAAAGAGAAAGAGAGAGAGATTGAAAGGGACAGAGAGAGACAGAGAGACAGAAAACAGAATCATGCATATATGGGGGATAGAGATAGAAATATTGAGAGATATTGAGACAGATCATAATGAACAGCATTTGTGGAGCAACAACAGTTACTTAAGTTATCATTTGCCCTCCACCTGTGTGAGTCCTCATTTTCATGCACCTATATATATGTACTTGCACAGAAAAAGAGAGGAGAGAAGTGGGTAAAAGGAGAGAAAAGAAAGGACAAAACAAGATAAAAAGAAGACTAGGGACTAGAAAGATGGCTCAGCACTTAAGAATTCCTTGAACCTATATGAAGCAGCACACAACTCCCTGTAACTGTAGTACCAAGGGATCCAAGACCCCATCTGACTTGATCCAATTACACTCATTTATACACACACAGATATATGGATACACACACATACTTATAAAGGTAAAAATAAATCATTAAGTACATAGTAAATACAAAAATACAATATTTTTAAAACACAAAATGGAGCAGTGAAAGAGGATTGGATACAGTCAGTGGCAACAAGATACAATTTTAAATAGCCTGATAGTAAAGTCCTCATTGAGAAGGTAACATTTGGGCTGAGACAAGAAGGCCAGGAATGTGACTTAGTAGATAGGAGAGTTTTCTGTGAAGAAGCAATAAATGCAAAGTCTGACAAGGAAGCATCAATAACAAACTTCAGGGACAACCCAGCTGCCAACAGGACTGGAAAAATATAGGAAAGAGAACAGAGGTAAATTTAACAAGTTAAGTGGGTGCAGTGCAGATCAGTAGGATCTGATTCTACTGGTCATTTTCTGCTTCATTTGTCCAAAGAAAGCAAATCCAATGAAAATCGTTGGAACATATTGTTCTTCAAGTCTGTGAAGCAGCTTTTCTCCTTCAGAGTAGTATTTGAGCAGAACAGTCAAGGGTATAAGCTATCTGATAAACACAACTGCTGATGAGAGAGATCCTGGTTATTCTAACCAGGACAGCATCAGGGGAAGAGTGGAAAGTGGTCAGATCCATGCAGACTCCTCAGGTACAGTCAGCAGGATTTGTTCACATCACCAACAAAAAGAAAGAAAGTTCTTTGAAGAAAGAAAGTTGCAGGTCTCAAAAACTGTTGTAACTGGCTTTCTCCTGCTGTTGTAAAACCAAAAGCAGCCTGGTAGGGAAAGAGTTTAGTTGATGCACAGGTTAAAATCCATCAGTGAAGAAAGCCAAGGCAGGAACTCAATCAGGGTAGGAATTGGGAGCCAGAAATGGAAGCAGAGACCATGGGGGAATGGCATGTAATGCCTCACTTGCCATGGATTTCTCAGTCCATTTTATTCTATAACTTAGGACCACCTTCCCAGAGGTAGGCCATCACCAGTATGCTGAGCCCTTCCACATCAACCATTTACCAAGGAAATGCACCACTGTGTTGTCTACAGGATAGTCTGATTATGATGAAGTACTCTCTTCTCAATTAATTAAATCTGGCTTCTCTTAAGTTGTTAAGAAACTAATCAATGTCAAAGGTGACAGGGAAAAGCATGGCAGAATCCCAGAAGCAGAGACAAGCAGTGGGCAAGTCCAGTGTAGATTCACAGAGACTGAACAGTCACCTGCAGTGCTGTGCAGCAGGAAGCTGGGAGGTGAGCCTGCAGTTCAAGGGAAACACTGCAATTAAGATAAAAGCTTGGACTTTGCTGGTGTGTAGTCACCACTAGTTTTGATTATATTAATTAATTATATGAAATATATTATTTGGCAATATCATTTTTAAGAGAAGGCAAAATTTTATATTTCTTTTTGTAACCTTTCCAAATTATAAACAAAGTTACAGACTACATTTTTGTGAAGTATCTTAAATCCTCTTTTTTTATACTTTCTCCAACCTCATCTAGACTAACCTTTTGCCTAGCCCATTAAAGACAAGTTAGACAGAGAGAGCTACCCTGATCTTTCCAATAGACCATCAGAGTCCTCTTCATATTAAGGTTGGTTGTAAACAAGTATGTTTTCTGAGTGTGCTTGCCTGGATGCTGAAGGCCCAACTCAGGTTTCGGGTGTCAGAAACTCTTTTTCTCTATAGTCTTATAAATAGCTTAAAGGCTTATAGTCTTTGCTGTCCCTGAGGGAGCTTCTTGGCTCTTGCTTTCTTTCTCTATTGCTGTGAATCAAATCTCTAACAAAAGCAACTTAAAGGAAATAGGATTTATGCTCAAAATGAACTCACAGGTCCATGTTGGTTGGGAAATCACAGTGGCAGTAGCCCAGGGGTTTGGTCATTCTGTATCCGCAGTTAGGAGAGGGACAAGCACTACAAGAGTCATTAGTTTGTTTGTTTGTTTGTTTGTTTGTTTGTTTTCTTATGTGATACAGTATACTTCTATATTGGTCTTAAACTTGGGTCTTGCAAAATGTTTTCAGAGTTATTTTTTTTTTATTTTTTATTAAGTTATTTTATTTATTTATATTCCAAATGTTGCTCCATTCCCTGGTCCCCCCACCAAGTTCTTTAACCCATCCCCCATTCCTTCTGCTCCTGAGACGGTGCTTCCCCACCCATCTTACCACCCCACCCCATCCCAGCATCCCTGCTCCGTGGGGCATCACATTTCTACAGGATTAAACTCATCCTCTTCTACTGAGGCCCAAAAAGGCAATACTCTGCTACATATATGCCTGGAGTCACTGACCACCCCATGTATGCTCTATGGTTGGTGACTTAGACTCTGGGAGCTCTCAGGGGTCCGAGTGTGTTGATACTGGTGTTCTTCCTATGGGCTGCAATCTTCTTCAGCACCTTCATTCCTTCCCCTAACTCTTCATTAGGGGTCCCTGACCTCAATCCAATGGTTGACTGTAAGTATCAGCATCTGTCTTAGTCAGCTGCTGACATAGCATCATTAATAGTCTCAGGGTTTGGTTAGTCTTTCCTTCAGTCTTTGCTCCATTTTTGTTCCTGCATTTCCTTTAGACAGGAACAATTCTAAGTAAAAATTTTAAAGATGTGTAGGTGGCCCCATTCCTCACCCCATGTCTATCTACTGAATTCTCAGGTTCCATCTTCCTATTGTTGGACATTTCAGCTAATTTCATCCCTAATGATTCCTGGGAGCCTCTCACATGCCAGGTCTCTGGGACTTTCTAGAAGTTCACCCCACCAGCCACCATATAATTTTGCATATTTTCATTAATTATCCTGGCCCTCTGAGTTTCTATCCTGTCTCCCCACCCCCCATAACTGATTCTGCCATTCTTTTCCCCTCCCCCTATCTGTACCCCTCCCTTCTCCCACACTCCTGTGGAGTGTGTTTTTTTTCTTTCTACCAGCATTTAGCTCTGGAAGGAGACTGCATTATCAGCCACCTCCCAGCTTCCCTTAAATTTGTGGAGAAAAGATACAGTTTTTCCTTTACAACTTGCCTTCTTGATACAATTGCTGGGTGCTGCTCTCTCCCTCCTGGAAAAACATGCCCTTAAAATTTTCTTATCTCCATCTCTCTATCTGCCCTATTCTTCAGTTGCTAAACTCCCCTGACCACCTACCTGTAGAAGTGACCTGTGTGCCGGGCAGTGATGGCACATGCCTTTAATCCCAGCACTTGGGAGGCAGAGACAGGCGGATTTCTGAGTTCGAGGCTCGCCTAGTCTGCAAAGTGAGTTCCAAAACAGCCAGGGCTATTCAGAGAAACCCTGTCTCAAAAAAACAAAAAACAAAAAACAAAACAAAACAAAAAATAAGTGGCCTGTGTGGCCAGTCCAGTTTGAGATGCCACATGGTTGTCTGATTCTCCTTTCTCCAAAGCCAGACAAACTCCTCTCTTCTTCCTTTGCTTCTGCTGCCACCTGGAACACAGAGGCCTTGCCTGTCCCTTCCTCCCAACAACTGACCCACAGATTTCTTTACAAACAGATCAAGAACTAATTGAGGAACAGGGCCTATGCATCAGAACTTCCCCCTATACCCTTCTTCTGCTTCCCATGATTATTTTGTTCCCCTTCTAATTGGGTTTAGAGTATCCACACTATGGTCTGTGAGTTGTATTATGGATATTCTGGACATTTTAGCTAATTTCCAGTTATCATTGAATACTTACCATGCAAGTCCTTTTAGGTTTGGGTTACTTCAGTATGATATTTTCTAGTTCCATTCATTTGTCTACAAAATTCATGATGTCCTCATTTTTAATAGCTGAATAGTATTTCATTGTCTAGATGAACCATGTTTTCTGTATCTTTTCTTAGGTTGAGGGACAACTTGGTTGTTTCTATCTTCTGGCTATTACACATAAGACTGCTATGAACATAATGCAACATGTGTCCATGTAGTATATTTGAGCATCTTTTGAGTATATTTCCAGGAGTGGCTAAGCTGAGTCTACAGTTAGGACTATTTCCAACTTTCTGAGGACCTACCAAATTGATTTTCAGAGTGATTGTACCAGTTTTCAATTCCATAAACAATGGAGGAGTGTTCTTCTTTCTCCACATCCTCATCAGCATGCACTGAACCTTGACCTTTTTTAATCTTAGTCATTCTGATTGATATAAGGGTCATTTCAAAATTTCAGGGTCATTTTGATTTTCATTTCCTTGATGATTTAGGACTTTGAACATTTCCTTAAGTGCTGATTAGCCATTCGAGATTCTTCTGTTGTGAGCTCTCTGTTTAGCTCTATACCCCACTTTTTAATTAGGTTATTTGGTTTTTTTTTTTGGTTTTTTTTTTTGTTTTTTTTAGTTTCTATGTTCTTGAATTCTTTGTATATTTTGAATACCAGCCCTCTATTGGATGTAGGATTAATAAAGATATTTCCAAAACTGTAGGTTGCCATCTTGTCCAGTTGACAGTGTCCTTTGCCTTACAGAACCTTTCAGTTTCATGAGGTTCCTTTTGTCAATTGTTGATCTTAGAGCCTGAGCCATTGGTGTTCTGTTCAGAAAATTTCCCCCTGTTCCAATGCATTAAAGACTAATTCCCAATTTCTCTTCCATTAGATTCAGTGTGCCTGGGTTTACATGGAGGTCCTTTATCCCCTTGGACTTGAGGTTTGTACAAGGTGATAAATATGGATAGATTTCCATTCTATTACATGCAGACTGCCAGTTAGACCAGCCCTATTTTGTTGAAGATGCTTTCTATTTTCCACTGTATGAATTTTGCTTCTTTGTTCAACATCAAGTGTCCATATGATTATGGGTTTATTTCCGAGTCTTCAATTCTAATCCATTGATTGACTTGTCTGTCTCTGTACCAGTACCATACTTTGGTGTAACTCTAACTAAACAACGGAAAGATCTCCATGATAAGAGCTTCATGTCCCTGAAGAAAGAAATTGAAACAATTATTAACCTCATATGGAAAAACAAAAAACTCAGGACATCGAAAAAATTTTCAACAATAAAAGAACTTCAGGGGTAATCACTATCCCTGACTTCAAGCTCTACTAAAGACCGATAGTCATAAAAAACACATGGTACCGGTATACACACACGCACACACACACACACACACACACACACATACACACACACACACATACACACACACATTTACATGTATATTTTCATGTTGATATATGTACAGATGCACTTGTTTCAGTCTGTGCATGTAGAGGCCAGAGGATACCCTTGGGCATTGTTCTTCAGGCACCATTCACCTTTATTTTAAAACAGGATCTCTCACTGGTCTGGAACTCAACAAATAAGGTAGACAGGACAGCCAATGAGTATAAGGGATTTGACAGCCTCTGCCTCCTTAGATCTGGCATTATAAGCATATACCATTATATTGATGGATTCTGGGTGATTGAGGTTAGGACTTCATGTTTGTAAAGAAAACACTTTACTTATAAGGCTATTTCTTCTAAGTCCTAGGAAGCTTTCCTAGGAAAAGGTAAGTTACAGCTGGTTCAAGGTAGCAAAGTGTAAAATTCAGCTAACGAGTATGAAATGTATATTCTCCTGGAAAATTCTTGATATATCTCACAGATTGTAACACATGTTCATTACAGAAGTCCTTAGAAGGCCTGGGAGAACAAACAGGTCTTGGAGTGTGGGACCGTGAAAAGCAACCTGGTTTCTGGTTGAGCTAGGATTTAAAACCCCAGAGAACCCACTAGCGGCTCCCAAACATGGAATAACCCTACAAGGAATGATAGGCGTTTTGCCATGCTCCTGGGAACCAGGCTCTTGACATGAGGCCACATCTCTCCTCCATAGGTCTGTGACTATCAGTCATGTAAGGGCATTGCCCCACATCCTTCCAGAGGTAGAGGTGTGGCCACATAGCCTCAAGACATCCCCAAGTTAATGAGGCACCTAGAAGCTTAGTTACTTCCCTTCCTAGCCAATGATATTTCAAACTTGCCCCTCCCTAAGAACTTAGGTTACAGATTCACTCACGCCTCTCTCTGCCATGACAATAAACACCTTGAAACCATGGACTGTCTCTTTTCATCAGGATCTGCTGTGGGGAACAATGGAACAGGCCTATATCTAAAGAGCCACTTCTAGTCCCCTGCAGAAGGCTCCCAGCGCTCTGGCCGCAAACAAACCAAACCAAGTGAGCTAGCCAGTAACAAGCCAAAAATCCTTTCTCCCCAACAAGATCCAGTCATGCTCCTCCCCGCCTTCTCCCACTCAGCCTTGGTAAGCTCTAGTCGAAGGCCCCCACTCTGTTCTTAGCATTTGTGCAACTTCCAGCAGCGTCTGGGATGTTCAAGAGCTAGGGAACCAGACTGACCCAGTTCCATGCCATCCCCAGGACCCCAGGCCATGCTCCCCCATCACCCCAGGCAGTGTCGCCTGTGGCTTCTTTCAGCCTGACAACTGCCCAGTGGTGCCGTGGGGTATGTGTGGTCAAACTGCTCGAGGGGCCCGAGCCCTGTGCAGACGCGGGACACTCCGCAGGACACTCACCACACTGCCATCTAATCCAACATTGGAGAACAACAGAAACTAAATACACAAATGTCATCAGGGCTCCCCTATCACTTGTGCTGCATGTTGCAGATTGACAGATCTTTTTTCTTGTCTCTTATATTCTTCATATGCATGAAGTTATGACCACAACAGATGCTGGGATTTTGTATTCCATAGTATAAGACATCAAAATCAGGTCACTTACAACTTTCCTGGCATTATAATTTAATAAAACAAACACCAAAAAGACATTGTTTATGTCCCTTTGTTAAAGCAATATGTGCTTTGTTGATACAGTAGTTGGCTCAGGTGGTAAATATGTTTGCTGTCAAGATAGACAACCTGAGTTCAATTCCAGAAATCCACATGGTGAAAGGAGAGAATGGTCTTCCTCAAGCTGTCCTCTGGCCTCCACACATCCCACATGGCTGGTATCACTTCCCACCACATTTGCACATGCAAAATATGTAAGTATGTAAATAAATAAATAAATAAATAAATAAATAAATAAATAAATCCATGTAAAAAGAAAATTTGAAAATAAACAGGTTGTTGACTGCCAGGAACAGTCATGTGACAACTGAAGTCTCATTGAATCAGCATGAGGGCAGATAGGATGAAAGGAGATAAACTACATAGCCTCAAGGGAGTCTTTAAAAAAGTGAGCTCAAGGTAAGAAATGGTCAGAAATAGAGCTATAGAGGTGACACAGTGGCATGATGGCTTACAACCATTTATAACATCACTTCTAGGGGATCTAACACCATTTTCAGGCCTCCTCCAGCACCAGGCACACATGCATGGGGTACATCTACAAGCATGTAGGCAAGCATGCATACCCACCATAGGAGAAAAATACATAAAAGGGGACCTTCAGAAGCAAGATAATGGCAGGATACCAAAGAGGAGAGAGGTGCTGGTGGTGGATGTTCCACAGGGTGTGTGAGGGATGAGTGGAGGTGGGTGGGAAGTGAGGAAGTTAAGTGCCTCACTTGATTTGGGTGAAAGAACACCACACTGGTTTGTCATAACTACAGTTCACTGGGATGGCTTTAACACTTTCTGAAAAGGTATAATTGGCTTGCCTGTAAATTGCTGGGGCATTAATCTTTAAACCAAATTCAGTTTCTGTGGGTTAAATTGTTTCCTGGCCATTCCAAAAAAGAAGTACACTCAATTTCTCCAGGACTGCTACTTTTTCGTTCATTAAACACACACACACACACACACACACACATACACACAGGATTTTCCAATATAAAGTTATAACCCTTTGCACTTTGTGCCATAATAACTATATAATTCTATAGACTATTCCAACTTCCTTTCAGTTCTCTGTGCAATAGCATTTAAGCTTGAAGTCAAATGTAGAATTCATTTTTGAGATCCCACTATCTAGCAATATAAGCATATCTGTATGGTTTTCACATCATTTAACTCTGACGGTTATAGAACTTTAGTAGATTTGTTTCCCAATGCTGCTGGCAAAGTTTTGCTTGCCTCTGTGTTCAACTGTCTTGGCTTAGTAGTTTTGCATTACCTCCCCTCAGGTGTTTCCCAAACTACTGTGAACATGGAGGACACTGTGCCCAAACCTGTACTACCTTCTACTGCAACTGCAGTGACACTGGTTACACAGGAGCTACCTGTCATGACTGTGAGTACACACAGTATATGAGCACAACTCATGGAATATATAGGAACACTGACTATTCAGAATTGTGTGGGTACTCTTTAATCCTTTAGCATGAATTATCCAATTAGATGTAATAAGTCATATTGAAACAGGCAGGGGAAAAGCATGGACACTAACATATCTCTAAGGAGTTTATGAGAAATTGGGCAAACAGAGAGACTTGGATGTGTGCTAAAGGGAAAGAGAAACTACTGCTATGTATACATAGGGAGCTGTGGAACAAATGGCACTGTCTTGATGTCTTGCAAGAAGTAACTAACATGGATCACTGGTCCAAGTGAAACATGGAGTGTAGACTGTCGTAGTTATTTTCCTGCTGCTGTGATAAAAACACTCTGACCAAAGTAACTAAAGAGAAAAGGAATTTATTTAGGTTTACAGTTCCAAAAGAATTCAGTCCACCACAAAAGAGGAAGACATTGCAGCAGGTGACAAAGACATGGTAGAAAGAACAAAACCCTGACAGATTTCATTATATGCACATTTAGAAAACAGAATAAATAAGAAATGGCACAAAGCTATATAGCATCAAGTCCTTTCTGTAATGTCACCAGAAGTCAGAGGGCAAGTGTTCAAGCTTGAACTTATGTGGGAAATGCTTCACATTCAAACTAAAACATGGCTGAGTCACAAAGTCACTCACACATTGGCCAGCCTCCTTCCCCATTGTCCTCTTTATGGCAGAAGTCTCCTTATCTGAATGCTGCTATGGCTGAGGGAAGGAAACACATGTAGATGAAACATTCCTGTGTTCTTTTCAAGGTTTCTATTGAAAAAAGTCAATGAGTGTTACTTCTGTGCATATGCCATTAGCCAGATATTGCCCTAGTGTCACCTCTAGTGGGAGACAAATTGTGTTTAAACCGTGAGAAGTGAGACTACAAAACCAGAGTATTGTCTCTAAGTATAGATGACTAACTGTGAGTGTGGAACATTTGGGAAGCTTCAGATTGAAGACCTAGGCTGATTTGTCCAAGTTATAGAAGGAAAACAGAAAGAAGAAGGATTCTCAAAGTAATAGAGAAAGTGGATTCATGAGTGTAATGATGTCCTTTGGAGAAACTGTGAACAACTCAGCAGCTAGAGTGGAACACTGATGATAGAAAGAGTGAGGAGACAGGAGAACAGACCAGACTGGGTCATGTGAAAGGAGATATATCCACTTTCCTGAAGCTAACATCATTTTAACATTGTCTAGAAATGAAAATATTTTTTCATGTATATGAACAGCATTTTTAAATCTATTCCTCTGCCAGCAGACCCTTAGGAAGAATAGCTCCTGTGAAAGGTGTGGCAAACAATACTGACATGCAAATGTTTATAAGATACTGATAAGAAGGAGGAGGAAGAGAAAGAAAAAGGAGGAAAAATATGAGAGGAAGAAGGGGAACAGAGGAAGGATGAAGAGGAGGGAAAGGAACAGGAAAGAAGAGAAAGAGAAAGGAATGAGAGGGACAAGAGGAGAAAAGGTTCAGGATGAAGAGGAGAAAAGATAAGGAGTGGAAGAAATAAGCAGAAGAGAAGGTACTGTGTGCTCATGTGTTAATGTGTGTCTCTGTGTGTATGAGTACATGTGAAGAAACTCAATACTGTTGTCTTCTGCTATTTCTTCCAATCATCTTTTGAGATTTTGTCATACTGAACCTCAGGTTCACTAACTCTATAAGTACAGCAAGCTAGTAAGCTCCAGGGATCTTCTTGTAAGTACCCTCAGTCAGTGGGTTACTTTGAGAGGTCCCAAGTGAGACTCAAGAGACAGATCTATGCAAAAGGAAGAGGTTTATTTCTCAAGAAGAGTGACTAGAAGGCAACTCCAAGTGGCTACTACAAACAGTTTTTAAAATTATTAGGGGCTAGCAAGCATGACACACATTTGAACTCTACCTGGGACTTTCCCGAGGGTAAGGTGACTATTAGTCACTATGTTCTGAGAATGGTTTACACAAGAATATTCCTGTGGGTGGAGAATGGAGCTTGGCCTAGTCTTGACCCCAGGTGGGAGGTGTAAGCTGTTAGGCTGGTGTGGAATTAGAAAAAGCCCTCAGGGTCCCTCAGTTTTTTCTTCCTCTCCAGCTACTGGCATAGGCTCACACCCCTACCTGTTTTTTACAGAGTGCTGGACATTGAATTCAGGTCCTCATTCATATACAGCAAGCTCCTTATTACCTAAATAATCTATCTCCCTATTCTCTACAGCTCTGATCTAATCAATAACATATAGTAGATATCTGACCTCCGATAGATGCTGAAAAACACAAATAAGCTTGTTATACTACATACACCATGATGCTCAATTACTAGGCTGGGAGTGCTAATCCCGGGAAACAGAAAGTATCTGAGGACAATAGAGGCTTCAAAAGACTTGGAGGATAAGAAGGAAAAGGGTAAGACTAGATAGTCAGCAAAATACGTTTACTCACTAGTGAACGTTCTTGCTTAGTCAAGCATATTGAACAGAATTTGACCACCCAGGACCCACATCTATAATCCTGTTTAGAAAAAAATTCTAAATGAGCTGTGGCAGCTCTCCATGGATTTTCCAACCAAAATCAGAAATCATTTTAGAAAAAAAGTCTTGAATGGTTGTGTTGGCTCTCCAGAGAGCTCCAAACAGCCCAGCCCTTGCTAGGAAAAAAAAAAAAAAATCTAGAAAAGAACTGCTATTGCTTTTTGCTGGCTCATCACATGCAGATGAAAATCCAAGTTTTTAATTTACAAATCAATTCAGCTATTTATTCCAGGTTCCCTCTGGGCAATCCCAGGAATCAGCCTTGTATCACCTTTGACCCTTGACTCTTAGGATGAGAAAGCAAGCAGAGGCACAGACAATAAGATAGCTGGGTGAAACCCCACCCTGGAATTACTATTCTGACCACACCTGGACTTAAATTTTTTCTGTCCCAGACTGATCTTGAACTCAGGAATCTGCCAGTGTTTATATCTGCCTGTCTCTGTATCCTTCTGACAAGCTGGCTCATAGTATAGCTGCCTTTGTTTCTTTAGATCTATGAAACTCCTTATACAATTCATATTGCATACTTATATTTTTGCATAGTTGAGAAATTATAATTTTTTTATAAATGGTTTTAAAGTTCATAGAGGTTTTAGAGTTTTTAAAGTTCTTTTCCACAGCCTTAAGGACTGTCATCAAGTTCCCAGCACGTACCATTTTGCTAAAGACATAGGCACACCCTCAACTCCTGGAATGTTTCTAATTATCATGAAGTCATTAACATTAACGGGGAGGACTTTCCTTGGAGGAACAGGAACCTGAAAATATGTACATCAAGCTACAGACAAATATTACACCCACAGAAGCCACTGACTAATAATTAGGCTTTTGAAGACAGTTCTCTTTGTAGCCCTGGCTTTCTTGAAAGTCACTTTGTAGACCTGGCTTTCCTGGAAGTCACTCTATAGACCAGACTAGCCTCAAATTCACTGAGATCACCCTGCTTCTTCCTCTGGCAGAAGAATAACCATGCAAGGGCTAAATAGTTTGAATCTTGGCCTTCTTGAGAAGTCAGCTCGGAAACTTTGAGATATTCCACCAGGGTCCCCTCCCCCCCTCCGAGCACATGGAAGAAACAGGTTAGAAAGCACATAGGCTAGAAGGGAGGGACTGATTAAGCCTCTGCTACTTCATTCCCTAAAGACCAATCAAAGTAAAAGACATACTGTTCTGCCAATAACATTGTACCTAATGGCAGCTGCTGCTCTAAAATCCTATATAAGGTCCCTAAATGGGCTGCACGAGGTCGCCCTCCCATCTTGGTATGTACAGCGACCACAGCATGCTGATGAATCATTAAATTTCTTTTACATTTTGCATCAATCCCGGACTCCGTGTGTTCATTCAGAGGATCTTTGGTAAGTTAAGACTCCCCAGAGTCTTACATTCCGACAATACAAAGAGGCTCAAAGGCCTCTAACCTAGCATGAAAGAGGAAGTCATCAATTCAGAAATGATGGAAATATAGGCAGAGTGAGCATCGGTGCAAATGATTGGAAACACCCTGCAATGCAGGACAACTAAAGTACAACTGAAAGACCCGAGCCCATTATAGGGAAGTTAGACCCCCCCCTTAGCAAAATTAAAGCTAGAGCTAATATAGCCATATTCCACCGCCTAATAGCTAACCTACACCTTTTGTCCCAGAGAATAGCTAACTGCAGGAATGAATGGCTAACATACATCCTTTTGTCCCGGAAAAATAGTTAACAGCAGGGTTGTTATCACAACCATCCATATCTTTGTCCCAGGAAATAGCTAACCTACACCTTTTGTCCCAGGGAATAGCTAACTGCAGGAATGAATGGCTAACCTACACCTTTTGTCTCAGGAAATAGCTAACCGCGGGAGTGATGAACTTGGGACATTCTATACCTTCCCATGACACATAGAATTTCCTTGCTTTATGGCTTTTTCTTTAAATACCCCTGACTTCAGCTGCTCAGGGTCGAACTCCTCTGCCTCTGTGTAGGTTACGAGCTTGACCCCAGTGCACTGGCCCCCACCCCCACTCCCGAATAAACCTCATGTGATTGCAGCAAGGACAGTCTTTCATGAGTTCTTGGGGGGGGTCGCGCCATCCCGAGACTTGAGTGAGGGTCTTCCCAGCTCGGAGGTCTTTCACTTGGGGGCTTGTCCGGGATTTGCGACAACCATCGTCTCCGAAAACCTACTTGGAGATGAGATTCTGTTTGTGTTCTTGTTTGTCTGTGCTGGCTGAAGTCTGAATCTGTATTTTTGGTTTGCGCTTGCAGTCTGGTTTGCAGTCACTTGCATCTTTGTGAGGAGATGATGATCTCCCAGTCCCGGGTAGAGGCTTGGGGCTAGGGGATCACCGACTGTTGCCCTGGGAGACATCCCAGGAGGTCTGGAGTGACTCCAGGGATGCCTGGGAGATTCCTGTCTGGGTGCCGGAGAGGATGGGGTCCTCCCTGACGTCTGGTTTTCTGAATTGGTTTTGCTTGTCTCGGTGGAAACGAGCCCTTGTCAGTCTTTGTGTGTGTATTTTCAGTATCTGTTTATGTTTTTGTCCGTCTGTGTTGACTGAAGTCTGATTCTGTACCTTTGGTTTATGCAGTTGCTCATGTCTTCCTGAGGAGACAACGATCTCTTGGCCTCCGGTAGAGGCCGAGGGTTTGATCGGCAGACGTGCTAGGGGTTCACCGACTGTCACACTGGGAGATGTCCCAGGAGTTCTCGAGGGACCCCAGGGACGCCTGGGAGATTCCCGTTGGGGTGCCGGAGAGGACGCGGTCCTCCCGGCCGTCTGGTTTTCTGAATTGGGCCTGCCTGCCTCGGTGGAAGCGGGCGCTTGTCAGTCTTTGTCTGTGTATTTTCAGTGTCTGTTTTGTCTTGTTTGCAACTTGATGATGGGATAGACGAAATCTACTCCCCTCCCTAAATTTGACTTTACGCTCGAGCGGGTATTGTTTGTCTCCCTCTTTGTCTGTTTTCTGTCCTCCTTCTCTTTTGTGGCGCCTACTTACAGTTTTGCTTGCAAGTCTCTGGGCACTTCGGTGCCACCTGTAGGCCTCTGCCATCTGTCTGGGCACTTCGGTGCCACTGTCTAGTGTTCACGGTGGGTAGACATACCTGAACGCCATCGCCACTGAGGGACCAAGGGATGCCTTGGACCCTCAGTTTGCCTGAGTATCTGGCTTCTGCCGATGCGGCAGGGCCACCTGTTTTCTGAATCTGTGGAAGGGACAAAGTCTTTGGTTACACCCACCACCTGTGGCAGGGGTGGCAGGATCTGAGTTGTCTGTAACCCAGTGCAGCTGCAGCTGGCTGGGAAAGTGTTCTACGTCCATAGAAGGGACAAATCTGTTCTGTGTCCATGGCAGGGACAAGCTATGTATTGGTTATTGGTTGTATGCACTGGCCGCCCATGGCAGGGGCGAGCTGGGGCGAACTGTTGTCTTCTGTTCTGCTTTGTGTTCTGTGCTCTTAAGACTGAAACTGACTGATGACAGTTTTTTTGTTTGTTTATTTGTTTGTTTGTTTTTGGACATTGGACAGATTCATCCAGTTAAACATGGAAAAAGTTAAAAAAAAAAAAAAAAGGTGGGGACCAACTGTTGCTCAGCAGGAGGAGGAGTCATGGGGGCTCAAGCATGACTCTGTGGTCCCCTGCTGTGAACAAAGACAAGATGATTGCCTAGAGGCAAAATGCCAAACAGTAAAAGCTGCAGGCTTCCTACAAGCAAGTAATCATAGGACAGAATTTTAAAGATTGGCATAATAAAGTCCTGCAAGATATCTCATGATTTGAACGTGGGCTCCATGGGGATTTTGGGTTAATATGCTGGCATGACAAATTAGAAAATGCCTAGAAATAGGTCCATACAGTATATGTGTAGTTTACTTCATTTGTTTTAAATTGTTTTAATTATCAAAATGGGTATGATTCTAAGTTTTGTGATTCTTTTATTATTCTTCTGGGAGAGAGGTCAAGCTAAATGTTTTCCGATTTAATGGTTAAAGGACATGCTGATTTGAGAGTAAAGCTTTGTCTTTGTGGTTTTAAAAAAAGGGTGATTAGACTACACATCTCCCAGAGTTACATGAATCAGATTTGATAGAGGGAGACCCCTGCTAAAGAACTAGATTCAAGAGAGAAAAAAATAAATAAATAGTAAACATTCTTTGTATCACCCTCCACATAGCACAAATAAAGACTTATTGGATTATTACTAAAAGTGACTCATAAAAAGAGACTGCCTTTACAAACTGATTTTAAATTATTAGGCATACGAGCTAAGGACCAGATAGAGAATTCGTAGCTCTGAGTTAATTGTTAGGGTGTTTTCAAGATAATTTAATTAAAAATAGCTGGGAATAGTTAAAAGACAACAGTGTAGATCGCTATGCATAGATAGCTTTCAATAATATTAGATATCCACAGAATATGCTCAGAATTCTAATGGTATTAAAGACTGATTATTGTTCCATAGCCAACCCAAGCTGTTCGATATTAAGAGAGTTGATATCGAACTGAGAGGATGGTTTTCAGATAGTATACAAGCTAAACCAGGACATAACAGGTGTGGAACTATAAGACTTTTTAAGTTAGGATATATAGATGTCAGATGCACTGGGTTTTAGATGTATCTTATACCTTATAAATTACAGAATGTTAATAGTTGTGCTCAATTTATATCTGAGAGAAAAGAGCCTTTTAAAATTGGACAAAAAGGAACTGTCTATAGTCAGGTGAGGGAAGGCGAAAGATAAGGCCTAAGATTTGGAGTTTTAGAGTGGTGACAGAGACAGACAAGTAGAGGTTCCGCCTCTCCTCCCCAGCAGATAAAGGCTTTTCTTTCCCCAAGACCTGTCTCACAGGTGCTGGCCATCAGTAAAAAAGGAAGCCTGCGAGGAGAGATCCAGATCTGAGAAGAAATCGATCCTCCAAGGACCTTCAACAGGGGACCTGTTGCTCCAAGACTCTCCTCCTCTATATCCCCTTACCATGGTCCCTATGGCCCCACCCCTCTTTACCAGAGGGAAGAGTGGGAAGTTCCAAGGGGCCAATTAATCTCTCTAAAACTGTATTATTTACTCATCAGCCCACCTAAGATGAAGTTAGAAGGAATGCCCCCTCAGACACCATCGATTGATCAGTCCGTCATCTGCATCTGGTTTGTCCTGACTGTGGCAGAAGGTAAGGGACATCTAACCTGAAGGTCCATCACCAGACTGCATTGGCAGGTCTCAGGGGAATAGCTTGAGATAACAGAGAAGGAGCAGAGAAAGAAAGACAGAGTGGACTGTCAAGAGAGGTACAGAGTGGGCTGTCAAGACAGTTAGCACAAGTTGCTGAGAAGGTCTGCGATGGCGGGGAACCAGGAGAAGAGAAGGAGCAGAGAAAGGAAAAAAGAGGAAGAAAAGCAACAGGAAAGGAATGTACAAGAAGTCCTGAAACAGGCTTCAGGCAGTAATCTAATCTTAGGCTAGACAGGGAAATAAGTTCAGGTAAGAATTTTAATTTTAAGTTATAACAGAAGAAGTAGGTTTCAAGCGAGAATCTGATTTGGGGCTTGGACAAGGAAGTAGGCTCAGATACTTCAGTCATCCTGACATGCCCTCAGAAACAGCGATCACCAGAATGATCATGGACTTTTGCTTATTGCCTTGCTCATTCATTGGCTATTTGCATTTATTGTACTGCAACCTAGAACTGACCTTATTGCTTGCATGTAATTTAAATGATATAAAAGTAGATTGGGAAAAAATATATCTGCCTTCAGTCTCAGAACTGACTGAGGCCATTGGTCCTAAGAGTGTCCTAACAGGAGTCGGGAGCAAGGAATCCCAGGCCTTGAGAAAAGTGCCCCCAAGCAGGAAAAGGTGTTAGCCCTGAGTGAAGATAGTGATTAGGGGAGACCTTCTCCCCAACCCAAGGTAACTCTGAGAGTGGATGAGAAACCCACTCAATTCTTGGTGGACACAGGGTCTCAACACTCATCCTCCAAGCTGATGGCCCCATTTCAAGAAAAGATCTTTGGTCCAAGAAGCTGTTGGCACCAAATGTATTCATGGACTACCTGAAGAACAGTGGACCTAGGGATGGCCTGAATATCCCATTCTTTTAAGGTTGCCCCAGACTGTCCCTACCCTCTGTTGGGGTGAGACATACTCTCCAAAATAGGGGCCCAGATACATTTCCTGCCAAACAGGCCACAATAAGCTGGCCCAAAAGGAGAGACCACTTTGGGGTCTCTGACTGACCCCTACCAAGAGCCGAAGCTACCTGGTTTACCAATGGGAGCAGTTTTCTCCATGAAGGTCAAAGACAAGTAGGTGCTGCTGTGGTGGACAGCACAATCGGCATCTGGGCAAAACCTCTACCCCCTGACACTCAACACAGGAAGTGGAGCAAACTGCCCCCACCAAGGATTTAGAACTTGGAGCCTGCAAGAAAATTGACATCTAGACTGATAACAGGTATGCTTTTGCCACATCCCACGACCACAGAGCTATATGCTAAGAGAGAGGACTGCTCACACTAGAGGAAACAAACAAATCCTGGATCTCTTAGATGTCCCAATGAAGCCAGTAACCATGAGTATTATTCACGCCCAGGACATCAGGAAGAAAGCAAGAAAGCAAAAGACTTACTAGGCCAAATGCACAGATGGACTCATTTATGGGATAAAAAGCTTGTCCATGTCCAAGCAGTTAAGGGACCTAAAGTATATAAGACTCAGGTTCTGGGCCAGAAAGATAGTAGGACAGTGTAAGATATGCTGGCAAGTGAGTGCTTATGCAGCCAAGAATAAACAGGGCAAAAGACCTAGGGGGAACAGCCTAGAGTATATTGAGAGGTCGATTTTACAGAAGTTAAGCCAGGAAAATGTGGTTACAAATACCTTCAGGTGTTCATAGCTACT
>CM052711.1:73613907-73634327 GCA_028551405.1 Uromys caudimaculatus | reverse complement strand
GCCTATTATCATCTTTATAATTCTTGATCTATGGAATCAAACAAAAGAGCTCAGAGCTAACAGACATACAAAGAAAAACAATCTCATTGTGTATTTTCTGAGTTTCTTAGGTATATTCTGACCATATCCACCACACAGTGACCCTGCTAAGGCTTCCCAAATTCTTTACAGATCTCAAAGAGTACAAAAAGCGATAAGGACTGCCTCTTCAGTAAATGATGATGAAGGAACTAATAAAGCCCACAAGAAAGAACAAAATGAGATTGCTTTCAGATCATGCTCAAAACATACTCAAAGCTAAACTGTATAATCTAAAACTATAAAATATGTATCGAAAAATACAAAAAAAAAAAAAGAATCTTAAAACATACAAAGCCAAAATTCAAGGTGATAGTAGCCAAAAAATAATTGGCACTTAATCAACCTTTTGGGGCCATGATTGGAAGTCTGTGTTTCAGGTTGAGCTAAGGTTTGAAAGTTGCAGGCTTAATGGGCTGTCCTCAGCCTACAAGGGATGGCAACTGTTTGTCTAAACTCCTAGAACACAACTTCTAACATGTGGCTACATCTCTCCATAAGTCTGTGACATTTGTTCAAGTAAAAAAGGGTCATGCCCCCAGCCTCTCCTCAAGTAGAGGTGTGGTCACGCAGCCTCAAGCCATCCCCAGATTAATGAGACATCTAGAGGCTTAGCCACGCCCCAGTTACTATATCTGCTTTGCTTCTCTTAGAAAGGTGGGGGTACAATTCCATCCATGCCATTCCACACAATGAAAATAAACATCTTAGAATTATGGACTGTCTCTTCATCTGGACCCACTGTGGGAATCGAGGAATCTGGCCCTCAATTAAGGAGCCACATCTAATCTCTCGACCAGGGCTTCTCAGCCCTCCCAGACGGTACCCATTCACACAAGCCTAAGCATCTAGCCTGGTGCCCCAAGTTGCTGAAACCTGGTCTTGGTGGGAACCCCAACTGTTCTCTGTCTAGTCCATCTGCAGCACCCTGCAGTGACTGCAGTGCCCCAGCTAGAGAACCAACAGAGATGGCTGCCTCATTCCCTGAGAATGGCCCCCTCCCCCACCCACGGGCAGGGCCCACAAAGGCTTTCCACAGCCCCCACTTGCCCATCAGACTGTGTGGGAAGATGCGCGGCCACTTGCCATGTGTCTCCTGTCCCACCCAGGGCCACAGCACCTGGGACATACATGTGGGGCTTCATTCCACCATGCCAGGCTTGTTCCCACAAACCTGAGATGCTTTCTAGCCAGATGGTCAGCTAGAAAAGACACTGCTATGCAAGCTTGATGCTATGAGTGTAAGCTCCAGAACACAGGGAGAATGAAAGACCTGACTCGTGAATGCCATTTTCTCCCTCCACATGTGTGCTTTGGAACATATGCTTACACTTAAATGCATATTTCATAGGCTCACATATAGCACAAATAACACATTAATTAAATATAATTTTTAAAGACTTCTGAGCAGCATGCAAAACAGACAACATGTAAAAATGCTGACCAACAGAATGGAGAAAAATTACTTCCCATTAAATTATCTAGCACAGAGGTGTTGGAGACCAAAAGGCCTTGGCTTAATTGGGCCTAAGGCCTTGACTTATTTAGCAAGTCGAAGTGTCCCAGGCTTGACTTATTTAGCAAGTCAAAGTGTTCCGGCTCCACAGCAGGCATTCCTTTGATTCCTTCCCATTCTCACTGCCTCCAGCAAGCAATAAGACATCCATTTTGAAGTAGCCTGCAGCTTCAAGACAACAATGACTTCATCCTGATTTATAGTTATGTGTGACATCTGGAATCCCTCTTCCTCTGCCACTTCCCGCCCTAAGTGCTTAAATACGGACATGGAATAAAGGCTGGTCGGAGCTTGATGGGACATATCGTTTTGCTCCCAGGCAATTCTTGTTTCCTTTCTTTCCATTATTCACAGCTCTCCCTCCTCAGCACCAGAGTGTCCTGCAGGCAGGGCACCTCAGACCCAGGCCCCCCGGGTGGGACAGGACAGCAAGCTCTTCACAGTTGGCGCCTAGACATGGGACTGAGGAACGGGATCATGCACACTGTTGGACGTCACATCACCGAGAAAGCCTGGCCCAGGTGGTCCTATTGAGGATCATATAGAGTGGAGACGTTCTCAGAGTGACCTGACTGAGAAGCAGACTTCTAGAGAAGAGGTGAGTGACGCATGAAAGAGACAGATGATTTTTCCGGAGAAAAGGAAAAAATAGGAAAGGTTGATTCACGCAAGTTTTTCTTCCAGGACAAGAAATGCTCGGGTGAACAAACATGGTCTGTGAGAAAGCCGTGAATTAGTATCACATGATCAATGGGTCTATATGAAAACTGACGGGAAGTAATATAGACTCATAGTCAAAGATGTTTACGTAGAGTAGAGTCTTTGCGAATTTTAGTAAAAAAGATGAACAAAAATAGATCTTCCACTGTGAAAAGGTGGAAGTGTATAAGTAAGAAAAAACAGAGATATTTTATTATGTGAGAATTGTATAGACTGAGATAAAGTCAACACATATATATGTACACACACACATAGTACAGAATCATGGGACAAATGTTAAGTGATCATGAAGCCTTTTTACAAGGAGTTAAAGAGTCTCTCCAGACTCGAGGTACCAGAGTCAAAAAGAAAGATTTAAGCCATTTTTTCAAATTCATTCACGAAATTTGTCCATGGTTCCCCAAAGAAGGAACTATAAGTATGGCTCGTTGGTGTAGAGTAGGAGAATGTTTACTGGATCATTATAAATGTTTGGTCCACAGAGAATTCCTGTACAAGCAATGTCATATTGGAATCTTACTAATGAAGTTTTTAAGATTTATGAACTCTCCCCTGATGTTCAAAAGGTTGTGGCCGAGGGAGAGCGTGTTCTTAAGTCCTCATCTAGGTCCCCTTCCTCGTGCGGTTCTGTTTCCATTGATATGCCCCTACTAGAGGAAGAACTAAAGCCAGAGATGCCCTCTTTGCCTCCTCTCGCTGCTCCTGTTTCTCCCGCAGCTGCTGCCCCTGCTGCTTCCTCGGCTGCAGGTTCAAAAGTTAATGTATATGCTTCTCTTAGAAAACAAATCCAAACAATTGACTCACAGCCCCATGGGGATGCTGAGGTTGTGGAGGAATAACCAGCCAAAACTCATAACCTTGACTGGCCCCCTGTCCTTGCTCCTTTTGAACCCCCTCCATATCCTTTATATGCTCCAGTTCTTAATGGACCTTTTTGAAACAACACCAAATGCTTGTGCTGATGTTGTTCCAGAAAATCTTGACTTAGCCAGGACTGCTCTCTCTCGTAAAAACCAGGCATTAAAGGGTTACTTAAGTCAGCACAGAAGACTGTTTTTTTACCATTCCTTTGCATCCAGAAGATAGACAGAGGTTTGTGTTTAGCCTGCCAGTAGTTAATTTTAAAGAACCCACGCCATCGAAATGACTGGAGGGACTAAGATAATAATTGTATAGATGTTTTTATGAAAGCAGTGAATAAACCTTATTGAAGGACAAGGTAATGGTAAAATGTGTTCTATGCATGTGTTTCCAAATAATGGTAAAATGTGTTTTATGAAGGTGTTTAGAGTTATGCTAAAATCTAGGGAAACAAAGATAATTCTCATAGGTGCCTCTAGTCTTTGGACCTGGACTAGAGATTGTTTATACTCTAACTATGAGAAAATGGATTCAAGAAAAGCAAACCTCCCCAACTATCAGGGGAAGAAAAATGAAGGTAAGCTGTTTCAGAGATCTCCTAGGGACAGGAGGAAAATAGAAGTCATCCTACTTCCTTTCTGGCCCCTATGGGACAAATGCTTAAGTTTTAGTTTTTAGTCTTTTAGGTAGGATGTCTTGAGTCCCTTTGGGACATCTAATTCTCTTTCCTCTCTATTCTGCCAATCTGTCTATGTGTCAAAACTGACTGTTTTATGTTGTCTATGTCCTATGAATGGAAGTTGTCCTGTGTTTTATGTTGAAAAAAATTGGTTAAAACTCTATTCTGGCTAGCTATCTACCTCTCAATTTAGTTTGACTTGTTTTAAAAAGCTGTCTCAATTGACCCTTGGAGTGGAGCACAGTAGAAGAGCTGCCACAGGCTTAATTGTATGCAAAGCCACTCTTAAAGGGGCCGCAGCATTTCGGCTTCTAAGGTAATGGAGCTGATGGCTGTTTCTCCTAGAACAAATAACAAGGTGTTTCTCTCTTAAAATTACCATTAGAAAAGGTTAAATTTTGTCTGGTCTAAATAAGTAAATGTGTGATTACTTAATTTTTGCTTCTGATTGGTTTTAAAAGTATACAAACATTCTACATGCCTTGATTATTGAGTATTGGCTTATAAATTATTGGGTATGATTAAAAATAAGTAACCTTGATGACAAAAGGTGGGATTTAAAACCAGTAATTTAGGGTTTGAGTCAGTCTAGACAACAGAAAACTTGACTTGAGCCAACCGAGGGAACAAGTTTTTAAAGATATGCTTAAAATTGGGTAACATTTTATATAATTCTTATCCTAGAAATCAGAACAATATTTCTTTAAGGTACGGTCTAGCATTCATATATAAAAACTGACCTCCAAACTTTGTAACATGATAGTAATATTCTTGGTATTGATTTTATTGTTTAAAACTGAGTTTGTTTTACAAGGTTATGATTGTGCTTTAATGTTACAAGGAAACTTAAAAAATTATAGCTAAACTGCCAATGTCCCATTGACTGCAGCGTACAGCTCTGTCACAGCCTCAAAAACAGCAGATAAAATCTTTTGAGATCCTCCAGCAAGAGTTCACTTTGCTATTTAATTGGCTTGTGAAAATGCTCATGCAGCCTACTTCCTTTACGTCGTGCAGGACAGAAAGAAACTTAGCTAGATATATCCAACTTTGTACAGAAATCAGACCCTCATACGATCAGGGTCTGCCTATGGCTTGCTGCTTATAAGGGACCACTGTGCAAACAATGCTTCTACAGAAATGAAGGAATAAAAAAGGTTTAATATGGAGATTTGGGTCATTTTAAAAATGATTTCTCCAAGAACAGAGGCTGGAGCAGACATCATGTCGAGGCCCCAGGGAACTGTCCTTGGGCCAGACTTCAGGATATAGGCCCAATTAAGTAGCATTTGCATTTGAGTTAATGCAACCCTCAGAACAACCTCTGCAGAAGCTAGTGTGAAATTTCTTACCAAAGTGCTTGCTCTTTCCTCAAGAAGGAAGGGTCAGCCTCAGATTCCAAGGTACATACAGCAGGCTGCTGATCTAGGTGTCATAAAGAATCTTGGTTGCCTTTTTTTTTTTTTTTAACAAAAGACTTGCTTAGTTTTCCTGATGTGTACTGAGCTCAATTACTAATAAGAAACTTAACCTTAAATTAATAATTGCAGAAAGTTTTGAAGGATTAATGGACATTGGAGCTGATGCACTTACTCACCTCCAAGAGATTGGTTATTCCATTAATCCAACTCAAAATTCAAAATCAAGATTTATAAAAGGTTAATAAGGCTCTGGGACTCATGTAGACATTAGAGGCCAGATAGCTCAGTTGATAGAGCATATATAATCAGTCATTGTCTACATTGTTTTTCTATGCTTGGTGTTCCCAATCAGATTAAAACAGATAACAGAACTGGCTATTGCAGTCAGGTGTTTTAGACATTTTGTTACCAATTTTATATTAGTTATATTACTAAGATTCCTTAATTTTCTCAAGGACAAGCTATTGTAGAACAGGCCCATGGAACGTTAAAACAATATCTTTTATATATATATATAAAAAGGGGGGGAATCATATCTCCTACAGCACAAAAAAAAATAAAATTTTAAAATTTGGATGCCAATGATTTTCTGCTAAGTGTTTATGGAGCTCTACAAATAGGCACATTTATGCCTAGGTGGTATAGAAGGATCCATTCAGATATATGGCATGATCCAGATCAGGTATTTATTCTGGGGAAGAGGGCATATTTGTGTTTTTTCTACAGGATGCTAAAGGAGCATGCTGGCTGCCAGAGTGATTAAGACATGCTGATGCTGGGACAGAGAATGATGCTCACCTGTGAGCTTGCTGTGTGCCCTGACAATGGTGACAGAAAAGCTGTATTGGACATTTGCTCCTGACCTACCTTTGATTGCTTATATCCCAGTTTGGATAGATTGCCTTGCCTCAAGATTTTCGACCTTGTGCGACAGAGAAAATATAGACTGTAGAAACTGCTTCTGGACATTCTCAAAGACATATTTGAAAGTTAGCTGCAGTTCTCTGATGTTATGTTAGCAAGAGATTAATTGGAACAAGATCTGTATTTTGAACAAGTATTAGTACATGTGTTAAGGCTCCCAATTTTTTATTTATTGGTCATGTTAAATTTAATGTAAGTTGTATTGATTGTACACCTTTTTCAACTATGTTGGAGTGTTGAAATCTGACATGTCTGTTATGGTCTATCAACTAGCTTTGTTCTATTGCCTGTGAGTTTTACAGGACCTTGATATTCTAGAAAAGGCTTGCAAGTACTGGAAGAAGTGAGTCAGATCTAAAACAGAGGCAAGAGGATAGTGGGTTATTATTGAGATAAAAAACTTCATGAAATCAGCTTTTCCCTTAAGAAACAGAAATTTTCATCTGATGCTGATTCCTGATGGCATTCATGTAAGTTTTCCCTCCTCATGCCTCTTGTTGGACCAATAATTAGCCTTTTACTTCTGGTCAGCCTGGGACCTTTCATTTTTCACAAAATTATAAGACTCATCAAACAGCAGATTGACTCCAAGACATCCCGACCTTTACAGGTTCATTATCACTGCCTCGATATACTTGATCATGGAATTACAGTGCCTAAAGCCGATTCTCCTTTAAGGAGCTGCATAAAACCCAGAGTTATGCACACTGGCCTTTGGGTTAGTGTGGGTATCCGTGTGGGTGCAGAGCTGGGCATCGCAAAGGAAAAGACGCTATGCGCTGGCTCTGGGTTCCTTGAGGAGCATGTTCGATAGCAGAGAGGTCGATGCCAATGAGGCCCGGCCCAATGGGCGGGCCTTTCTCCTCTCCTCCGCAAAGGGTATCATAATAATAAAGAGGATTTAGCCTCAACCCTCCCCCCCTCCCCCGATTAAGGCCCGCCTGTTTTTAAACGGGTTACTGATTATTCGGCTTTAAAGTATATAGAAAGGGAGATGTTGGAGACCAAAAGGCCTTGGCTTAATTGGGCCTAAGGCCTTGACTTATTTAGCAAGTCGAAGTGTCCCAGGCTTGACTTATTTAGCAAGTCAAAGTGTTCCGGCTCCACAGCAGGCATTCCTTTGATTCCTTCCCATTCTCACTGCCTCCAGCAAGTGATAAGATATCCATTTTGAAGTAGCCTGCAACTTCAAGACAACAATGACTTCATCCTGATTTATAGTTATGTGTGACATCTGGAATCCCTCTTCCTCTGCCACTTCCCGCCCTAAGTGCTTAAATACGGACATGGAATAAAGGCTGGTCGGAGCTTGATGGGACATATCGTTTTGCTCCCAGGCAATTCTTGTTTCCTGTCTTTCTTTCCATTATCCACAGCTCTCCCTCCTCAGCACCTGAATGTCCTGCAGGCAGGGCACCTCGGACCCAGATCGATAGTCCCTCCCGGGAGGGCCCCCCCCCCGAGTGGGACGGGACAGCAAGCTCTTCGCACAGAGGTTATTGAAATCTAAATACATAAAGACTTCATTACTTAACTGCCATAGAAAAATAACATGGATGAAAATGACACATCCTAAGTGGATATTTCAAAGAAAACACACACTATTCAATGGGAACAAAAGGTGCTCAATCAGAAATGTGAGTCAAAACCATAGTGAGATATAATCTTTTACTGATTTGCATGGGTACTATTGAAATGACAAGAGTTACAATAGATAACAAGAGTTACCAAGATAATGAAGAAAGTGGAATTCTTGTAGAATATACATGAGAATGTATATTATATAGCTTTTTTTTGCAAAACAATATTAATGGTTCTATACAAGTGTTTAAGATGTGGGAGTAAGGAGTTGGCTCAGTGAATAAAGGTTCTTGCTGCCAAGGTAGAAGAACTGAGTTTGATCACCAGGACGCTTGGAATAGAAGGAGAGAACTGATTCATGCAAACTGTTCTCTGATCTCCATATATGCACTGTCATGGCCTGTTCTCCGATCTCCACATGTGCACTGTCATGGCCTGTTCTCTGATCTCCACATGTGCACTGTCATGGCCTGTACAAAGAAACACAAACATTGAAGAAACATATAAATAAATAAATGTAATGAAAAATGTTAAAAATGACCCCACAATTTATCTATCATCTAATTCCATATATCAGTATTATGTAAGTATGTATGTATTACATCTAATAGGAATAAAATGATTATTTCAAAGCGATACCTGCATGACACCAAATTTCTGCATAAAAGGCATACTGCAAACATGAAGTTAAACCCTAGAGGTCTGCTGAGGCATCAATTATTTAAATATAATGTGTTTATACAGTGACTTAGGAAACCCTTCCATTTGTAACATGAATATTTTGGGAGTAGGGAGATTCTGATAAGTGAAAAAGAACAGATACAGAAACACAAGTAGCATGGGTGCTCTCTTACATATAAAATCTGAAAATGTAATCCCATAGGCTTACAGAGGAGAGTGGTGGTTGCATGGGGATTGATGAACAGAGATAATTATCAAAGTGCACACACTGCCAGATATAAAAGAAAGAACACATTTTGAGGATATAATTCGTTGAAAACTGGAACTGTTTACAACTGCAGGAGTTATAACAGAACCATAATTTATGTACTCTGTATAAATTGAATTGTTGCCACCTTAAAGAGTTTAGTTTTGGAAGCAGAAAGAATGCTTAGAACTTATAAGCATGTGCTGCTCTTACAGAAGGCACCACGTGCATGAGAATGTATATTATATAGCGTTTTGCAAAACAAGGTGAATGCTTCTATATAAGTGTTTAAGATGTAGGAATAATGAATTGGTTCATTCCCAGCACCCATCTCAAGCAGCTCACAACTGTTTATAACTACAGCTCCAGGGACTTTATGCCATTTATGGCCTCTGAGGACACCTGAATCCATATGCATATGCCCAGACACAGACACATATACACTACTGAAATATAAATAAATCTTTAAAAATAAAATGAGATTTTTCTGTTTCTTTTAAATTTAATATTCATAACCTTATTGGCAAAGTTGTAATTTGTGGAATTTGTAGTCATCTTTGTATAAAAGTTAAATATAATGGTATCCTGAATAATTTCTTCCTTAGGTAAGGGGAGGAACATATTAGTAGGAGAAAGTCATCCATCCTGGAGCTCCTTGAGGATTTCTCTGAATCAGTATCATCAATACTCAAAGCTTCCCTCATCCACTCTGCTCTTGTGGCTTTCATGGGCTCAATTCATTCCTAATTTATAACAGTCTTGATAATCCCAAGAGGAATTAATAAGTGGTTAGAAGGCCACCAGTACACTCACTGTATGGACTGTAGTTTACTTTATTTGGTTCCATTCTAAGCACTTTAAGAAAAGACAATTATCTTCTTCTATTTCACTGCTTCCATTTACACTAGCACAAAATATTCCACAACCCGTCTTCCCTTTAGCTCAAAATGTGTATGCACAGAATCCAGTCTCATTACTGCAACAAAATGCAAACCAGTTGTCACTTTCCTATGGCACTTTGCTCTTATCTCTTTCCCCATTTCCTGGTTATGAGCCTTTCTTGGATCATAAAAAAATATGCTGAATGATGAAATTAAGAGTTTCTTTAAGTTTAACTTCTGACTTGATAGATATTAGAATTTAACTGTTGATCTGACAAAATCTGAAATCACTGGAAAAGAGAGCCTTAGTTGAAGAATTGTCTACATTATATCTGGGCATGTCTCTGGTGGACTGCCTTTATATTTGATTCATGTGGGAGAACCTGGCCCACTTGGAGTGACACAATTTCTGACAAAAGGGACCCTGAACTGAATGTATAGGAGAGGAAAAAGCAAGCAAGCAATAAACCAGTCAGGCCTGCACACATTTATTTATCTCTGCCCTTGACTGTACATGCAATGTGAGTAGTGTTCTGCTTACCTGTCTCTGTGATGTTTCTGCAACAATGTGCTGTGATATAGAACTGTAAGTTGAATTAACCCCTTTCTCCCACAGGTTGCATTTTGCCAGGGTTTTTTTTTATCACAGAAACAGAACTGAAACCAGAACAGCTGATAACAAATCTAATCCAGCTCATTCCTTCAGACCTGTGTTTTGGGCTGAGTCTTCACAAGTACATTAGACATCGTGTTCATAAGAGACACTTGACCCAATATGTTCGTAGAGAACACAATGAGCTACTAAGGATGTGTGTTTCTTTCCTTGGAGACCAAATTAGACTTCATAGCCTTTAAAATGAAAACATTTCTCCTAATTGTAAATGATTTATATGATTTGAAGTCCTTAGGAGTCAATGAAGTAATTAGTCCTTTAAAAACTCCCATTGATGTAGCTTTATGAATTTCATATTTTGCTTTTTGATCCAACTTCTTTTGATTATTAGACAATCTTCATAAAAAACACTTAAAACTTTAAAATATCTGAAAGTAATGTCATTCTTGTCTTGTGAAGGTTTCTATTTGTGTAAGCCATCTATTGACATGTCCACACAAGTTGAACATTCCTCAAAATACACAGTGTTACAGTTGCCAACTCATGAAACCAGGATACCAGGGAGCAGTGGAGAACAACAAAACAGTCATTACAAGGTGGTCAAAATAAGTATTTCAACAGAGCTGATCCGAATCTAAGCAAGGATATCACAAAGTGTTTCAGAGAAGAAACATTCTGAATTGGTGCTTGGAAGACCATGTAAACTTTTTTTATTCCTATCATTGAGGAAAAGGCTAGGCTCAGAATGCACACCTGAAACCCAAGTGTCAGACACAGTGTTAACATGTAGATCCCTAGAGTTAGCTGGCTAGTCAACTTACCCATTCAAAGAGTTTAAATTTGTGAGAAAACCTGTCTCAGAAAACAAACAGGTGGAAAGCCATAGAATAGGACCCAGACTTCTTCTTCTGACCATCACACATGTGCACACAAGAACATACAAACACAAACACCTATACATGCATTACACATATACACACCCATACATACACAGTAAAAGCAAGAGATAAAACTAGAATCCTTTATTAGAGGAAAGAATATAAAAAAATAAATAAGTAAATAAAAAACATAGGAATACTGACACTGGGAGAAGAATCCATGGCCAGGTGCACTTTTGTAAGCATGGGTGCCTGAGGATGAATCCTCAGTACTCTCATAAAATCTAAGTATGACAATAAGGTGGATCCTGGAAAGTCTGATCAGTCAACCTTTGATTCAGTAGGAGACCCTGTCTCAAGTGCTTAAGGTATAATGTGAGAGAAAAGGATATCAAGTATCTTTCTTCTGCATGTGTAAGTATGGTTGCAAACACACACACACACACACACACACACACACACACACACACACACATGCTCACTCACATTATCACATTTGGAAATACCTTTTTAATTGGATCTGGAAAAGGGATAATGCCTGACTTTATACACTTTCTGGAGCAGTGGAGATATATCAGGATCTCACTGCTATCTTGCTCACCACTGTTGTACTCCATTTGCCCCTCTGAGGAGTTTGGATGCAGGTTAATTTGGGGGTGCAGCAGTGCAGTGTCATTAAAGAGAGATTTAGCTACAATAAACTTTCTAATAAGAAACCTGCAGTGTTACACATAGGGATTGGGAACTGCTATTTTATCTTTTCACTAAAACCTTGATTGAAAACTAAACAAAACAAGATGAAGGAAAAGATGGCTATGCAAGGAAAGATGGAATGCTTGTGTGTTTGAATGGATGATAGAGGAGTAAGTGAAGACTAATTGGAAAACAATGTCTAGCACAAGTTTGGAATATGAACAAACCTGACCATAGGGAAGTTATTAACTCAAACTTTGAGCTTTGTAAAATGCTATCATTTAATGTCTTCTAAATAGGACTCAGGAGAATCCACCATGAATGGCAGCTCTTAAATATCACTACCACTGCTTTCGAGGTGGCAGTAGGTAGTAGCCAACCCACTGTACAATCATTCCACATGACATGGAGCTGAACTGTACTATATTCAATAATTTGTTCTAAAGCATCTCAGCATCCTACATATAGTTATCTCTTTGAAAGCTATCTTATTTAGGATTAATATTGCTGTAATGAAACACCATGACAAAGGAAAGTTGAGAAAGAAAGGCTTTACTGGGCATACATTTCTAAATTTTAGTCTATCACTGAATGAAGCCAAAACAGAAACTCAAACATGGCAGGAAAATGAAGGCAGGAGCTCATGTAGAGGTCATGGATCAGTGCTGCTTAAAAGCTTTTGCCTTATGGCTTGCTCAATCTGCTCTCTTACAGAACCCATAACCACTATCCCAAGGATGGCACCACCCACATAGGCTGAGCCCTCCACCATCAATCAGCAATTAAGAAAATGCCTTTTAGCCAGATCTTATGGAATCAAATTTCTTTTATTTATTTATATTTATGTATTTATTCTAGGTAAATGAGTACTGTAAAAATATATATACCTGCATGCCAGAAAAGTGCATCGGATCCCAGGATAGATGGCTGTGAGTCACTATGTGGTTGTTGGGAACTGAACTTAAGATGTCTGGTAGAACAGACAGTCTTCTTAACCATTGAGCCATCTCTCTAGCCTCTGGAGTCATCTTCTTAATTGAGGTTCCCTCCTCTCAGTAGACATTAGTTTGTGTCAAGTTGACATAAAACTATCCAACAAATAAACATTAAAAATATGCTTTCTGGGGGTCTACTGAGATGGCTTAGTGAGTTTAATATGATTTCACTAGTTCAGGACTGTGAATAGTTTAGCTTAGTCAGAAAAATAAAACCCATATCTTTGGGCCTTGTATCTTCTCAGTGGCTTTTAGCTCCACTACAGTATTCTGCCAAATATGAAGAAGACAAAGTAATTTGAGCTGGCTTTGGATACTTTCATAAATGAAAATATAAATGATGGTCAATTAGAGATGATTTCCTAAACCACTTCTGAAATCATTAACTCTCTGAATAACTCAGCTTCTTGGCTTGGAAGGGAGGTGAGTCACATCAGGTTCTGACTCTAAAATCTCACCATTATAAAGGTGAGAGTGCTATCTACGACAATGTTAATTCTGAATCAATTATTCATTCCTATTTTAATCTTACATTGAATACAGAAGCACAGATATGAATCAATCTAGAATTTGTGTCCAGAGAAGTAGGGAAGTGTGATCTACAAAATGCCTACTGTGTGCCATTGTAGGTTTTATGTGTCTTTGCCTGTTGGAGAGGAGCTTTTGAAGTCACATAGTATATAGGCTCACGAAGTCTGTTTCTTGACCATCCATGAGGGATATACTACTTTTCTGTCCCCATCTTAAAGAAGCAATAGCTTTTCCCAGAATTAGAATTTAGATGGCATATTAATTTGCGATAATTTTTATTTTTAGAAGATAAATCTAGAGAGAGTGAAATGCTCTGTGACTCAGTGCTTGTCAGTAATGCAAATGACCAGTTACATAATCATATCCAATCCTGGCTTATAAGCTCATATTATGTATGAATTTCTCACAGCTATGTTTTGAAGAAGGTTCTTCTGGAGTCCTATGCTTTATCTATCAGAAAGTCATATTTTCACAGATTAATATTTATCCCTGAATATGCCTTGCACATTGTAAGGCGATTCTTATATACCTATGGTGATAATTAGCAACTTAAACAGATTTAAAATCACTTAGGAGACAAGCCTCTGGACCTGTCTGTTATGGAGCTACTAGAATTAAGTTGGGGAGATGCGTCTTAAATATGTCAGTACCATTCCAAAGTCTGGGGCCTCAATTTAAATGGTTGTTTTGGCTATGAGAGCAGGCTTTAAGGAAAATATTTTTTATCATGTATGGAAAGGCCTGGCAACTTGGGTGATTCCACATCTAGTAGCAGGTATGTGAGGTAGCATCTTTTCACATCTTAGAAGGTCAAGGAGCATAGACAGGAGTAGGAGCACTAACAAGATGTACCCCAGAAAGTACTTCCTTTTCTACCTATTTTCCCATTTGGGTTCACCATCCTAAAGTTTTCATAACCATCATAAACATCATAAACATCAGCCTAGTTGAGCCAATTGGTGACATTTCAGATCCAAGCTATGAAAACTTCCCCATAAACTCATAGGATAAAGGTTGTCTTACTATGTAAAATAGACATAGTAAACTTAAAAAGTCCCAGTAAAATCATTTTTTTTTCTGTTTGTTTGTTTGTTTTTTGACATTTTCTTTATTTAGATTTCAACTATAGATAAAATATCCCCTTCCCTGGTTTCCCCACCTGAAACTCCTATCCTATACCCTCTCCACCTGGTTCTATGGGGATGTTCCCCGACTTACTTACCACTCTTGCCTCCCTGCCCTCCAATTCCCCTACACTGGGGCATCAAGCATTCACAGGACTAAGGACCTCTCCACCCATTGAAGCCCATATGCTGGAGCCATGAATCTCTCCATGTGTACTCCTTGGTTGAGGTTTAGTTCCTGGGAGCTCTAGGGGGTCTGGTTGATTGATATTGTTGGTCTTCCTATAGGTTGCAAAACCATTCAGCTCTGTCATTCCTTTCTATAACTACTCCACTGGGAACCATGTGGTCAGTCCAATGGGTGGCTGAAAGCATCCTCCTCTGTTTTTTTCAGGCTCCTGCAGAACCTCTCAGGAAACAGCTGTAATAGGCTACTGTCAGCAATCACTTCTTGGCATCCACAATAGTGTCTGGGTTTGGTGACTATATGTGGGATGTATCCCCAGGTGAGGTAGTCTCTGCATGGCCTTCCCTTCTGTCTCTTCTCCACATTTTGTCTCCATATACCTTCCATGATTATTTTTATTCCATCTTCTAAGAAGGACCGAATTATCCACACTTTGGTCTTCCATCTCTTCAGCTTCATGAGGTCTGTGAATCGTATTTTGGCTATTCTGAGCTTTTGGACTAATATCAACTTATCAGTGAGTACATACCACGTGTGTTCTTTTGTGATTGGGTTACCTCACTCAGGATGATATTTTCTAGTCCCATTCATTTGCCATTTCCCAATCTGTGGTTGCCATTTTGTCCAAATGTGTGTGTGTTCATTTTTGGGTATTCAGTTCTATTCCATTGATCTTCGTGCCTGTCTCTGTATCAATACCATGCAGGTTTTATCACTATTATTCTGTAATACAACTTGAGGTCAGGGATATTGATTCCCCCAGACGTTCTTTTATTGTTGAGAATAGTTTTCACTATCCTGGGTATTTTGTTATTCCAAATGAATAAAACTTTGGTACCAGGTATCTGTCTAGAAAATTGTCCATTTCATCCAGATTTTCCACTTTTGTTGAGTATAGGCTTTTGTAGTAGGATCTAATACCTTTTTTGAATTTCCTCTGTTTCTGTTATGTCCCCATTTTCATTTTTCATTATATTAATTTGGATACTGTCTTTTTGCCCTCTCATTAGTCTGGCTAAGGGTTTATCTATCTTGGTGATTTTCCCCACAGAATCAGCTCTTGGTTTCCTTGATTCTTTGTATCATTCTTTTTGTTTCTACTTTGTTGATTTCAGCCCTGAGTTTGATTATTTCCTCCCAGTCTACTCCTCTTGGGTATATTTGCTTCTTTTTGTTCTAGAGCTTTCAGTTGTGCTGTCAAGCTGCTAGGGTATGCTCTCTCCAATTTCTTTTATGGGGTATTTAGAGCTATGAATTTTCCTCTTGGTCCTGCTTTCATTGTGTCCCATAAGTTTTGGTAAAATTTCATTTTCATTAAATTCTACAAAAGTCTTTAAGTTCCTTCATTATTTCTTCCTTGACTAAGTTATCCTTTAGTATAGCATTGTTCAGCTTCTGTATATATATATATGGGTTTTCCGATGTTTTGTTGTTATTGAAGACCAGCCTTAGTCCATGGTTATATGATAGGATTCATGGGATTATTTCAGTCTTCTTGTATCTGTTGTGGTCTGTTTTGTGACTGATTTTATGGTCAATATTGGAGGAGGTACCATGAGGTGCTGAGAAGAAGGTATATTCTTTTGTTTTAGGATAAAATGTTCTATAGATATCTGTTAAATCCATTTAATTAATAACTTCTGTTACTTTCACTGTAACTCTGCTTAGTTTCTGTTTCCATGATCTGTCCATTGCTGAGAGTGTGGTTTTGAAGTCTCCCACAATTATTCTGTGAGGAGGAATGTGTTATTTGGGCTTTAGTATAGTTTCTTTTATGAATATGGGAGTCCTTGCATTTGAAGCATAGATGTTGAAAACTGAAAGTTCATCTTGGTAGATTTTTCCTTGACAACTATGAAGTGCCCTTCCTTATCTTTTTTGATGACTTTTGGTTGAAAGTCAGTTTTATTTGATATTAGCATGGCTACCTCAGCTTGTTTCTTGGGATCATTTGTTCAGAAATTTTTTTTCTGGCCTTTTATTCTGATGTCATTTCTGTCTTTGTCACTGAGGTGTGTTTCTTGTATGCAGCAAAATGCTGGGTCCTGTTTATATATCCAGTCTCTTAGTCTAGGTCCTTTAATTGGGGAGTTGAGTCCATTGATATTAAAAGATATTAAAGAATAGTGACTGTTGCTTCCTCTCATTTTTGATGTTATTTTTCTGTTTGTGTGGCTGTCTTCCTTTGCATTTATTGAAAGATTACTTTCTTGCTTTTTCTAGGGTGTAGTTTCTCTCCTTCTGTTGACATTTTCCATCTATTATCTACTGTAGGGCTGGATTTGTAGAAAGATATTGTGTAAGGTTGGTTTTGTCTTGGAATGTCTCTGTTTCTACATCTATGGTAACTGAGTTTTGCGGGGTATAGTAGCCTGGACTAGCATTTGTGTTCTCTCAGGGTCAGTATGACACCTGCTCAGGATCTTCTGGCTTTTAAAGTCTCTGTGGCGATGCCTGCTGTAATTCTAATAGGTCTGTTTTTATTTGTTACTTGACCCCTTTCCCTTACTGCTTTTGATATTCCTTTGTTTTGTCCAGTTGATGTTTTGATTATGTGACAGGAGAAATTTCTTTTCTGGTCCAGTCTATTTGGAGTTCTGTAGGTTTCTTGTATGTTCATGAGCATCTCTTTCTTTAGGTTAGGGAAGTTTTCCTCTATAGTTTTGTTGAAGATATTTACTGGCCCTTTAAGGTGGGAATCTTCACTCTCTTCTATACCTATTATCCTTAGGTTTTGTTTTCTCATTGTGTCTTGGATTTCCTGGATGTTTTGGGTTAGGACCTTTATGCATTTTTGTATTTTCTTTGACTCTTGTGTCAATGATTTCTATGGTATTTTCTGCACCTGAGATTCTTTCTTCTACCTCTTGTATTCTGTTGGTTATGCTTGCATCTATGACTACTGATGTCTTTCCAAGGGTTGTCTCCCTTTGCAATTTCTTTATTGTTTCTATTTCCATTTTTTAGATCCTGGATGATTTTGTTCAATTCTTTCACCTGTTTGGTTGTGTTTTACTGTAATTCTTTAATGGACTTTTGTGTTTGCTCTTTAAGGGCTTCTACCTGTTTACCTGTGTTCTCCTGTATTTCTTTAAGGGAGTTATTTATGTCCTTCTTAATGTCCTCTATCATCATAATCAGAAGTGATTTTAGATATGGATCTTGCTTTTTCACTGTGATGGGGTATCCAGGTCTTGATATGGTAGGAGAACTGGATTCTGATGATGCCAAGAAACCTTGGTTTCTGTTGCTTATATTCTTGTGTGTGCCTTGAGCAATCTAAATAGACATTAAGTGTTTGCCACATTTGGATCCAGATGGAGTCTTTTGCCTTGCTACACCTGCAGTTTCCTACAGGAGTAGACTGCCTGCTGAGATTATTTTGCAACTCAATCCAGCTGAAACAAAGAATGGGTTCTGTGGACTTTCCCTATATAACAGCTGTGCTGAATATTAAAGTTTGAGCCTTGATCAGAAACTTTGTCTTGGCTTCATCTTTCTCTTGCACCCTGTCCTTTTCATTCGCAGTCCCCTTTTCAGGTAACCAAGTTCTTCCGTGGCAGCTTAACAGCTGCACTTGTGTTTATCTCTTGACATCTGCTTATCTCTCAAGCTACCTGCCCTCACTGTATCTGACTGGAGCCTGTCCTTCCTGTGATCCTGGTTGTTTCATAACTCTTCAGAGTCCAGCTCTCTCTGTGATCATGTAATTCGGTGATCCTGTGATAATGGGATCCTGGGTATATCAGAGGTCCTGGGAGTCAAGCTGCCTCTGGTATCCTAAAATCCTGGCGTGACCACGCTCCTGGGATCCTGTGATCCTCAACCTTTCAAAGCACCTATGATACTGGGCCTGTTAGTGCACCTGAGAATCAAGCTTCCTCTGGGTGTTATGGAACTGGGTGAAGAGCTAGCACCCACAGTCTACTCAGGGCACCGTCTCAGACTGGAAGGGCTCAATAACATATTACTAGTTCAAATAATGTAAATAATGAAAGTTCTGTACTCAAGATAATCTCTGATTTTTTAAGCAATCATAAAATAGTACAATAAATGAAAAAAATATATAATTCTAATATACAGTGGTATCAGGTGATAAATATTCCCATAAAAAATAAGAAGAATGGGAAGCTAGCAAGGCAAAACAGGATAAATAACCCTGAATCCCAATGTGGGAAAAGCAGAACATTGTAGTGCCTGGGGAAGTTCCACAATTCCATAGTTTTTCAAGGTAAGGAAAGCATGATGACTGGCCAAGCTGCAGAGTTTTTTAGCACATTAGAATAGGGAAGCAAAGTTGCAGGAGATGCTCTATCTGTAGTCATTGGAACAGGAAATATCAACTTTTCCCATCTTAACAAATTAGAAAGAATAAACCACACTTAAATTAAGGTTAGGATGTAACCTTCAAGAAACTCCCCTGTAGGCCTAGGCCCTACCTCCCAAAGGTACCATGACTATTCAAAACAGCAACATGAAAAGATGATGTGTTCTCATACACCTGCATGAGACTTTGCATAACAAGTAATAGTTTAAGGTGCATTTTAGAAAATTTAAATTATTTCAGTCTAGGGTAGATAGGAGTGTCAAGTGGTAAAATAAAGAGATATACCTAGAAATCAAGAAAGACAGTATAAGAAAAGAGAAAAACCTTATTTTAGACAGGATGTACTGGAAGGTTGTATTTATGAAGAAAAAGGGAGTAGCCTTAATGTCGAGGATGTTACAGCTAGAGGTAACATGGGCCCCGGCCAATCTGTAGACCCCTCTTACCATATGCATTCTCCTTGTTTGTGGCAGGTGAATTTTCTTTTTTTCTTTTTTTTTTTTTTTTCAAAGAGAAAAAATGTTTTATTTTGCTTTTTCCCTCAAGATAGATCAACATTTATCTGAGACCTGTAAAAGGAAGAGGGCTGATACTTATTCACACAGCTTTTTGCTGATGTCTTTTAAAATTATTTCACTTGTAATCATGAGCTAGGAGCTAATTATTATTATTTTTTTTCAGTTTTAGAGACTGAAAACTTGTTTACTTTTTTTTATTTTTGATACTTTATTTACATTTCCAATGTTTCCCCTTTCCTGGGTCTTCTCTTTGGAAACCCCCTATCCCCTCCCCCTCCCAGCCTCTGTGAGGGAATTCCTCTCCCACCTACCGGCCCACCCATTCCCATATTCCCACCTTGACATTCCCCTTTACTGGGGCCTCTAGCACCCTCAGGCCCAAAGTCCTCTCCTTTCACCCTGATGGCCATCGAGGTGATTCATCTGCCTCATATGTAGTCCAAACCATGGGTCAATAGATGTGTATTCTTTGGTTAGTTGTCTGAACTCCAGGACGAACAGGGGGAGTGTCAGTCCCATTGACTCTCTTGCTCCCTCCATGGGGCTACCAATTCCCTCCACTCCTTCAGACCTATCTCCAACCCCTCCATCTGGTACCTCACTCTCAGTCCAGCGGTTACTGTTAAGTGAAACTTGGACATTCTGAACTTGTGGGCTAATATCCGCTTATCAGTGAGTACATACCATGTTCTTTCTTTTGTGACTGAGTTACCTCACTCAGGATGATATTTTCAAGTTCCATCCATTTGCCTGCAAATTTCATTAAGTCATTGTTTTTTATAGCTGAGTAGTACTCCATTGTGTAAATGTACCACATTTTCTGTATCCATTCCTCTGATGAGGGACATCTGGGTTGTTTCCAACTTCTGGCTATTATAAATATGGCTGCTATGAACATAGTGGAGCATGTATCTTTGTTACATGTTGGGGCATCTTCTGGGTATATACCCAGGAGAGGTATAGCT
>CM052711.1:73598346-73613407 GCA_028551405.1 Uromys caudimaculatus | reverse complement strand
GGATTCTCAGTGACTCAGTTTCCTTTTATTCTTCATGCTCCTATCATAGATGAATATAAGTTCATTTGCCTCTCACCCACAGTCACACAACTGGCTTAAGAAAGTTTTCTTGGATTGAATATAATTGAGCTAATATATTTGATCTTAGGTTTTCAGTTGCTGTTATAAACATGATGACCAAATATAATTGAGAAAGAAAGAATTTATTTTACCTACACTTCAAAGTTACAGTCAATCATTGAGGGAAATCAGAGTAAGAATTCAAGTCAGGAATTATGAAGGAAGAATGTTTTACTAGATCACATTTTTTCTTGCCTTCTTTCTCATTCTCAACTAACCTTCTTATAGAGCCCAGATCTACCTTTCTAGTGATGGTGTCACCCAGTGTAGGCTGAGTGCTTCTACATCAATTATTATTCAAGAAAATATCTTATAATTATGGACACAAGGCAACCTGACCATTGCAGTCTTCAGAGTGAGACTTTCCCAGATTACTCTGGCCTGTCTAGTTGAATGTTGATGCTAACTAGAACAGTGTTTATAGCATAAAATAAATGGTGAGAATTTTTTAAAAATGAAACAAAGAATATATAGAAATAAAGGCCATACAAGGAAGAATGAGAAAGGCACAATATACTTTTGGAGAAGTAGGCAGGAGACAAATGGAAATAAGATTCTCCATCTTCCAAACCACTTTTCTTATATTCATTCATAGCACTGATTTATTTTACCATAATGCCTATTTTCTCCTTTTTTCAGGAAGCTAAACCTCCACAGTTCTCTACCTCTTTCAATTAAAACCCAATACTTCAATAATCTAGCAAATTTAAAACATGGAATTTTACTTTTATTTCATACTAATTATGATGAGACCAGTTGTGCTCTTACCAAGACTACATTGGTTTCCTACCTAGCCTGTGACTAGAATGTTTCTCTCCAATGTCCAGAGCCTTTTGTGACCAAATCTAAATGAACACCATATTTGAAATTTTGCTGGTTGTATAATTTTGCTGGTTGACACATACCACTGTCTACTATTAGTATAGTGACTCAAAATACTTTACAAATGAGGACAGAGGCATTTTGTCTTTAGATATTTCCAAGGATTGTTCTGCAGTTGGTATGACCTTTTTTCTTTTTTTCAGTGTGGCAGGATAAATGCCTTTTCTTCAGGAGTCCACAGGGTTCCTAGCAAATGAGTGAATTCCCAATTTTTTACACTCAACTTGTGATTTATTTTTATAACTCTAACCCCCCCTCCTCCTTTCCCTCAATATACACATATATATATGTTTGTGTGTGTATGTGTGTATGTGTATACATATGTGTGTGTGTTTATTGGTTCACATTTTATATTCAAAACTCCATAGAAATTATGGCAAATTTGCATAAAAATGAGTTTATTTCTTTAAAAATAAAAAAATCATCATAATAATTGCTAAATAAATATTTTTGGATGTTCACATGAGTCAGTATTGCAGAGGAACTAGAACATACCAGGTTTTTCATAACTCTTATTTAGTTAAACATGTTTAATATAATTAGTTGTATAGATAGATGTGTCAATAGAGAATAATAATATGTAGGTGTACAAACAGATTATAGATTTTATAGATAGTAGATTGGTAGACAGATATGATATAATATAAGAAAGTAAATAGGAATAGAGACAAACATGTTAATTTGTGTAGCAAATGCCTAGCATAAAATTTCAGAACATGAATGCCTAAGCTTAAGAAGGATAGCAATAGACATGCTAAAGTGATGAGGAAAATCCCACAGTGCCTCAACCCCACACACTGAATTGTAGGCAATCAGAAATGTTGGGACCAGGAGAAATCCTCTTTCCCAAGGAAAAGCTCACAAATTGGTTATCCAAAACCAACTAAGTGGCATTGGAAACCCATAGAAGTAACATTTTACTGACTGAATAAGGTTTATTTATGCATCTAATAATATATATGTGCACATATAAGTATATAACAAGAGTAAATATAAAGCAAGGGCATGAATTTGAGAGTCAGTAATGAGGAGTATATTGGAAGTTTGGGAAGTATAAAAGAGACAGGAGAAAATTGTGTAAGTATAATCACAAAAAAATAGAAGTATGATATTTGAGAAGTCATTACATCAGTTTAATAATTCACTAGCTGAACAATTTAACAGGTGCTAATTGGTTGCCTGGCAACAACCATCATGCACTGCTGTGTCTGTGGATGTAAGACAATGAACGCTGAATTACAAAGACATTAGCAACATGAATAAATTTTAAAATTCTTGGTATCATAATCTTAGGACATATTCTGCATGATTTTCCACAGAGAAATTACTTTTGAGATTTTATGCTAATATTTAGAAATGGCAGTAGAATTCATTCCTTTGGATTAAAGATACAAAAGTATTTCCTACACCCAAGGCATTTTTGAAACATTTTTATTTAATGCATAGTTAGAGATTAATGAGGGACATGAACTGGTTTATTCCTATTTCTGACTTTTTAAAAGTAAATGAGTGATCTGTGGTGGGAGACCTGTACCTGGGCCACCAGGGCTCCATAACCAAATAGCGCTGGGAGAAAGTTAGCCTCCCAGGAGTTTGGAAAAGACCCTGAGAGTGGGTAAGACAAGCACCACTGCTCAGCAGGACTCACCCAGAATCCTAGGAACACAGGGACTGAGGAATAGCTAGGGGATGGAGTCTTCTGGTTTCCATCTGTGGCTGGAGACCTCTGCTTGGGCCACCAGGGCTCCATAGACAAATGTCGGGAGAAAGCTAGACTCCTAGGTGTATAGATAAGCCTGTCTGCTCAGAGGGACCCACCTGGAATCCCCAGGACACAGGGACAGAGGAGTGGTTTTTTGGTTTAATTCGGCGGCCAAGGAACTGATCCTGAGACACAGGGCTCCATATTGAAATAGTGTCAAGAAAGAGCTGGTATCCCAGGAATGCCAACACACCTTCGAGCACAGACAAAACCACCACTTCTGTTCAAATTCACTGGGTCAAGAGTGAACCTTGAAAAGCCATCAAGACAGAAGAACCAAGGAACACCTGGGGACAAGATCCTTCTGGTTTCTGTTTGCACCCCAGAGCTGACCCTGTACCACAGCTCTCCAAACCCATATTCCTCTCAGAGAGAGCTGGCCTTCAAGGAATATTGACACAACACCGAGCATACAGGAAGGACAAGACACAGTCAGAGAGAATAAGACCAGCTAACACCAGAGATAACCAGATGACGAAAAGCAAGGGCAAGATCATAAGGAACAGAAACAAGGCTACTTGGCATCATCAAAATCCAGCTCTCCCACCACAGCAAGGCCTGGATACCCCAACACACCAGAAAAGCAAGACTCAGATTTAAAATCATTTCTCATGATGATGATAGAAGACTTTAAGAAGGAAATAAATAACTCCCTTAGAGATATACAAGAGAACACGGGTAAACAAATAAAAACCCTCAAAGAGGAAAGACAAAAATCCCTTTAGAAATTACAGGAAAACACAATAAAACAGGCAGAATTACAGGAAAACGCAATCAAACAGACAAAGGAAATGAACAAAATCACCCAGGAACTAAAAATAGAAATAGAAACAATAAAGAAATCATAAAGGAAGACAACCCTGGAGTTAGAATACCTAGGAAAGAGATCAAGAGTCACTGATGCAAGCATCACCAAGAGAATACAAGAGATAGAAGAGAGAATCTCAGGTGCAGAAGATACCATAGAAAACATTGACACAACAGTCAAAGATAATGCAAAATGCCAAAAGCTCCTAACCCAAAACATACAAGATATCCAAGATACAATGAGAAGACAGAACCTGAGGATAATAGGTTTAGAAGAGAGTGAAGACTCCCAATTTAAAGGACCAGTAAATATCTCTAACAAAATTATAGAAGAAAACTTCCCTAACCTAAAGTAAGAGATGAACATAAATATACAAGAAGTCTACAGAACTCCAAATAGATTCAACCAGAAAAGAAATTCCTCCTGCCACATTATAGTCAAAACATCAAATACAAAAAATGAGGAAAGAATATTAAAAGCAGTAAGGGCAAAGGTCAAGTAACAAATAAAGGCAAACCTATGAGAATAACACCAGACTTCTCTCCAGAGACTAGAAGATGAAACTATGAAAGCTAGAAGATCCTTGGCAGATCTCATACAGACCCTCAGAGAACACAAATGCCAGGCCAGGCAAAACTCTCAATTATCATACATGGTGAAACCAAAATATTCTATGATAAAACCAAATTTGCACAGTATGTTTCCACAAACCCAGTCCTACAAAGAATAATAGATGGAAAATGCCAACTCAAGGGGAGAAGCAACATCTTAGAAAAAACAAGAAAGTAATCGTTCAACAACTTGAAAGAAGATAACCAAACAAACATAAAAATAAAATTGAAAATAACAGGAAGCAACAATAACTATTCCTTAATATATCTTAACATCAATGGACTCAATTCCCCCATAAAAAAAACAAGGCTAACAGATTAGATATATAAACAGGACACAGCATGTTGCTGCATACAGGAAGCATACTTCAGTTTTAAAGACAAACACTACTTCAGAGTAAAGATCTGGAAAACAATTTTCCAGGCAAATGTTCCCAAGAAACAGGTTGGAGTACCCATTCAAATATTAGAAAAAAAATAACTTTCAAACAAAAGCCATCAAATAAATAAATAAATAAATAAGGAAGGACACTTCATGTTCATCAAAATAAAAATCTACCAAGAAGCCCTCTCAATTCTGAACATCTGTGTCCCAAATGCAAGGGCACCCACATTCATAAAAGAAACTTTACTAAAGCTCAAAGCACACATAGCACCTTACACAAAAAAAGTGGGGGGCTTCAACACACCACTATCATCAATGGACAGATCTTAGAAACACAAACTAAACAGAGACACAGTGAAACTAACAGATGTTATGAACCGAAGGCATTTATCAGATATCTATAGAACATTTTAACCTAAATCAAAAGAATATACCTTCTCAGTACCTCAGAGTACCTTTCCCAAAATTGATCATATAATCAGTCACAAAACAAACCTCAATAGATATAAGAAGATTGAAATAATCCCATGCCTCCTATCATATCACTCCGTATTAAGGCTGATCTTCAATGGTAACAACAACAGAAAGCCCACATACACATGGAAGCTGAACAATACTCTACTAAATGATAACTTGGGCAAGGAAGAAATAAAGAAAGAAATTAAGGACTTCCTAGAGTTTAATAAAAATGAAATTACAAATACCCAAACCTATGAGACACAATGAAAGCAGTGTTAAGGGGAAAACTCATAGCTCTGAAGGCCTCCAAAAAGAAGCTGGAGAGAGCATATACTAGCAGCTTAACAACACACCTGAAAGCTCTAGAACAAAAAGAAGCTAATACACCAAGAGGAGTAGGAGGCAGGAAATAATCAAATTAAGGACTGAAATCAACCAAGTGGAAACTAAAAGAACTATACAAAGCATCAACAAAACCAGGAGCAGCTTCTTTGAGAAAATCAACAAGATAGATAAACCCTTAGCAAGACTAACCAGAATGCACAGAGACAGTATCCAAATTTAAAAAATTAGAAATGAAAAGGAAGATATAGCAACAGATTCTGAGGAAATTCAAAAAATCATCAGATCCAACAACAAAAGCTTATACTCAACAAAATTGTAAAATCTGGATGAAATGGACAAGTTTCTAGAGAGATTTCAAATTCCAAAGTTAAGCCGGAATCAGATAAACCATCTAAACAGTCCCATAAACCCTAAAGAAATAGAAGCAGTCGTCAAAAGTCTCCCAATCAAAAAAACCCTGAACCAAATGGATTCAGTGCAGAATTCTATCAGACCTTCAAAGAAGATCTACTACCAATACTCTTCAATCTATTCCACAAAATAGAAACAGAAGGAACACTACCTAATTCATTCTATGAGGACACAGTTACACTGATACCAAAACAGCATAAAGACCCAACAATAAAAGAACACTTCAGAACAATTTTCCTTATGAGTATCAATGCAAAAATACTCAATAAAATTCTCGCAAGCCGAATCCAAGAACACATCAAAATGATCATTCACAATGATCAAGTAGGCTTCATTCCAGAGATTCAGGGGTGGTTCAATACTGGAAATCAATCAATGTTATCAACTACATAAACAAACTCAAAGAAAAAAACCACATGGCCATTTCATTAGATGCTGAAAAAGCATTTGACAAAATTCAACATCCTTTCATGATAAAAGTCTTGGAAAGATTAGGAATTCAAGGACCATACCTAAACATAGTAAAAGCAATTTACAGCAAACCAGTAGCCAATATCAAACTAGATGGAGAGAAACTCGAAGCAATCCCACTAAAATCAGGGACTAGACAAGGTTCCCCTCTCTCTCCCTGTCTATTCAATATAGTAATTGAAGTTTTAGCTAGAGCAATTAAACAACAAAAGGAGGTCAAAGGGATACAAATTGGAAAGGAAGAAATCAAAATATCACTCTTTGCAGATGATATGAGTGTATACTTAAGTGACCTGTAAACCACCACCATAGAACTGCTGCAGCTGATAAACACCTTCAGCAAAGTGGCCGGATATAAAATTAACTCAAACAAATCAGTAGCCTTCCTATACTTGAAGGATAAACAGGCTGAGAAAGAAATTAGGGAAATGACACCCTTCACAATTGTAACAAACAATATAAAGAGTCTTGGTGTGATTTTAACCAAGAAAGTGACAGATCTATATGACAAGAACTTCAAGTCTCTAAAGAAAGAAATTGAAGACGTCAGAAGATGGAATGCTCTTCCGTTCTCATGAATTGGCAGGATTAATGTAGTAAAAATGGCCAACCTGCCAAAAGCAATCTGCAGATTCAATGCAATCCCCATCAAAATTCCAACTCAATTCTTCATAGACTTAGAGAGAGCAATTCTCAAATTCATTTGTAACAACAAAAAACCTAGGATAGCAAAAGTTATTCTCAACAACAAAAGAACTTCTGGGGGAACTTCAGCATTCCTGACCTCAAGCTGTACTACAGAGCAGTAGTGATAAAAACTGCAGGGTATTGGTACAGTGACAGGCAGGTAGATCAATGGAATAGAATTGAAGACCCAGAAATGAACCCACACACCTATGGTCACTTGATTTTCGACAAAGGAGCTAAAACCACTCAGTGGAAAAAAGACAGCATTTTCAACAAATGGTGCTAGTTCAACTGGCAGTCTACATGCAGAAGAATGCAAATTGATCCATTCCTATTTACCTGTACAAAGCTCAAGTCCAAGTGGATCAAGGACCTCCACATAAACCCAGATAGACTGAATCTAATAGAAGAGAAGTGGGGAAGAGCCTCAAACACATTGGTACAGGGGAAAAGTTCCTGAGCAGAACACTAATGGCTTATGCTCTAAGATCAAGAATCGACAAATGGGACCTCATGAAATTGCAAAGCTTCTGTATGGCAAAGGACACTGTCAATAGGACAAAACAGTAACCAACAGATTGGGAAAAGATCTTTACCAATCCTAAGTCCAATAGAGGGCTAATATCAAATATATACAAAAAACTCAAGAAGTTAGACTCCAGAAAACCAAATAACCTTATCGAAAAATGGGAATAGAGCTAAACAGAGAATTCTCAACTGAGGAAATTCGCAGGGCTGAGAGGCACCTAAAGAAATGCTCAACATCCTTAGTCATCAGGGAAATGCAAATCAAAACAAGTCTGAGATTCCACCTCACACCAGTCAGAATGGCTAAGACCAAAATCTCAGGTGACAGCAGATGTTGGTGAGGATGTGGAGAAAGAGGAACACTCCTCCATTGTTGGTGGGATTGCAAGCTGGGACAACTGCTCTGGAAAATAGTTTGGCGGACCCTCAAAAAATGGACATAATACTACCTGAGGACCCAGCTATACCACTCCTGGGCATATACCCAAAAGATGCTCCAACCTGTAATAAAGACACGTGCTCCAATATGTTCGTAGTAGCCATATTTATAATAGCCAGAAGCTGGAAACAACCCAGATGTCCCTCATCAGAGGAATTGATACAGATAATGTGGTACATTTACACAATGGTGTACTACTCAGCCACTAAAAACAATGATTTAATGAAATTTTCAGGCAAATGGATGGAACTTGAAAATATCATCCTGAGCAAGAAACCTCAGTCACAAAAGAATGAAAATGGTAGGTACTCACTGATAAGTGGATATTAGTCCAAACGTTCTGAATACCCAAGTTTTACTTTACAGTAACCACTGGAGTGAAAGTGAGGTCCCAGATGGAGGAGTTGGAGTAGGGACTGAAGGAGGTGAGGGAGTCTGCAGCCCCATGGAAGGAGCAACAGTGTCAACTGGCTTGACCCCCCCCCCCCAGTACTCCTGGTGGCTGGACCACCAACCAAAGAATACACATCGAGGGACCCCTGTTTCGGACCACATATGTGGCAGAGGAGGGCCTTGTTGACCATCAGGGGAAGGAGAGGCCCCAGTAAAGGGGAATGTCAAGGTGGGAATAGGGGAGTGGGCGGGCGGGTGAGTGGTAGGTGGAATTCCCTTATAGAGATGGGGGAGGGGGATGGGATAGGTGGTTTCCAAAGAGGAGACCTAGAAAGGGGGAAACATTGGAAATGTAAATAGAGTATCAAAAAATTAAAAAAAGAAAAAAAAAAAAAAAAAGAAAAGAAAGAAAATATCATCCTGAGCGAGATAACTCAGTCACAAAGAATGAACATGGTATGTATTCACTGATAATTGGATATTAACCCAAAAGTTCAGAATACCCAAGTTTCACTTCACAGTAACCATTGGATTGAGTGTGATGTACCAAATGGAGGATTTGGAGAAGGGACTAAAGGAGCTGAGGGAGTTTGCAGCCCCATGGAGGGAGCAACAGTGTCAACTGGTCTGACTGCTCAGTAGTCCTGGAGACTGGACCACTAACCAAAGAATATACATGTAGGGACCCATTGTTTGGACCACATATGTAACAAAGTAGGGCCTTGATGGCCATCAGGAGGAGGAGAGCCCCTTCGGCTTGAGGGTGTTAGAGGCCCCAATATAAGGGAATGCCAAAGTGGGGAGATGGGAGTGAGTGGGCGGGTGGGTGGGTAGGTGGGGGAATACCCTTATAAAGTCAGGGGGAGGTGGGAGGGGATAAGGTGTTTCCAACGTAGAGACCTGGAAAGGGGAAAACATTTGAAATGTAAATAAAGTATCAAAAATAAAAATTAAAAAAAAATATGAATAGATGTTGGACTCCTACTGAGGAAATTTGTAATAATTGCTTTAAGTCAATGCTCAGACCAGACACACTCCTTAAGCAGATTATACTGAATATTGATCCATAGAACTTAGCCTGCTAAATATCACTATAAACTTAATCTGAAACAGAACAAAAACTAACAAAAATACATACTTGTGAATAATCAAATTGTATATGATTATGATGATGATGAAGGTTAAATTATGGAGAAGAAAATTATAGAATTAAAAAATGGATTTACTTGGTAAATATTAACTAATTACTGGGCCACTGTTATGAATGAGAAACTGCTTAATACAGAGGTTACAATTTTCATAAGAGATGATATGAACACTGCACACTGATGGAAGTTACAATAGGTCTGGAGAATTCAGGTAAATTAGCAAGTAAAATATAATTTGATATTGCAATAAATATTAAACAACTAAATAGGCATGGGTAAAATCTTAGTAGTTTCAGGTAAGAAGGTCTGGCTGCACTAGAGAACAAATATATCAAGAGGCACTAAGAAAAATATGAGGAAACCACAGTTATCTGGCATCATCAGAACCCAGTTCTCCAACCACAACATGACTTGGATACCCCAACACACCAGAAAAGCAAGACTCATATTTAAAATCACATCTCATGATGATGATAGAGACATTAAGGCAGAAAAAAATCTACCAAGAAGAATTCTCAATTCTGAACATCTATGCTCCAAATGCAAGGGCACCCACATTCATAAAAGAATCTTTACTAACACTTAAAGCACACATTTCTCCTCACACAATAATAGTGGAAGATTTCAAAACCCCAAACTCATCAATAGAGAGATATGGAAACACAAATTAAACAGAAAAACAATAAAACTAATAGAAGTAATATACCAAATGATTTAAACAGATATTTATAGAACATTTCATCCTAAATCAAAAGAGTATACTTTCTTCTCAGCACCTCATGATACCTTCTCCAAAACTGATCATATAATCGGGTACAAAACAGATCTCAACAGATATAAGAAGACTGGAATTATCCCATGCCTCCTATCAGATCACCACAAATTAAGACTGGTCTTCAATAGCAACAAAAAGAACAGAAAGCCCAAATACAGATGGAAGCTGAACAATGCTCTACTCAATGATAACTTGGTAAAGATAAAATTAAAAACTTTCTAGAATTTAATGAAAATGAAGACACAATATATCCAAAATTATGGTAAACAATGAAAGCAGGGCTAAGGGGAAAACTCATAGCACTGAGTTCCTCCAAAAAGAAACTGAAGAGAGCATACACTAGCAGCTTAACAGCACACCTGAATGCACTCGGACAAGAAGAAGAAAATACATGCAAGAGGAGTAGATGGCAGGAAATAATCAAAATCAGGGCTGAAATTAACCAAGTAGAAACAAAAAGAATTTTACAAAGAATCAACAAAATCTGGAGCTGGTTCTATGAAAAAATCCAAACGATAGATAAACCCTTAGCCAAACAAACGAGAGGGCACAGAGACAGTACCCAGATTAACAAAAGCAGAAATGAAAAGGGATATATAAAACCAAAACTGAGGAAACTCAAAAATCATCAGACCCTACTACAAAAGCCTGTACTCAACAAAATTGGAAAAGCTGGATGGAATGAACAATTTTCTAGACAGACGCTCAAAACCTAAGTTAAGTCAGTATCAGAAAAACCATCTAAACACTCCCATAACCCCTAAAGAAATAGAAACAGTCATTCAAAGTCACCCAACCAAAAAGAGCTCAGGACCAGATTGGTTTAGTCCAGAATTCTATGAAACCATGAAAGAAGACCTAATACCAAAATTTTTCAAACAATTCTACAAAATAGAAACAGAAGTAACACTACCCAATTTGCTCTATGAGGCCACAGTTACACTAATACCAAAATTTCACAAAGACCGAACAAAAAAAGAGACCTTGAGACCAATTTCCTGTATGAATATTTATGAAAAATACTCAATAAAATCCTTGCAAACCAAATCCAAGAATACATCAAAACGATCATTCAGCATGATCAAGTAGGCTTCATCCCAGGGATGCAGGGATGGTTCAATACCCAGAAATCCATCAATGTAATCCACTAAATAAATGAACTCAAAGGAAAAAAAAAAACACATATGATCATTTCATTAGATGTTGAAAAAGCATTTGACAAAATTCAACATCTCTTCATGATAAAAGTCTTGGAAAGATCAGGAATTCAAGGTCCATATCTAAACATAGTAAAGCAATATACAACAAACCAGTGGCTAACATCAAACTATATGGAGAGAAACTTGAAGCAATCCCACTAAAATCAGGGACTAGACAAGGCTGCCCTCTCTCTCCCTATCTATTCAATAAGGTAACTAAAGTTCCAGCTACAGCAAGTAGACAACAAAAGGATGTCAAAGGGATACAACTTGGAAAGTTAGAAATCAAAATATCACTCTTTGCAGATGATATGATAGTATACTTAAGTGACCCGAAAAACTCCACCAGAGATCAGCTACAGCTGAAAAACAACTTCAACAAATTGGCCGGATACAAAATTAACTCAAGCAAATCAGTAGCCTTCCTATACTCGAAGGATAAAAAGGCTAAGAAAGAAATTAGGGAAATGACACCCTTCACAATTGTCACAAGCAATATAAAGTATCTTGTTGTGACTCTAACCAAACAAGTGAAAGATTTGTTTGACAACAACTACAAGACTCTGAAGAATGAAATCAAAGCATACCTCAGAAGATGGAAAGATCTCCCATGCTCATGGACTGGCAAGATTAATATAGTTAAAATGGCCATCCTGCCGAAAGCAATCTACAGATTCAATGCAATCCCCATCAAAATCCAACTCAGTTCTTCATAGACTTAGAAAGAGCAATTCTCAAATTCACATGGAATAACAAAAAACCCAGGAGAGCAAAACTATTTTCAACAATAAAAGTACTTCTGGGGTAATCAGCATCCCTGACCTCAAGCTGTACTACAAAGCAGTAGTGATAAAAAATGCATGGTATTGGAACAGCGACAGGCAGGTAGAACAATGGAATAGAATTGAAGACCCAGAAATGAACCCACACAGCTATTGTCACTTGATGTTTGACAAAGGAGCTAAAACCATCCAGTGAAAAAAATACAGCATTTTCAAGAAATGGTGCTGGTTCAACTGGCGGTCTACATGTAGAAGAATGAGAATTGATCCATTCTTATCTCCCTGTACAAAGCTCAAGTCCAAGTGGATCAAGGACCTACACATAAAACCAGATGCACTGAATCTAATAGAAGAGAAAGTGGGGGAAACTCTCGAACACATGGGCAAAGGGAAAAAGATCCTGAACAGAAGACCAATGGCTTATGCTCTAAGGTCAAGAATCGACAAATGGGACCTCATGAAATTACATAGATTCTTTAAGGCAAAAGAGACTGTAATAGGAAAAACTGGCAACCATTTTTCTGAGGGTCCACCAAACTGATTTCCAGAGTGGTTGTACCAGGTTGCAATTCCACCAGCAATGGAAGAGTGTTCCTCTTTCTCCATATCCTTGCCAGCATATACTCTAATCTGTTTTTTTTTTTTTTTTTTTTTTTTTTATCTTAGCCATTCAGACTGGTGTGAGGTGGAATCTCAGAGTTGTTTTGATTTGCATTTCTCTGATGACTAAAGTTATTGAACATTTCTTTAGGTCCTTCTCAGCCCTATGAATTTCAGCAGTTGAGAGTTCTCTGTTTAGCTCTTTTCCCCATTTTTTGATAGGGTTATTGGGTTCTCTAGAGTCTAACTCTTTGAGTTCTTTGTATATATTGGTTACTATTCGACGTAGGATTGGTAAAGATCTTCTCCCAATCTGTTGGTTGCCATTTTGTCCTATTTACAGTGTCCTTTGCCTTACAGAAGCTTTGTAATTTCATGAGGTCCCATTTGTCAATTCTTGATCATAGAGCATAAGCCATTGGTATTCTGTTCAGGAACTTTTTCCCTGTACCCATATATTTGAGACTTTTCCCCACTTTCTCTTCTCTTAGATTCAGTGTATCTGGTTTTATGTGGAAGTCCTTGATCCACTTGGACTTGAATTTTGTACAGGGAGATAGGAATAGAACAATTTGCATTCTTCTACATGTAGACCACTTGAGTACCCAGCTATATCACTCCTGGGCATATACCCAGAAGATGCTCCAACATGTAATACAGATACATGCTCCACTATGGTCATAGCAGCCATATTTATACTAGCCAGAAGCTGGAAATAACCCAGATGTCCCTCAGCAGAGGAATAGATACCGAAAATGTAGTACATTTTCATAATGGAATACTACTCAGCTATTAAAAACAATGACTTCATGAATTTCACTGGCAAATGGATGGAACTTGAAAATATTTTCCTGAGCGAGGTAACTCAGTCACAAAAGATTGAAAATGGTATGTACTCACTGATAAGTGGATATTAGCCCAAAAGTTCAGAATACCCAAGTTTCACTTCACAGTAACTGTCGGAATGATTTTGAGGTCCCAGATGGAGGAGTTGGAGAATGGACTGAAGGAACTGAGGGAGTTTGCAGCACCATGGAGGAAGCAACAGTGTCAATTGGCCTGACCCCCTGGTGCTCCGGGAGACTGGACCACCAACCAAAGAATACCCATGGAGGGACCCATGTTTCAGACCACATATGTGGCAGAGGAGGGCCTTGTTGGCCATCAGTGGGAGGAGAGTGTTGGCCATCACCTTTGGGCCTGAGGGTGTTAGAGACCCGAGTATAGGGGAATACCAAGGTGGTAAGACGGGCGTGGGTGGGCGGGTGGGTGGGTGGGGGGATACCCTCATAGAGGCCGGGGAAGGGGGGGAGGGGATAGGGCATTTCCAAAGTGGAGACCTGAAAAGTGGGAAACACTTGAAATGTAAATAAAGTATCAAAAAATAAAAATTAAAAAAAAAAAAAAGATTTGTGGTGACCTACTCTCCCACCTTCCCTAAATCCACGTCAGTCTTGACACCCTTTATCTTGAATCCTGAAAAATACTCCAGTGAAAATAAGACCAGAAAGGCCTCTCATGTATGTCCCTCAGAGTCTTATGTATATCATTATTCTATTCCCAGGTGACACTGCTATTTGTAAAGATCATGGAACTTTTGAAGGTGAAGTTTTTGGAATTAAGTACTTCACTAGAAGCAAGGTTCAAATAGCATAGCTATGTTTTACTTCCTGTTCTCTTTTTTCTTTCTGAGTGCAATGTGATTGACTAGCTCCCTGCTGCTGATGCTAAGACTTCCCTGTCTGCTAAGTCTTAAAGCTGTGGAACTATAATCCACAATAAGCCCAGACTTTTACAAGTTATTTTTTGTTGTGATATGGTATCACAGGAGCTAAAAAGAAATGTGTACATTTTAAAAATCAATGAAATTAATTCAGCATCCTCCATTCTGTACTCTATCTGCCATGACACTAATGAAAGGGAATATAGAGTATAATATGCATGGAATAAATGCAGAAAATAAAGGGCTGTGTGTTATGTGGTGATAGCAAGAAGAGTGTGGATAAGAAGGAAATCAGAAAGACCACAGTCTCCCAGGTAAGAAGCAAGTAACAAGTGCAAGACAGGAATACTGAGGAAATCCAGGACCTGGTATGGGGACTGGGAGTGGGGACAGTTCTCAACAGCTGTGGACTAATAAGAAAATCAGCACTGTGACGGTTTTATTCAAAGTCAACTTGACAGGATATAGCCTTTCCAGGAGACAAACCTTTGGGTATGTCTGTGAGGGAGTTTTTAGATGAGTTACCTGAGATA